>JAWWNJ010000102.1:600000-983429 GCA_037176885.1 Favolaschia claudopus
TTGACTTTTGTGTAGCCATTAGCCATTCAATGGCTGCATCGCAAACTCGCTATTCCATCCGCCCAAAACTCACAATAAATATATTTTTCTTGAGGCGGATTTGAGACATCAGTGATGTAATCAATCAATCAGTCACGTGTACTTACGGAACCATCCACTGTGCCCTATTCAATGGGTAATTTCCCGGAGTTTGTCGCCCGCTTCACCTGCTCTGCATGTATTACGGTCTACGATGGACATACGTTCAGAAATAGTTGGAAAGTAGTAAAGTAGCAAAGTATCGTGTACCATAGCCGCTTACAGCGGCTCGAGCACGTTAATGGATTTCATCATCATCATCCGGACCGATCAACGGAAGCAAATTCCGTGCCGCTGTCAAAACCCTCCTCTTCTACCGCTTCATCTTGCGACGATTCTCGTTGTTTGGTGCATACACCACTCAATTTAGACGACTCCTGCCCCTTCTGTCGCCCTGAGACCTAACTCTGGTGCTCAATCTGTGCAGTCAGTCATCAATATCTCGTTCAAAGCTCAGCGCAATGTGTCTTTATTGTGTACCGGAATGGTAAGCCTCGAATGGTAAATTGACTTGCGCAAGCTAAATGAAATGGTCGTTCCCGACGCATTCGGGCTTCCTCGTCAAGACGAGATCCTTCAAGCACTCTCCGGATCTCAATGGCTTACAACACTCGATGCACTCGCTGGCTTCACTCAGTTGACAATGGCGCCGGGATCTGCAGAGAAAATATTCCGCACACATCGCGGACAATTTCATAGAATGCCGTTTGGTTATCGCAACGGGCCAAGCGTATTTCAACGCGTTATGCAAAATGTGTTGGCACCATTCCTGTGGGTATTCGCCTTGGTTTACATTGATGATATTGTTGTCTATTTGTTAACTTTTGAAGATCATGTACAACACTTAGACCACGTATTCAAGGCTATCGCAGACGCGAATATTACGCTCTCACCTCCTAAGTGCCATATTGGGTATCAATCTTTACTCTTACTTGGTCAAAAGGTGTCGCGTTTCAACTCATCAGGAGAAGGTCGACGCTATACTTTAACTTGATGAGCCGCGCAATACCCAGGAACTTCAACATTTTTTGGGTATGATGGTTTATTTCTCATCGTATGTTCCCTTCTACGCGTGGATTGCGCATCCTTTCTTCCAATTACTCAAGAAAGATTCAGACCGAGCTACATTCAGAGGCATTCAACCTTTGTAAACAAGTGCTGACGAACGCCCCGGTTCGAGGATATGCGATGGCTGGTAAGCCTTATCGCGTTTATTCCGATCCGTGTGATTACGGACTCGCAGGTATTTTGCAACAAGTTCAACCCATTTTAATGATCTACGCGGAACACGTCTTTACAAGCGATTGGAGCGTGCATATAAAAACAGTGAGCCCGTTCTAATCCTCGTTACCGCAGTCAAGGGTGTTGACGACATCCCTACACCTGGACCTTGGGCCTCTAACTTCGAAGACACGACCGTTCACATTGGACGATTCGTTGCTTAGTGGTCCCGCGTTCTCAAGTCACCTGAACGCAACTATTCTCCCACCGAGCGTGAGGCTCTCGCCCTCAAAGAAGTGCTAATCAAATTTCGAAGGTGAAACTGTGGCTGCTATCACAGACCACGCAGCGCTAACATGGAGTCGAACATTTCAGAATGTCAACCGACGACTTCTCACTTGGGGAACGGTTTTTTCGGCCTACCCTGGACTCAAGATCATCCACCGCGCTGGGCGTGTTCACCCAAATGTGGACCCCATTTCAAGACTTCGACGGCGAGTCCCAATTCAAGATGGGCCCGCTACTGACTCAGTTACGGCAATTGAATTAAATGCGGAAGATCCTCTCAAAGACATGTATGAAGAGTTGAG
Source organism: Favolaschia claudopus (assembly GCA_037176885.1). Classification (NCBI taxonomy): domain Eukaryota; kingdom Fungi; phylum Basidiomycota; class Agaricomycetes; order Agaricales; family Mycenaceae; genus Favolaschia; species Favolaschia claudopus. The sequence continues at coordinate 601,890 of JAWWNJ010000102.1, forward strand.
CTCGCACTTTGAGGAAAAGCTGCTAACCGTCGCATCCAAGTTCATCCGCTCGGAGGAGGATTCGAACGGAACTGAATCAGTTGACCTCAAACGCGGTAACTTAAACCGCAAGAGTAAATCTGTATCTACTATAAGGCTCAATAGCGAGCTTAGACGGGTTGCCAACGCGTTGAAGAGTAGTGGTGGTGCATGTGTGGTACCAGCCGCAACGCGTATGTAAACACGGCTATTTTTCTTTTTTCTTTTCTTTTTTTTTGTTGCTTTTCATCCTTTGTGATGCAGCGACTGAAGCGGTGACAGCTGCAATGTTTGATGATAACTCTGATGACCCGTGCCTTTGATATCAAATCTTATTGTTTCATTGTTGGACGCATGTTCAAGACAATATTTAGAGAGCACCATTTCTCTATTGTTCTTTACCGCCCGTCTTCAGTATATAATGCGCATGGGGCCTTAGCAAAAACCATCTGCAACTTTCGAACCTGAAAATGCAAAACGAACAGCCGTGGTACGCGGGGTCAGTGCATTTTCTGCCGCCGATTTTCCAATCTCAAAGCTTTAGTCGTACTCTTGAGGATGTTAAGCGCATGTGGAGCGATGAATTCAGACCAAGCCCTTTCCTCACATACGCCATGGCAGACAAGGACGGACAGCCCCTGCCGTTGGAGCATGACTCCTCAAGCAGCCACCATAAGGGGCAAGCCTGCAAGGAGTCAAAAGGGGTAGTCTACGGCTGGTGCAGAACGGCTTGGGGATTCTTGCGAGGGATGTGGATTTAGAGACGAAGTGGCAGAAGACCGCCGACGAAGAATATTCGCTACCTATAACTTATAAGGTAGTAAAGAGCGGGGCGTAGTCCGGCCGACGGTGGTGGATATGGTGGAGGAATTGAAGGACAGCCCGCCTAAGTATGATTTTAAAGGCCTACAGGACCATAGGCCTTGTTTCAAAGCGCGTTCATAAGCGGAAGTCCCCTGCACCAATAACTTCTACCGCACCGTCTGCAAGCCGAGATACAGTTGCGGCGAAATCAAATTATGTACTTACCAGCTGGATATGGAAATTCCTATCTTTGCACCCAGATGACTGATTGCTTCATGGGGTAAGTGGATAGGAATACTTAGAGCCTCCATCGTGTATGCCTGGTGCAGAGTTAAATCCGGGTCTTTGCATTGCTTTTGGCTGGATAGCCACCAAGTTTGTGTAACAAAGTGGGGCCAAAATCGGCCAGAATATGATGAAAGGCCCCGGGAAGCTCCCGCCAAGCCTGCTCCGGAAATTTTCACCATTTCGGCCTCAAAAACCCACTCGTTGAGCAGTTTTTAGGCTCAAAAACCCACTTTTTGGACAAGGTTCATCACGTGAATAATAAAATCGCAATAAATCCGTTTTTTTGGCCTAAAAAATCGGCGGCCCCTGCCAATGCTATCTAAGAGCATTAGCCCTACTCATGCCTTTGTCTTCTTCAAGTTTATCTTTATTGTCAGCTTTTTGACCTCCTCCGAGACAGTGCCGGGTTTTGTCAGTGCCATCCAAGCGCGTGCGAAGTGTGGCGCCAGCGTGCGCATCGTGCTCGGCTTTCTCGAAGATGTTGGGTCCGAGATTGAAGAGGAGGTGGTCGATTTTTGCGTGGGTGCTCAGTCGAAGGCGAGATGGCCGGTGGTAGCGCGAGAACAGTGGGGCCTCGACATCATCGGCTTCATCGTCCGCGTCGGCGTTAGTATCGTCTTCAGCCTCCCCTCCCTATACCACAACGATCAGTTTATGTCAACAGAAGAATAAAGATGGCTTGTACCGTTGTAAGAGGAAGATAAACTTTTAGGGATAGGAAAGCAAGGCCACTTCCCGGGGCCTATGATGAATTTGGTTGTTCTTTTGCGGCTAGACGTGTTCAATTAGAGGAATACAGGTCTCCTGTGCCATTCAAAACTACCCGTGGGTGGATTTTCTGCGCGGTTCAAGGGGCGTTCAGAACCTGAATGATGGATAGCGACTGGGTGGTGGTGATAATCAAGTGTTCGGGGTCCTGGAAAAGCGGTTTTTCACGCCATTTGGACAAGGTTTTGAATATTTCCTTCAATTTCACTGGTATCACTCCTTTTAAAGCTCGGAACCCATAGAGAGTCTTATGTAGAGTGTTAGTATCCACCAATTCGATTTTTTGTGAGGGGCAATGGAGGTCCATGGGTCAGTCATCAAGAGGCGCCCAATTTTGACGTGAGTATCAACAAGCGTCAACAGTTGTGACCTCTTTCGGCACTTTTATAAGTAGCGACTCATCCAGATGGGCCGTAGAAATGTCCTATGGTGGGAGAGGTGACTTCATGTCAGACCGGAATTTTTGGAATTTTGACCTGAAACCTGGCCAGATCAACTCGAAATACCCAAAAGTGGGTGTTTTCCGAAATTTTGGACCGTGGGAACTTTTTGAGTTTTTTGTGGGCACTGCCACCCATTGCCCCTTATGGAACATCAGCACGGGATTTATCGGAGTGTTGTGTCAACCAGCTCGTTTGACAGGTGATGTAATAGGCAAAAACATTCTTATATCTCCGCAATGGCTCGATAGAATCCTTTCTTTCATTCAATCAATCAATCAATCAATCAATCAATATTCCATTATCCTCACTGCGGGCCGTTTATCGGCCCATGTCGGAGTCTAGCAGTACATTTCTTTCATTCAGAATCATATTCTCCCAGCCAATCTGCGTCTATTACTGTACCATTTCGATCAATTCGCCTGTCACGCGTCACAGGCCCTCGAATTGACGAATTTTTTGTACGTGTCACAGGTCACCGAGTCCTCGAGCGAATGTGACAAATAAGTCCCAAAATCCCCCAAAAATGCCGGAAAAAATACAAATTTTCCTCGGCGCGCCGAATGGCACGCTTCCGTGGAGGAATACTCGGCATATCATCCGAAATGCCGGTTTCTGACATTTTGCTCCGTTTTCCTGGCTTCTTTGGCACTTGCCGCGGCTGTATCTCGGCCTATTTTGCCTCGTACCTTGCTCGTACCTGTTGAATTTTGAAAGTAAATTTCCTCTGTTTCTATATTATGTGTTTATGCCAGAGACCAGCGCAGCGAATAAGAGCAATAAAGGAAACATTCTCAAGGCATTGGTGAATATTTTTGGGGTGTCACAGTCTCCCCGGCCCATTGACGAACTTTAAATTTCGTTCCGAGGTGTCACAGGTCACAGGCCGGGCAGTATGTATTTTTTCATCAATTTATCATGAAATTTATGACGGCAGCCAAAATTTTGAGTGTCACGTAACTTGTTCGGCTATTTGCGGCCCAACCGCTCGATAGTTTTGAGTGATTTATATATAGATAGAGAGCGTTCAATGAGATCGATCGATTGGTGCACTTTTCAAAAAAAAATTGGGTTGGTAAATTTTTCTTGTCAGTTTTGTGTGTCCACAACTGTATAGCAGTCGAAGTCGAAGCCAGGTACGGGTCTGTGTACCGGTGATGACCGTATGGGGGGTGTTACTACAGTGCCGGACAACCAAAGTCGACAATGATGATTGCCGAAGAACGCAAATTTTCGGCATAAATCTGACTTCAGACTCAGACTCGGCACCCTCGAAAACGTCCAAAAAACCACCTCCGAAGTTTTTCCTACGACATTTTAGCTGCGGCCAAATTTTTGAGCCAAAAAATCAAAATTGTGTGTACCTCTCCGAGCCTCGGGGAACAAAAATTAGCTAACTACAGTTGAACATCTCATAATGCATAGCGTCCGTGGACCCACAAGCGCTATGCATTATGAGCAATATGCATTCCTACATACTGTCACACAGTGTGACATGTGTGACATTATCACGAATTTACTATATACGGAAGTGCGGCAGATGCCGGATTGTCCACCAGTTGTCGTAAAAGCGGTCAAAATCATGTAACAAGTTATAAACTGGTGTTTTTGACGTGAATAGTACCCATATGCGTTAGACGAGTGACACAAACGGCCAAATTGCCACCAAATTGTATCAATTTTGCGATCTCATAATGCATACTGTACCTCCCTGTATGGAAGCAACCGTCGAGGGACCGTGACAAAACGGTTGCCTTGTTTTCAGGCAACCGACCCGCCGTGAGCCGTGACCGTTGCCAAAGGAGGCAACCATCTCGCTCAAAAAACTCGGGAAGAAGATTGTCGAATTCACTACAATTTCGAGGGATGCCGGCTAATAAGCAGCCACACAAGGTAAGCACAGACTCAACTGTGTAGAGTATGTTCCCAGGCAGAAAACTTTTTCTTCGTGGTGTGTCACGATTTTTTCAAGGCATCGGCCTCGATCGTGACCGTGACCACCTCAAAAAGAGGCAACACAACCGACCCCACCGTTACCGTGACGGTTGCTCCCATACAGGGAGGTACAGTAATGCACTAAAAACTTGCCCCAAACGGCAATATGAGAAAATGCATAAAACACCAGCCTCCCAAGTTGGTGGACCCCAAAACACTATGCAGAATGAGGTTTATGCATTGTGAGCATATGCATTATGAGATGTTCAACTGTAGTACAGTGGTGGCAAATAGAGATTGCCGTGGCTTTTTGGCCAAAATCTTGCTGTATACTTCACCGAATGACCTGAAATAAGATGTAGAGATAAATATATGATACTACTGTACCACTTGGAACACTCAGCTATCTATTATGCCCTGACAATGCATCAATAACAGGACAGTTTCTGATTATTGCCATATCTGGAAAAGCTCAATGTATCCTCAGCAAAAAAAGTGTCATAATAGGATGAAAGTACTTGAAAAACAATGCTAGTTATCACTTTGATTGACTGGAATTGAACCTCATTTGAGCTCACAACGGCTGCTTGAAGTTGGTCCTTTTTAGGGCATTGTTTTTTGATCCAGTTTGTAAACCGGTTTATAAACCGGTTTTTTGAACGCTCGGCCAGTTTCATCGGTTTTTAATTCTTCTAGCTGACGTAAGGTGAGAGAAACTCTGCTTATTTTGAGGAAGTAAAGGAGACTAACCGGGTGATGATATTCAAGGGGGGAGATCATACTCTTCCTATCGCTAATTCTGAATTCATGCACCCATTTGCTCATAGATCGTCTGCAAGAATTAATATTCGGGGGGGTAGATGGTTTCCTAATTTGGAACAATACGGTAGCCTGCTCTGAATTGACAGTGAAACCCTTCGGATTCATGGTAGAGTGTTGGTGGAGTGTTAATTGAGGAGCCCTGAGGAGATTTTGGCGAAAATTCGCGTTGAAAACCTTGATTTTGCGAAATTTTAGGGTTCGGTTTATAAACAGGTTTATAAACGGCCTGTTTGGAAACCGAATTTAAAAAACCGTTTATTACTGGTCCGGGAATTGAAAACAAGGCCCTAGTCCTTTTAGCTATTTTCTCTGCATTTTCAGCTATTTTGTGTGAAAATAGCCAACTTTGAGCGGCTGCTGTGAGCTCAAATGAGGGTCAATTCCATTCAACCAAAGTGGAAACTAGGACTGTTTTTTAAGTACTTTCATCCTATTATGACACCTTTTCGCTGAGGGTTCATTGTGTTTTTCCATGGCAAAAATCGGAAATCATCCTATGATTGATGTATTCTCAGGGCATAATATATTGCTGACTGATCTCAGAGGTACGAAAGTATCACATACCCATCTCTACATTTTATTTGAGGTCATTCGGTGAAGTATACAGCCAGATTTTCACCAAAAAGCCACGGCAATTTCTATTTGCCACCACTGTATGCCTTCTGAAGCCCCATTTGTGCTCCAACCAACCATGCCGCCGTCGTCGCCCTCGGCGCCCTTGCCGCTCATGAATATGGGCCAAGAATGTTTGATGCGGAGGCCCAACTGTCGCTTCCGGTGCTTGATAAAACATCTCCGACTCCTTCTGAACCTCTCGGGAGGCGGATTTACACGATGCCTCATACTACTTTCATGAAGTCAGCCATGGATCAACTTTGTCTAACCAATTTATACCCAAGTGACAGTATACAATGAGAAGAATAATTGTCGAATACAAACAGAGTTGGGCAGCCCAAGTGGGCCATTTCAAATTTGGGTAAGGCAGCTCTGAGCTGAAGAAAAGGATCTTGGCTCATGATAGAAAGGAAGGATGCCATGGTTGAGTGCCATGTCGCAAGACTTTCATAAGTTAGCTGTGCAATCCATGCTGCACAAAGGAAAACCGCCCTCAAGCAATTTACAAGGTCACGCTATAACGTCTGGGTTACCGAGACAGAAATTCACATCATACGGGTTGGAGAGGTAGTCCCCAAAGCTCTGGCGGGGTTTGGCAGCAGCTCCACGGTCACAATGCTCATGCAACTTAGCTACTGCCGACAGCCAACACACATTACCAGATAAATATATAATAATAAGATTTGTTTACTTTATGTAAGTAGTCCAGTCTTGTCACATTTCAGAGAAAACGGAGTGACCCTAGTCTAGGGTTAGAAAAGCGCAAAATCTCGAAACTGTGTCCCGATTTCTGGGAGAAAGGCATCGGTTTATGGCTTAAAGTTAGCCAGTACAAACTCAGGCTCTGGGGGTTGTATATTTGGTGCGAAACCTGCTGAGAATGTTTGCTCTGGAGGATCTTCATTCCCAAACTGTGGAGGACCTTCTTCTAAGCCTCCATGCATTTCATCTACTGAAATATTTTGTATGCGGCTTTGAACGTTTTCATTCTGACCGAAAGCATTAACTCTGTCCCAGTCAATAGAGAGTTTGCGGTGAGCCGCCAGAAGCCACCTGGCGGCTCTAATGGCATGCGGATTGGAGCGGCTACGTCATGTGGCGGCTCGTTCAGCGGCTCTTCGCGCGCGGTCCTTAGCACAATTCTAGGGTTAGGTACCTTGCATACTTAACTATACCTTCAGCCAATGAGAGTTCGTTGTCCTAACGTGCATAATTGTTTTAAAGTGAACAATTTCCAGCGTCAACCGATCGAATGTGCGATAGCGTCAGATTTTCGGGTCCAATTTTCTTCGTGTGTGTATGGTTCAATATATAGATGACTAAGTACTAAGAATAGACTCGCAAAACCAAATTCAAACCAATCCTACCAGCCGCCAAACGAGCCGCCAGACAGCATAGCCGCTCCAATCCGCATGCCATTAGAGCCGCCAGATGGCTTCTGGCGGCTCACCGCAAACTCTCTAATAGCTCTTTTTCTCTGGGGGTAACAGCAAGATCTGAAAGAGCTGCATCTGTATTGTGGTGTAGTGGAATTGCCTGAGGAGGAGGATCCAACTGCTGCTGAAGCTCTTGATTTAGTTTTTGTTCAATCGCTGTGTAAGAAGACAGTGTTTACAGGTCTTCCTCCCTCCCTCAAAGTCAGCAGAAGGTATGTGATGGCTGCCACTTCAACTGGTCTTCATTCTGTCCTGCCAAAGCACCAGCATTCCCAGGGTTCTGTATCTCAGCAATTCGGCCAGCTGTGCGAGGTGTAAGTTGAAGTTGCTGGCCATTCCAGTTAACCTGAACAAAGTTTGGTTACTGTAAAGGCAATCTCCGGGGTACAGGGCTATCCAGAGTGCGATTGACACGCTCTTGCTCCTGAGCTGGATTTCGTATGCGCTGTGGAGTATTTGGAGGAGTAGACCTATTTAATTTAATTTTGCTTGAGAGAAAGCATTGACTGATTGATCTGGCTCATACATGCAGTAGCAGAAGCTAATGTGGAGGATGAAGCTTATCTTGAGTGCTAATGCTAACGGTAACCAAGAAAAAAATAAGCTGCAAGCAGCAAATGGCTAGAAGTGTAAGAAATACCAAAATACATGTCATAGAGGAGGGAAAGGAAAAGAGGGAGCACATCCATTGAGCAACTACACATGCCATATAGGTAGGGCATATCTATCCATCCATCGGCCATGAGGTTGAAGCAAGGTTGAAGCGCACAGAGAGGTTCAATTTTGTTTCGGCGCGAGTTCCGAGGTCACGTGCCACTGACGTTGCATGACCGCCGGCCGTTCCCGAAGTCCGAGGACTCCAGGACATGCTTACAAAGCACCTGGACGGACATTTGTCAGCATCTGCAATGCAGAATCGGTATAGGGCTCCGGAATGCAGATTCTGCATTCCGGAGCCCTATACCGATTAATGCAAGGGTGTGCGGAAACCAAAAAAAAATACCTATGGCCGTTTTTTTTTTCAAACCGACCTTTTGGCTGAACCACCCTACCACGTAAGCATTACGTACTGCCCAAATCGAGTAATTATTCACGTGATACCATCGTGCCGAAGTGCATGACCAAAACTTGACGGAAAATATGAACCCAAGACAACTATTAGAGGTGGTATGTGATGAATTAATCACCAAATATTTATTACAACCCAGCAAAGAGGCACATGCATTGTATCCTCCGTTGCCTCTGATATCAAATACAGCCAAAGTTGATCGTCCCAAATACTGTATCATTTCGACCGGTTGTTCACTGGCCGTTACACTGGCACGTTACACCTTTTGTTCACTGGACCAATTGTTCACCGGCCGGTAATCAAAGAGAAATTACCCGATATGGTAGTCCGGCGTTAGCCGGACGGGAAATTTTGACATTTTCTTGCCTCTTTGGGACAGAAAATTGCCCGTTACCCGTTACGAGGCGCAAAATTGTTCAGTTCACAGGTGGCCGTTACCCGTTATGTGAACAACCGGTCGAAATGATACAGTAGGATGGACTGCCGGTGAAACACGAAAAGAGCGATTGGAACGTTCTTGACCGGGATATTTCGACTGGAAACAACGGTAACAGTGATTTCTAGGTGTATTTGAGCCCCCAGAACCATATTCCACCCCCCAAAAAATAATCAATTATTTTTTTTTCTGACCCTCCCGGGTCGAACCACCCTCCCTGCCCTAGGTCTCGGCTTGACGGGCCGGCACACCCTTGGATGAATGGGGAAGCAAGCTTCCCCAATATTCGCCAATGCTTAAAAATACTAGCTACTCACCTCGTACATGGTCAAAAAGAGTGTACCAGTCCACAGAATGATAAAACAAGTGAGAACAGACGAGAGAATCAAAACCAAATCAAAACTGCCAGATAGGGGTAAATACTGGTGCTGTGGGCAAATACTGCAGTAATACTGATGATTATGTGAGAATCAGGCCGTTTTGGGAATTCCGTGATCTTCCGTGCCATCCAAGTTCAATTTTCGACTCAATGCACCGTTTTCCGTTATTCTATTTCTGCGCGCCCTTCCCCGAGCACTCTCGCTGCAATGAGCAGACGTCCAGGCGTTTTCACCATCCCGGATGGACCGGAGAAGCTGTTCCTACCCTCAAAGAATCTCTCAGTGTCCAGCCTCATTAAATTCACCCTCCCACCCCAGCGCAAATCCACCATCTTCCTCGATCCTTCCGATTACCTTTCAGAAGACTTTCCTACCGTCGACACGTTCCACGTTGCTGAAATTGCGATCCCGCCCTCAAATGTCGTCAAGGCCCTTGGTCGTGCTATCCAAGGGGGAATCGGTATTAAAATTTCGGACCGGGGGTGGGGGGGAGGGGGGGTCCGGAGAGGTCCTTAAAAATTTTCTCATGTCTAGTACTCAAAAGCTCCAGGGAGCTCAGAGTACTCCAGAAAATCATATGTAGGGTGAGGAGGATTTTGGGTCAAAGTCTCAAAGAACACTTCTACCACCAAAGCGTCAATAAACGTCCGGATTTGGCAAAACCGTGACATCACGCGTGATTTGTGTCCCGAATTCAAAGCTCAAAGAGGGAGGGAGAAAGAATATGCCTCAGCCGCATTTTGTGGGTATTAAATTGCTCCTCTGAATTATTACTGTGGGTTCATACCTGCAGTTGCTGATGACAACGGTGAGAAATCATTACCCTATATACTCGGCATTACAAAAAGTAACCGAAATTAGAAATGCCTCGCTAATACAGTTAGCAGTTGGTTCAACTGGTGGGACAGGGGGGGATGGTCATATGGTGGGGGACGTGACTTCATGTCACGCCGCAATTTCTGGAATTTTGACCTGAAACTCGGTTGGAATAAGTACCCAAGAGTGGCCGTTTCCCGAAATCTTGGACCGTGGGAACTTTTGATGGGAAATGGCCAAATTTTCGCTGGAAAAACAACATTTAAAATACCATTGAGGCGGGACTTGAGAAGATTTTCAACATTCCAATTCCCCCATAACTCTCTTCTGACCGAATTCATGAATTACCTATATCTGGAGGCGGATTGACCCTTGATGGGCCATCAAATTCGGCCCGGCAGAGGCGTTTCGGATCAAATTCCGCTTTATTCGTGGCCAAAATCACGAAAGTCAACGGAGGGTAAAACTGGCGCATCCAATCTGTTCTACTCCTCAAAAGGATGCGATTTCTGCAAGATCAAGAAATTTGGGTCACTGTCACACAAGTTATTAGCGTCACAACATTGTCCATAAAAGTTGGTCACAAAGTCACGTCCCCCACCATATGCTATTGCACATAACACGCGCCGAAGTTATTGGGCTTTCCCTGTGCTGATTTTCTATGTTTGTTTATTTATGTGTCAAATCAACAATTTCTTGCTCTGCTTTAGTACCCTCATTGAAGGATGAGGATAGCCCAGCAAACTCTGAGTTCTCAGGTACAAAGTCATGAGATAGTAAACATATTTTTGAGGTACTCACCCACTTGAAATCCTGGTGAGTGTGTTCTAAAAAAGGCAAACACCGCCAAATTAATGGTATTTTGAAGATTAATTTATTCAGCCACTGTGTGATACCTTACCCCAAGTTTATATCATAAAAGTTGTAACAAACACGCTATAAATGAACCCTTCATCGCTCAAAGTTCCTTGACCATCGTAAATTCTGGGAAAAAACCCCGAATTCGGTTACTTTTGGTAACTGCGAGTAGGAGGGGAGGGGGGGTCTGGCCGAGGCCTTAAAAATTTTATCGACCCTATATCCGAAATTCGAATCCCGATTCTCCCTTGGTGCTATCCGAGATGACCCTGAAATGAAGTCCATTGTCCTTGTGCATTCGCCACACCGACCTCGGATACGAATCCCGCCCTTTCGAATCACGCGACCGGAACCATCACCGTCACGATTTTTCCCACGGCCAAAATTTGCTGGGATGCAAGGCGAGTAGACCGGTAACCGATCTCTCGTATGAAGACAATCGTTCATAGAGAGACCGGTCGATCTGGCATTTATTTGCCGGGATGCCAGAGACGTCACGTTTCTGGCACGTGTATTACTGTCATCTTGCTTACAGTGGCGGCGCCATCTGATGCCACCCCCCAAAAAATGATGGGGCCCCAATCGACTCCACTTGCATCAAAAATTCCAGAAATGGGCTGTTCTATTTTTAGGGGTGGCATCAGATGGCGCCGCCACTGTATATAGTACCAGTTTCTATCTATTTTCATCATCTTGACTGTCGAAGAGGTGTGGTATCCGTTGAAAAACTGCGTATCATAGAGTATACAAATATCGCATCGCGCCGGAGGCGAGTCAAGAGGATGAACAAGAAACAGAGAGGGACTGTGTAAGCACGATGACAGTAATACACGTGCCAGAAACGTGACGTCTCTGGCATCCCGGCAAATAAATGCCAGATCGACCGGTCTCTCTATGAACGATTGTCTTCATACGAGAGATCGGTTACCGGTCTACAAGGCGAGCGTTCTCCTCCCCGCCCCCCAGCTACGGGCCTTCGGCGCCCAAGGCCACCGGACTCCCCTCCCCCTTCCGTCCCGAAAACTCGAAACAATTCAATCACGAAGTCCCCACATTCGTCCCGCGTAATCAAGAAAGTCCGAGCTGATGGTCCCGACGCAACACCCGCCACCATCTCCAGCGGCACCACGACCACTACACCTGTCCACCTCACCCCTCGCCACTACCACGCCCCCAACACAGCGCCCGCGCAGGCCGCCGTCCCTCAGTCCCACACAACGATCGACTACATGTCTACCAAGCTCAGAGAGGAAGGCCGAACTTCCGCGCCCTCATACCTCCAAGCCGACGCGCCCCTCACGTCCCGCTCCCAAACGGAGCCCAACGGTGTCGCCCAAAACGACGATTCCATCCACTCGGTTGATCATTGACCTGTCCGACACCCGCTGCACGAAGAAACCTCACCCCGATTCGCTATGCAGGGCCATCAACGGCGTTCTGGATAGTCGGCTAGCGGTTAGCGCTACCTCTCACCTCAATCATAAATATATCATCCATTTTCCTCCCTCCCTCAGCACGAGCTCGCAGCATTCCTTAGCTCCGTCTACATAAGACTCCGGTAAATAAGTATAAACTGATATACCGCAACGCGAGTTTGAGGTACGCAATCCCGATCTGGCCCCCGTTACTGGTCTGCCTACATGGGTCAATCGTCCGCCGTCGGAGGCGCAATCCGCCGCTATCTCGGCAAGCGGTCGCAAGCCCAGAGTCGCCGGATCTGTTTACTTCCTTCTGCAATCTCGCGATAAAGTCGACCTCGCCCTCTCCCGCGGCCGTGTCGTGCTGTGCTCCACCAGTCCGACAGTTGAGCGTGGATTCCCCCACCTCCGCATCTCTCAGTGTTGGAGCTGTCACAAATACGGACACACGCGCGCCCGATGCAATATCAAGGTGCCGTCATGCGCCGTTTGTGCAAAGCCTGTTCCCGAGCATGACAATCCTGCGCAATGCTCCGGGCCCGTGTCTTGCCTCAATTGCGGCGGTAAACACCGCGCCGATTCGTATTCTTGTCCTAAACGCAAAGAGCTGATGACCAAGCTTGCGACGCGGATGAAGGAGCTCCACGAGTCTTTGGATAAGTCTTCCGTTTACCCCCTCCCCTCCATACAGTCTGATCGTTGATTGCCTTTCTCTTCCACTTTCTCTCCTCATCATTTTTTACCACTTCTTGCCCGTTCCCTATGATCCATATACACCCCAATGGTACCCTCTCTGCACCCCTCCGTCCCCACCCAACCTCTTTCAAACGTCTCGCTCCTCCATACACTTTCCCCATATGATAATCATTCTTATTATTCTCTCTATTTGATACTTAACACGTCCCGCACCATATACCTAGTCTACGTAACCTTATCTACCCTTACCGTACTGCTGCATAGCCTCATCATGGCCAGGTACAGCATATAATAGAACTTCAGTCAGTCAGTCAGTCAGTCAGAAGGCATATTGCAAACGCTAGGGGAGCTATATAAGTTGCAGCAAATGGCTTTCCAATGACTTTGGGAGCATAAAACGGCCGCCGCATTTATGATTACCAAAAATGGGTCTGTCTCGTAAGTGCACGTAATTGATTGATTGATTGCATCAGTGATGTCTCAAATCCATGCCGTGAAAAATATATTTATTGTGAGTTTTGAGGATATGAGAAATTCCTCTAGAGTAGAGGGTTTAGTCTAGTATCTAATCGGAGTGTTTTGGCCAGAGGATCAAGGGTGGGAAGGCTCTGATGTGGTGCAATAAATTTCGTTCCTGTTTGGTAGTGTTTAGGCAATGCGCACCAGTCGTCCTCAATGGACTCTGGTGCTATGTCCTGGCATCTATTTGAAAAAAGAATCAAATAGAAAGTATGGGGGGAAGGAGGAGACGTACCTCAGCAATGCCTTGCATAGTATAAAGGTTAAGTGTGTATCCTCTTATTATTTTGGTTTGATCCCGCTGCAGCGTGAGAGTTCGGCTCTCGTTCCCCGCAACTTCCTTTTTCGCTGGCACCACTGGCACTTCTGACTCCCGACGTTCAATCTTTGAACTCAAGCTACCACACGGTATTCACGCAAATTCCAAATCTCGCATTGCACCAACCCTATCTACTTCAAACCTACTACTTGAACAGTTTTTTCGCTCCAATTGCACCTTCGGTACCAAACCACGGACATTTTTCACGACTTCCTCTACCTTTGCAGTCATACCCGGGTTTACCGACACTCTGGCAAACTTTACACTCCTTCTTCTTGGGCTTCTTGGGTACGGGTCTAGAGGATGAAGTGGTCGCAACTGGAGGCAGCGCTACTGGTGCTCTATTGTGCATATCGGTGCTTGCGTCAACGAACCTGAGAGGGTTCGGTTTGGATATGGGAGATGGTTGGGGTGGGGAAACTGGGGATGTGACATGGGTATCAGGTGCGCTTCGGTTTGCTGTTGCAACAAGAGCTGATGACGCTGCAGCTTTTCTCCCTTGTACGACAGGAGAGTACGATTCGTCTAGAACCACGGCCGTACTCGTGCTCACAAAAAGTGATGGCGTCGCTTTTCTTTCATATTTCTGGACGCTGGATGAACGCCTTTGCCCAAATTAAAGTGCTAGGCAGTCTAGAAAGACTACGCGCATATTTCTAACACCATGATTTGATCGATAAATTGTGATGCGCGACCAAATGTCCGAAAAAGGCAAAGCACCCAAAATTCGGCTTGCCGTGGGATGTTCTCCATCAAAATTCAAATCGGCCAAATTGTAGCCGTGGGGGAGTAAACAGGCCTGGCACTTTGAATTATGCAAAAATATGTATGCAGTACCGAGATATATGGACTTCAAAGTCGGGAAAAACAGCAAAAATGGCCAAAATTGACCAAAATCACAATATTGCGCGGGTTATAGCGAAAGAACCGATGCACATTTTTGCCCAATCCGAGATGCCACATCTATCTACTCATCATGGGCTACAATCTTCCCCATCCAGATTGTGATGGAAAAAATCTTGCGCCAAGCTAGATTTTGGTGGTTTTGCCTTTTTCGGCCATTTGATGGCATATCATAATTGTTTGATCATATCATTATCCTGAAAGTATGCAAATAGTCCTTCTAGCCCACGTAGCACTTTGTTTCATGAAAAAGCCTAGTCAAGGACTCGTGAAGGGGTCCCATGGAGAAGCGACATGGATCAGCGGAGTTTGAAACTTCGCTCCATTTGGAAGCTGCTAAATTGGGCAACTGCTCCTACTTTCGATACCTCTGAGCATACTTGCCACCCTCCGAGCCTCAAAAATATGTTCAGAGTATTGTATATGTGCTACAGTCTGACTGCTTTGGTTTTAGCGGCGGCTTGAAGTCACTTTTTCCCTCAAAGTAGGTGAAAACACGCTTGGACTCGATTCTAAACTTTCGACGAACATTGAAAGTACAAGTAGCAGAAAATATTGCGCAAATATACTTTGAAGATAAAATCCACCTTAACACAGTCAGTTTTCGCAGCAAGCTCGACCATAGAGCTCAACGCGAGTGCGCAAAGCTTTCGGTGTGTGATTGGCCGTCGCAGCGACTTTCCTAGAATGGATGCCGTGATCAAGCCGAGCCATCAATTGTCGCTTCTCAGCCGACCCCCCTGACGCGTCCAAGACTTTATATACGTTTGAACGACTATCTTCAAAAAAGTTTATAAAGTCTTGTTTATGAGACTAGAAAAAGCCTCCATCCAGCATCCAGAAATCCGATAAAGAAGTGACGCCATCACTTTCCGTGATACCGAGTATGTCCATCGGAACGAATGATATTCATGAATTTTGCCCGCTGCTCCGCAGTCGCACGAGTTGTTGTGATCTCGTCGCGAACTGCACGCCATGATTTGAAGTGCGCTTGAAGGTGCTCCGGCAACTTGGGGAAGACCGTTTTGCCGTTCACTTTCTCTAAATTCCACCACTTCGCCATGCGTTTTGAATCAACCTCGCCCTCTGTGTTCATGAATTCGGGGGCTTCTTTGTTGTAAAGTCGATATTCCTCGTTCATATGCATCGGAACGAGAGCATATTTGGTGTTTTGTGCCGACTCGAGGTACCCGTAACGATTCTTCCGTGCGCCTGATAGTTTCACCAGTGGAATGCGCGGGATCTTATCGTCTACTTCCGACGGCGGCCGGTCGTATGGTGGAATATGGAATTCATCCCGAACCTTTTGGGCAAGCTCCGAGATAATGAATGATTCATCTGTAGGCTTGAAGAGGGAAACGTTGACATAACCAGGACGAGTTGGACGAGGTGTATTGAAAGGGAGCGAGTTGTAGGCAATATCAATGTCGTCTTCAATCGAGCGGCAGCCTTTCGTGTTGGGATATTACGATGAACAGAAACACCGGGGGAAAAAACGGTTGAAGCTCACCTTGTAGTCAACCACAGCATTGGGGGTTCAAGTTGATGATGCAGAAAGGCGGGCTGCGGACAGAGTCTCTGTGTCTTTCTATTTGTTGTATTCAGCCGGATGTGGTTTGAAGTTGGCAACAGTGTTTTGGCGAAATCGAAGCAGTGAGAGGCGGCGTCGAGGGGGCGAGGAGGCGGCGCAGGGAGTTTGCGCCATATTCAACAGCGGAAACTGAGCTGGGGCGGAGTCCAGGGGACGAGCGCGCGTAGAATCGGCAAGATCAGCGATGACGCGGAAGGTAAGGGTCGACGTTGTTTGAGCTTGCAGGCCGGGTTAATCGCGATCGAACCGGTAAGATATGCTTGTTTGGGGTCGCACTTGATGAAGCTTGGTGTCTCGCTGGTAATTGGGGTGAGCACAACGTCGGTCCGTTGAAGGCCGCCAAGTAAACTGTGGAAATGAGAGAAGGTGGGTGTAAACTCGTGTTCAGTGGGATGGAATGTAACGCACCAAGGAATGTACTTATGAGACCGTGCTCGTTGTCTTGCATGTCACTCGTCTTCGGCGTCGGAAGGTGGATATGACGGGGAGGTGGCGTCGGCGGGGCCGAGATCCTAAATCTGGTGTCGTAGAGTTGAGAGTAGAATAATCCACCTGCGTGCGTCGCATTGCAAAGCCGAAGAAGGAAGCACAGACCTGGAATTGGAAGCGAGAGGTCAATTGGATCTCAGAAAAGCTGAAGCTATGAAGCGGCGCACCAGTGCCGTATAATTGCAAAGGTAGACCGGCAGTCTCCCTAGATGATATACCCACAGCTTTCTAAAAGACAATTTGAGTGCCCGGGGCCGCGATTCCCTCAAAATCTTGTTGAGATAGCCAGCCATTGACGTCCGGAAAACGTAGCTGAACGGTGGAAAAGGGCCATAGACTGGGACAAGCGCCGGCCAGGGAGATTATCTTGTTGTGAATACTCCCTGCAATCAATCTATTTTTTTTTTCTAGGTCATTTTCTCAAATGAAAGAAACCTTTCAGTGGTTTCTTTCCTTCGCCGAGCCGAAGCTAAATGGCTTCGGCTCGGCTCGACGCTAGACACTCTCGGACCTTCGCCGCCAACCCCACTCCCCTGCTCATCTCCCTCCCGTCCCTCTGCGCTGTCGCTATCAGTGCCAGCGATCTTCGCCACACCTTCAAATCTATCAACACACACCAATTAACCCACAGTTAGCCCGGGAGCTTCGACTCGACGTGTATGGCAGCGTAAAGAAATACGGGTAGGCGCTAAGAACAAGCTCAGGTGCGTGTACTTACCCGTAGTTTCATTTTTGGTTGCTTACAATTACTCGCACAGTGTACGCGTCCGCGAGTTGGACACCAAACCCCCCCCCCCCCCCCTCCCTGCTTCCGCACCGTCACCCGCATCCGCACTCACTGCCGCCGCCGCCGCCACACTTCTCTTGCGTCGCAAACGTCACGCGGAATTCCACGCCGTTGCAAAGAGGTCGCGAACCAGGTTCGCGACCTCTTTTCAGGCCCGTGTCTCTGCTCTAGACACGCATAACCACGCAGACGCAGTTGCGTCTTGTGTTGTGTGCGTGCCTTGAGTAGTAGTGCTGCACCCCCACTCCATGCTTGCTCCCGCCTTCCTCCTGCCCCCAAACACCGAGGAGTTTTGGTGCTTACATTCCTATTTACCAGTCTCCTACCCAGCCTCACTTCCGAGTGTTGGGGAGTCACTGAGGGCGTAGATTCACTGTAAATTCACTATGTGTAATATTGATTGACAAATTTGATCTTATTACTCCCGAACTTCAAACCCCCAACACTCTCCAGGGAGGCTGGCATAAAACAACCGTAAACAACATAGCCACCTGCTTGAACAACTTTTTCGGTTCGTCGGCTTGTCATCTGCATTGACCATATAAAAAAGTGGGGAAGCATTCAAATGCTCTTCTTAGTAGCTTGGACCTCAACACCCATTTCTTTGGGCCACAAGATTTCCTGCTATTTTGGAAACGATAGACAGTTTCGATTTTTTAGCTGAGTTCGGGCCGAGCCGCCGAGACGAGCTCGTAACTAGTGCCAAATTTAGAATAACCTTTTCTGCTAATACCTCCTCGACAACGACCATCTAGTACGGTTACAGCGTCACTGGAGACTTACAGTCATGACTAGCAGGCTGACGATTGCGTGGAGCATACACTGTGCTATATATCCTCGCTCAACGAGTCCAAGGCGCCCAACTATTCTACTTTTCGACCGGTTTTGACACCATGCAAAAACACTATTGCACCATATCTTCTTGGTGTAGGCCCTCCCCCCGCTCTCACTGGACGACAGCTCGCAGTGGCCCCACACCCGCGACTACGAGCAGCCTGGGGGCGACGACGACGATTCTAGCGATGAAGATCCGTCTTATCATCAATACCGGCTTCCTCCGTTCCCTCCTCACATTGTCGAAGCCCGCCAATCTCAGTTGCCATCTACTACAGCTCCCAGTCAAACTGCAGGTGTGTTACAGCTATTTGCGCATTCTGCAGGCTACTAATAAACTTCGAGACCGCAGTACCTTCATCACAGTCAAAATCCCTATCTATGGCGAGCCAGGAAATGGAAAGAAGCGCGCCACGGTCACCACAACCCTCGTCCTCCCCTCTGACATTCCTGCCGGCGACTTTCTATCACGCATCACAGCTCAGATGAATGTCGACCCCACATCTGCGACATTGGGATGGAAAGAGTCTCAGGAGCGTCGCAAGGATCCATATCACCGTCTGTCGTCCGAGGACGATGTTCGCGACGCCTTCCAGCAGCTTCTCAAGCTCCAGAGGAGCACACGTCGTCAGAAAGAGGTGATAATGGAAGTGGTTAACCTGGTAAGTCATCCATTATCTATGGGTTCTTCGGCGTTGAGCACACCGTCTCTCAGGAGGTGCAGCCTGATGGAAAGACGACAAAACAGGCCGAAAAACCCCCCGAGACCGCTGTTACCGCCACCGAGGTACAGCAGATTCAAAACCATCTCAAGTGCGCGGAACATCCTGGCAAAAATCGGTGGTGCTACGTGATGGGGCCGAAATCTAAGTACCCCGGCAAGCATGTCGAGATCGGAATAGATGTTATTAATTTGTGGGCTCGGTACATGGTGCGTGACGTGGAATTTCTGTTTCTCTTTTGCACTGCTGACTTCTGTCTTCAGCACGATGGCACCGCAGATCTGGAACATCCTCCCAAAGTCCTCAAGCTTGACGAGCTTGCAGAGCGTGGCCGTGCTCGCGAGGAGCGTGCTCGTAACCGCGGTCAAAATACCATGCCCCCCATCCACCTCCATCTTGGCAACTCCGAGTCCGGCGATACCATCCTTCGCGATGGCAATGGCGTCAAACGTCGACGTGAGGACGAGTCATCAGATGAATCTGATGAAGACGAGGACGTCCTCCTTGTCTCCGACGTGCTGCGTGCTCTGGATGAAAAGTACCCAGCTCTCAAATACTTCCAATATGCTGAGAGCCTTGGGGAACAAGGCATTGTCTACGCCAACAGCATCGCCGACTTCGACACCAAGTTCTACAAAACCGACGTTGGGATGGCAGCCGGTGCCGTGGGTAACTTCGTGCGCAAGGCAAGTAAGATGGTCGCCGCCGCTAAGAAACGCAAGGGGAAGAAGCGGGCCAGGGTTGTGGGGGATGAAAGCGACAAGGAGAACTGATTTATTTCACGCTGTGTATGTTATCGCCTCTGCTGAAAATACTGTATCGCTACTAGTTTTCTGTATATTTGTATAGTCATATTGTTTATATAATTTCTTGGCGTCCTACTCCTGTATTGACAACTACTGATACAACAACCTATACAACATATCCGCAATCCCTAAACCATCCTTCAATGTTCTCCGGGGTCATCGTCTCATGAGCAGCTTCCCACAAAGTTGCAATGGGGTCGCAACCATCACGCCCTTCCATCGAGCTGAGAACATCGTCCCGGTTGCGTCGGATCCAGTATTTCATGCATGAAAACCCTTCTTCGCATGGATTGAAGTCTGGAGAATATGGTGACAGATAAATGAGTCGGCGCCCGCTGTAAATCAAATTCAGTTAGTTGGCAATCAATAGGATATATGCTACGCACCGTCCCTCGACCATCTCACGAATCCCATCAAAGTGATGAACACTTGCGTTGTCCATGACGAGAACGGAGTTGTCCTGCGGAAAGGGATTCATGCGGTCAAGGAGAATATCGAGATAGTTGCGGAACTCTACGGCGGTCCAGGATCGAGTCAACACATCGAAGTGAAGTATGCCATCGAGGCAAATTGCCGGAAGAACAGAATAACTATACATATCAGCAGGCACGTAGCGCTGGCAAGAGCAGAAACACATACCGGATGCCTCGGACAAAAAAATCATGCCGCCGCGCTCGCATTCCAATGGGGGCCCATGCCATCTGCCGCCGCGTTGTATGTCGATTGCAAGCTGCTTCGTCTAGGAAAACCAGCCTTCGAGGTGGGTGTTGTCCAACTTCACATTGAAACCCAAGCCGTTTGTTTTCCTCAGCTTCGAGTGCAGTTCGAGATATCTAAGGATATACTCATGTCAGCGGCACGAAACTCCCAGCAATTTTATTTACATGAACCCGAACATAACCCATTCGCAAAAGGGCGTCACGGATGGTGGTTTTAGCGACGTCGAGTCCCGTGGCTTCGTACAAACATTCCTGTAGCTCGAAAAGATAGATGTCGGGGGTTCTCGCAACAAGACCCTCAAGATACTTTTCAAATGGTCAAATAAGAAGGGTATTGAGAAGACCACAGACCGCGACATCAAAAGATGTGAGAATGCGGGGTCGTCCGAGCTGCAGAGGAATTCGGACATGGTCCCCAGTGGTCCGCCACGTTCGGATGATGCGGTAAATGTTTCGCTCGCTGATGTAGGTAGCTGCAGCAATGTCTGGGAAGCTATTTTGGAAACGATAGACATTTTCGATTTTCGAGCTGAGTTCGGCAACTCCCGGCAGACCCGTCATATAATTATTTTTAGCTACAGCTCAGCTCCTATTTTTCCGAAATGTGGCTATGTTGTTTACGGTTGTTTTATGCCAGCCTCCCTGGAGAGTGTTGGGGGTTTGAAGTTCGGGAGTAATAAGATCAAATTTGTCAATCAATATTACACATAGTGAATTTACAGTGAATCTACGCCCTCAGTGACTCCCCAACACTCGGAAGTGAGGCTGGGTAGGAGACTGCCTATTTACCTTCTACCTAAACATTTGTACTGTAGCAAACGGCAATGTGTATTTTCGCGACCCGAATTGTACTGTACCAATAAGGAAATATGTCGTCCCAATCAGGAAGTCACGGTGATCGCACCTGAAACATCCCTTGCGCTTGACCACCATGAGCCAGATGAAGACTTTACCTACGGAGGAGGAGGTGTGTTAGTTCCAGATACCTTGCACATTTTTTCATCACCATTATTCGGCAGATTTCGGCGGAAGCCTTGAAGATATGGCTTGAAGAAGAAGACTCACTTGCCGACCAAATAAAAACCCTCATTGGTGATGCAATGCAGGATTTTCCAGACGAGGATAACAAGGACGAGGCTGCCAAGTATGCGGCTGAAATTGCTCGCGCTGTAATCACGGACAAGACACGGGAGGGCCATCTTCGGTGCAAATACTCTTCACAGGTAAAAAAAAATTCTGACAGACTTTTCAGCATCGTTAAGGCGTACATTGCCTTTCATATGCGTAAGAACGGTAAATGGGATGCAAAGCAAGTCAGTTCCACCACGCCAGTCGACATTACTTCATTTATAATCCAAAAATGCGGTGAAAAAGATAAAGGGTGCGAGGGCAAGAAAGTAAGGCAGTTTTTCTGGTCTTTTCCACCATTTGTCACATTCTCTACACAGTATTCGACGGCGGTATCAACTCGTGCTGCGCTTACCTACTGGTACCGGACTATTCGTCTAAATGAAAGTGTCACCGAGTGGAAAATCGACTCCGTCACTGGTCAATGGTAAGATTTATTTATGAGTCAGTGCCTCGTTCTTACATTCCAAAAGTTTTGGGCTACCCACCCGCTCACGCCATGTCTCCGAATTCATGACTGGTCTTGAGAAGACAAAGGCAAAGGCTGGTGAAGTCTCCTCTGCTCGCGCCCTGTCGTTGAGTGACATGCACAATCTTTATGATTGCTGTTTTCGTCCCAATGCAACAGCAGCAGAAATGAGATGGGGAATTGTGCGTTATGTACGTCCATTTATTTTGGTTCAATATTTCCGCTCTAATAACAAACAGACCGCTTACCTATTTGCCTGGCTTCTACTTCTTCGATTTGAAGAGGTTGTGCGCCTGCAATTCGAAAGTATCAATATGATTCCAGGAACCCGTAATCATTTTATTTCTCATTGTCCCGGGCTCATGCTAACCAGGTTGTTAGGTGAATATTTCGAAGTACAGCTCTCAACTCGCAAATCAGCCCAAACAGGTGTTGGCCATGCATGGACTCTACATGCTAATGATGCTGTCTTGCTGTTGTCTACGGAGAAACGACGCCTTTGACGGGTTCACTCTTTCTCAAGGTCAACAAACACGGTGCTGTGCTCAAAGATCCAATTGTGCGGCTCCAATTTACTCAATTATTCTGAACCTTTTAACTTACCGAAGGCACAGACAACTAGTGTCATTTGACACTCGACCTTCAAAATCTTGGGTACAAATCCTGGACCATGTACGGAACTCACTCATTTCGCCGCGGCGGATGTCAGCATCGAATCAAGAACAAAGGCTGGACCGTTGACATGGTTGCCGCATGGGGTGGATGGTCACAAGTCGAGGCAATAACCATGTTTCGCTACTTCTTCTCTCCCAAAGACAACCACGAGTTCATGGCAGATTACGATAGAAATGTACCAAAACGCCAGAGGCTAGAGTAATTAATATATGAGTCTAGTTCCGTGGATAATCCTCTTTCCCGATAGCTCTCCAGATCTCCCACTTGTTCATCCCTACCCATTTTCGCTCCCACAGTTCCTCCAAAAATTCACCATTGTGCTGATACTCCGGCGAACCCTTCGCCGCATTCAAATCTCTCTCGCAGTGAGGGATAGCTTCAGCAACAAGGCGCACAGGTCGTAGCCTCTCGCCCAGTTTCGCATTTTTGCGCTTCTTACCAGCGGGAGCGGGCTGCTCATCGTCAGGGATAGTAAAGAATTCAAAAAACTTCTCCTTGTCTCCGCCGAAAGTTTCTCTGAGTTCTTTTCCCACTCGCTCCCGCCGGTTAATTGTACCCCGGAGATTGTTCTGGTTCCACAGCGGGTTCGCCTCACGCCCACGCTTTGGACCGTACAGGTCCCGGATCCGAGCAACGTCCCCGTTCTCGAGTTGACGGATAACATCACGGAGCCCATCTGCTTTCTTCAGCGCTTCAATCGCCAAATTCCCGCTCAAGAGAATTGCGGAATCGGATGAAGACGACATCACAGAGTTGGAATCCGGAAGTGTAGTCGGTGGGGTTGGGAGAGAAACACTTGGTGCAGTGGGAGTAACTTGGACAGTGGTAAGGCCAGGGTTGGTTATAGCAGTATTCGAGGTGCCCTATGAAAGATCCGGTAAATACAGCTAATTGCATTCATAAAATCAGAACTACGTACCGAAAGTGTCGCCTGAACCTTGAATAAAGAGACCAGAGCCTGCATGTCACCATCTGCAGCTGATTTTAGAAGTGCTTGGACAGTTTCATCATCCATTGGCTGCTCAGCTTGTTGAGAAGCAGACGATGTCAAAGATGATGCCGCGCCTGTCCGTGCCAGAGTTTCTGCGATAGCAGATCTAATCCTTGGCAGGAGTGCTGTATTATGTGTTCAAATCTTGGATGATTAAATTGAGCGAGAAAATTCGTACATTGATTCAAATGAGTTGAAGGTATTTCTGGCACAAGCCGAAATGCAGTATCCTTTTCAGCCCATTCGGCCCCGAGAGAGCGAAGATGTTCCCACTGCCGTTTATTTATTTCGGCGTCGCGAGAAACAGGACCGACAGAAGGGGCAGCAGGAAGGGACGAGAGATCAATGTTGAAGAAGTCGGCGAGACGTCTTCGGCGGACATCGACAGTTCCTGTTTTGATAAGAGCCTTCTTCGGGAGAGCCTGATTCACAGCAGTAATCCAGTGGTCCAGCTGAGCCCCAGAAGCATTGGTGAGCGACGCTGCATCGAGGTCCGCGGGACGCGTCATCAAGGCAGAAGGATGAAAAGAAGCCGACGGGAAAACACCAAATGGGTTTAATTCACTCATAGTTGAGGCGCGCGACCCGAGAAGTCAGCGAGAAGACAACACACAAGGGAGGGGAAAGGTTGGTGAATTTTTAGGAGGGAAGACAATGTCTGATCTGCCTTTTCAAGGTCTCAAATGCACAGCAAGTAGAAGGGGAGAGTTGTTTTTAATTATCCTCTACAGCCCCCTGGCACAATAGGTAGGATATATGAGAAGAGAGAGGAAAGGGGAAGAGGGAGTATTAATTCTACAACATGGACCCACTCAATTTGAACCTAGTTACCACATTCGGCGACGAACGCGCACGAACGATCGTCGAAACAAACCGATTCGAGTGCGCGGGGTCCCCGCCGAGAGCGGCAAGACCAAACACGGCCACTTTGTGTCCCGAGACACCATGCCGTAAGGAATTTCCTTATCGGGCCGTGTCACATAAACCCTATGGTGCGCTCGGCCTAAACACCACCAAACAGGAACAAAATTTATTGCGCCTGATCGGAACCTTCCCATGACTGATCCTCTGGTCAAAACACTCCGATTAGATAGTAAACTAATCCCTCTAAAGGAATTTACTGTCCCCTCAAAATTCACAATAAATACTTTTTTCTCCAGGCGGATTTGAGACATCAGTGATGCGATCAATCAATCAGTCATGTGAGCTTACGGAATAGGCCCGATTTAGGTTCGGACTCTGGCTTCATATGCTCTCAGAGAGGTTTATGAGCCACATACTACACTAATTATAGCTGGGGAGTATGTTCTGAGTCTGCCTCAACCTCATTCTGCAACAGAAAATGCAATTTAAATTCGAAATTTTTCCGTCGGTCGATTTGAGACATCAGTGATGGCATCAATGATGGGACCTATTTGGTGGTATTTAGGCCGAGCGCACCATAAGCTCATTTTCAATGAGCCAAAACCCGTCAATTTACAAAGACAACAAAAAAATCGACTGGAGAGAATTACGTGTGTATGAAGCTTCCAATAGCATCGGGACTCATGATATATCCAGCTCAGACCAGGTGGTGATGTCCCAGCTGCGTCCACCAAGCTCGACCGGGCCATAAGTCCCACGTAGTCTGTGCAGAGCACCTGTCGCACGTGTCTCTGCGCTGTCGGCTTCGAAATCATCTTCCTCAGAGCCTGCCAACTGTATGGGCAGATGGATAATGTTCAAATCGCTGCGGGCCAGAATGCAATAGATCGGTATCGCAGAACAGATTTCAGGGAAGTTGGATTTGAGCACTGTGATGTTTGAGATGCAAATAAAAAACATTCAGCCACAGCTATCACCATCTATGAGCGTCCGCACCACCAGCTCTAAGTTGCAGACCGGAAGCGGGATCATGGGCGACAATCTCATTGGCCTTGCGGCATTCTCCAGATCCACAAGATGCTTCAGCCAGAGCGTGCAAAATGCATCGAAGACAGCTTCCACGAGGTCCAGGTCGTCGATCCCTACTCCGCGCCACTCAGATCCTCTGTTCATCTGCGTGTATGGAGGCAGGCTTACCGTGGATAGATGCCGCAGCTTCACTCTCAGACATGTATAGCGTCAATGCCTCTAATCGATGGAAAGTCGCGAGGGATGGTTGGGTGGTCGTGTTCATCATCCTCCAAATTTCGAGTAGTTCCTCCTTGAGCTATGATCCTACATTAGTCAATTGCATATTTCACACCCACCTGCGGTATCACTGTATCTCGTTCCTCCGAATAAAATAAAACATTTTCAGGTTTCAAATCTATCTGGGGGTGCTATACAAGATACATGGACACCAATACTGCGCTTCAATACGCCGGACTGTTGTGGAACAAGGAGAAAGGTGTGTGGGAACAATTTCAAACTCCGCACTTTACGGCATTAGCCTCCCCTCCTTACATCGGGGGCGTGGTAAAATACAGACTAACTGTAGCTCACTTTCTACCTCATCAAACCACCGAAATTCTGATTTTCTGGAGCTACTCTGCCTTGCCTCTCTTGGACCGAAATGGGTACTTCCTGCGCCTGCGGAATCTCAAAAATATGTATTTATGATTCTTAAACGTCTCAAGCTTCTCAAACTACCTCTGGCTTGAAACAACAATTTTTCCTGCGCGAAATCAGCCCTTTTTTTGAAAATATTTCTCGTGGATTCATTTGTTCAGCCTCCAAGTGCAGTAAGATTGCAGGATGTTCTTGGACGACAATCAGATATATCCCACCGACTCTCTTGAGCTTTCTATGGCACTCTGGGCCTACATCCGGCGTAAGTCTACCTCTCCATATCGATTGATTGATTTGTTCTGTCGCAAAAATCGAAACCCGGTTATACTCAGTTGTAACCTGTTATAAGTCTATAATCTGGGAGGGGGGCCTATAAAGCCTGATTAGACTTATAAGTCCTATAATTTTTAAAGATCGTTATAAGTCATTATAGAGGTTATAGCTCCTTATTACCGTGTTGGCCCGGGGAAGTTTTCACCGCACATTTGGCCCATGGAATTCATCTCAAATCAAGCAAAGTACTGAATAAAATTGATCTATTTCCAACTAAGGTACGTGTACAACATCGTAGAGGTAGCGAGCTATGTTGGGGAAGGGGAGAGGAGTATCCGATGAAGGCAACTACAACCGAGATGAGACAGCGCACGGGAGATAAAGAAACTAAAGACACACCAACTGTTCTCAGTTGCGTTGAAGCTTCAAAGGGCACAGGATTAGAACTTCATCGGAGAATGAGCAACAAAAGCGACACACCGATGGACCGATGCAATTCCCCATGTCGGTGATTTGTGGTCGATGCGTGGGCAAGCGACCGTTACTGAGCACACCCGTCGAAAATACCCGCACTAGCATGAAGGGAGGGCGGGATCGACGCCGTCGTATGTCCTCGAGCTGTCGATGGTGGTGGTTGAGAGGAAAGAGCTGCAGAGTCACGCTGTCACGTCCCGTGGTGACGTCACTGTGTGGAGCGTCCCTAAAATGGCCCAAGGCCCACCTAACCATGCAACTGACTCATCCACCTCATATGTTCCCGACTCCGAGCCTGAGCGAGAAGCCATACGCTCCAAGCTTGCCCAATCCCCGTCGTACTATTGTTGGGTGTTGCAGCTTGTAAGGTAGTTCTAATAGGCTATAAGGGTCCTCCCGACCTATGGCCGGTTATAACTAGGTATAACCAGCCTATAATCGCCCTATAACTGCTATAATCGGTTATAATCGGTTATATCAGACTTTCGATTTTTGCGACATCTTCATTCCCGAGCGCGACTCATTGCTGTTACAGCTATGTGGTGTGTTCCTTCGCATCTTCTTCTGGCATATATCTAATTTCTAACAGCTGCACCTGCTCCATTGCACTTTGCGGAACCGCGCCCATTAACGATGTCAGGGTTCGTCGATTGTGACCGGAGCAACCCGTTGCGTGAGAACCATCCAGCACATCATTCTCGCCACCGCTCGGGCACACAGAGCAGCTGTCCGCATTAAGTACTTGTGTTCTCAAAGGTTTTCGATGTTTTGTAGACAAGAATGTGAAGTTACGATGTACTACTCAAATAAATTACCCCAAATTTGAGCCTCAATAGAATTGTTTGATCCTTCTATGTCTCTTTGTGCACTCACATTAGAGCTCTCCTGAGTTCTCCCTTTTCCCTTTCTTTTTTCGCATTTTTCCGCGTTTTTCCCCTTTTGGACACCCAGTAGTATGAGCGGAAAACCGAATTCAAAGCGTGGGCTTGATGGCAACCGTAGGGCCCGGGCTGAGCATGCCGGCCGTCTTGGATTTTTTTTTTAAAAAAAAAAAAGAAAAAAAAGAGTTTATTTCCATCCAAGTTCGAACCAACGCAATTCTGAAGATGTGTAAACGAGTGCGAGATTGAGTCGGAATATTGTCTCCTCCTCACATTCCCGTTTATCCTACGCCTTCGCTCACCCTTTTGCTTTGGGACGTAAATCACAGCTTGCACATTATCGGCTTCGGATCAGATTCGATGTCATCAGGGCTCCGCCCCAAACCCCGCAGTGGATTGTGTTGCTGCGTAAAAATGCTCCCCGGGATGTAATTTACTGTGAGGCCCCGGAGGGGCCGATGTAAGGCATATTTTACAGTGTTTTTTATGTAAAAAAGAACCGCGCGCAGCGCGGGAGTTTTACGTTTTTTACATGTAAAAAACCCTGTAAAATACATGTAAAATTGCCTGTAAAAAGCTGCTGCCATCCACTTTTCATTCGGCAATCTTCCGGGCAGACCCCGGTGTCCATCAGTCAGTTTAATCTATCTTTCACCAGAGCACACCGACAGTTTTCAGGCGGCCCGGTGACCACTCCAGCCCCCTGTTGAGCGTCACCCAAACTACTTCGAATTCTTTTTCTCATAAAAACACAAACATAGAAAACATTTCAAACGGAAGTGTCGGAAAAATTGAAAAAGCCTGGTAAGGCCTTGGAGCACCTAACGGCCTTATAAGGCCTAATAAGGTTCGAGGGGTGACCTTATAAGGCGTGATATTAGATAAGGTCTGGTTAGGTCTTCCCAGGCTGACTTCCCGGAGGCTACATACAAAACTGAGTTGGGGTTGTTAGAGACATGAATCTTTTTCGGTGGAAAATTCAGAGTTGTATTGTTTTGATTGTTTTTGATAATTTGTGCTGTGATTGTATGCCAAGATGGCTGATTTGAATTTCAAAAAGTATGTAGGGGAGCATATACTCATGTGTAGTAAATCACCAGTCAATGTACGAGCAATATCTTGAGGTGTTGTGTTATGGGGAAATTGTACAGGTATCCGAGAGCTACGCCATATATGGAACAAAATTTCTCTCTCTGTAAGGCTCTCTTGGCATAACAGTATTGTACATTGCCATTGTTTTATTCGCACTGCAGAGGTCGAGCGTTCGATTCTCGCAAGCAACCGGTAATTAATTCTTAGAGTCAGTATTGTAGTAAGATAGAAATACAGTTGCGGCAAAATCAATTTACTTACCAAATAAGGAAATTTTCATCAAATCCGCTCTACCACACAACAAAACCACCACAAGCACGTTGAAATAGCACCAAGCGCCTGTACTCCCGGATTTGAGCCGGTCTACGCCCAAAAAACAACCGGATTCGTCATGTTTCCCACTGCTTTTGGCTGCACTTTATGAGACAAAGTTGCTGGTTATCCCGGCGAAACCAATACAGATACGCCAGTTTCCCTACATCAGGAATACAGGCCAGCAGCTTTTAGTATTCTTATCAATTTACCGCTCGAAAAAAACGAGCGAAAGGAGCGAATTGACGAGAATTTCCTTATTTAGTAAGTAAATTGATTTTGCCGCAACTGTAGATAGTCTACAGTGGCGGCGCCATCTGATGCCACCCCTAAGAAATTGATGTGACCCCAATCGACTCCATTTGCATCAAAAGTTCCAGAAATAGGCTGTTCTATTTTTAGGGGTAGCATCAGATGGCGCCGCCACTGTAGTAATTAAAAAGTCCAAGCAGACACCTTACAAAGAAGGTAAAGTGGTAATACTTTTGCTTAACCCCCGCCGAACATGCCTTGTAAGGCCTTACAAGCCTCATTAGGACCTATAAGGTCCATTATGTGTTACAAGGCCCTATATGTAGTATTTGGTACGTATTTAAACCTTGTAACCCTCCTTTTCCCCAACGGCCTTATTAGACCTTACAAGGCCTGCCCAGGCCCAACAACCCTTTTTTGATTTTTCCGACAAGGCATCATAGCCTAGCAGCTACACATCATATTTTACCATATTTTACATGGTCACTCGAGACCCCGATGTAAAATACGTAATTTACAGCGTAAATTACATGTAAAATTGCCCGATGTAATTAACATTGGGCAATTTTACGCAGCACTAGTGGATTGCTTGGGGCCGTCGACCCCGCACTGCCGCTCGCGGGACTCGCGGCGCGCGGCGCCTCGGGCAACTCCGAGCTGTGGGAACCGGCGGCGACAAACTTGTGTTTTCATGTATAGGACTACGGCTGGCTCGCGAGCCGAGCCGACCTGAGCCGGCTCTCGGCGGCTCAGCCACGGCTAGCCAACGGCTCAGACAACTTTTTGCTTTCCCATCCTTCCATCCACAATACAACCACAATACGGCCTTGAAACCTACTTAGGGCCTGATAGGGTGCCTCAGAATTCGGCGCAGAATCAGCATCCGAATCAGAATCCTGTCACTCTTTGTCACGCCTCTCTCTTCCCACTTCCCCTCACCTTCTCCATCCTCCCTGCGTATTGTCGCCTTCAAAATGGGTGTGCGATGGATCAAGGCTGAGACCAACGCCCTTATCAACACGTTTCTCTCCCTCAAGACCAGTACCAGAGCGGAAGCGGGTGGAAACCTACAGTCTGGCCGAAAGTCGTTGCCGCAGTCGCAGCGGCCAATGCGGAGACGAAGAAGGACCAGGTCAAATGCAAGGGGAAGATTGACTATGTGCGTGTTTTTTGTTTCAAATGTACCCCAGAGGAGTTGAAGCACTGTACCAGCTGAAGGACACCTTCGACGATTATCTCTTTGTGAAGAAATTCAGCGGAACCGGTTGGAACGACGAGGAGAAACATGCAACAAATACGGACGACTATATTGAGGACTTCCTCAAGGTACTCTATGTGCGTGTTTTTTGTTTCAAATGTACCCCAGAGGAGTTGAAGCACTGTACCAGCTGAAGGACACCTTCGACGATTATCTCTTTGTGAAGAAATTCAGCGGAACCGGTTGGAACGACGAGGAGAAACATGCAACAAATACGGACGACTATATTGAGGACTTCCTCAAGGTACTCTATGTACTCCTTCTAGCTCTCCGCTGCTGGTCCGCCGATGGCCGTGTATGTGGTTAGACCCATGGAGCGAAGTACGCTCGATGCTTCAAGACGGCATGTCCCTACTATGATGATATCGACACCCTCTTCGACGGCCTGAAGAACCGCGCTACTGGCGAAAATGTTATCTCCTTCGGCACCGGGAAACGCAAACGCAAGGCCAAAGCTTCCACGACGACCACCGTAGCAAAAGAAAACCCTCCAGCGGGCCCTTCGCAGTCTGAACCTTCTGATAAATCGACCACCACCTCACCAAATTCACCTGCTCGCGTTCCGATGATCAATCTCAACAACTCTGCGCGTCGTGAGGCTACAGACGGTCCGGCGGAAAAAGGTGGTGATGATGCTGGATTATTCGAAGATGAGCTGCGTCCGGTGCGTCACTTCATTAATCTTACGACCTACCTCTGACCCTCCACAGTCGCCCAAGCGCCAAGCCTCGGGCGGCAAGCGAACCCGGGCTGAAAGCGAAGACGACGACGACGACGAGCACGATCAGGCCCGTAAACGCAAGAAATCCAATGCTAGCACCTCCTCCACCTCCTCCTCCACCACCACCGCCCGTCGTAATGCGCAGGCCGGTAGCCAACTCGCCGCCTCC
Source organism: Favolaschia claudopus (assembly GCA_037176885.1). Lineage (NCBI taxonomy): Eukaryota > Fungi > Basidiomycota > Agaricomycetes > Agaricales > Mycenaceae > Favolaschia > Favolaschia claudopus. Next base: position 633,605 of record JAWWNJ010000102.1, read on the forward strand.
ATCCAAATTCTCGCTGGTGCTGTCGACAAACCGATCACGACGGTCGAAGATACCTCACATGTTGATGGTGTCGTCGCCATCCTCCAAGACGACTCCCTGCTCCCACCAGATCCTCAAGGTCGTTTCTATACCCTCGTTCTTGAATCTCTCAGTGCCAGCCGCCCTTTCGCACGTGCCTTTATTTTGTAAGAATGTCCCGCTCGTCGTAAGGCAATTGTTCGTAGGATTTTGGAGAAGGCTGGAGTGATGGTTGCAGATGATTTCTAGGTGCGTCGAGCTCTCATTCAGTTGCTACATCTCATGGTATTTTACAGATCCTCAAAGCTTGCGCAGTATTGTATCCTAGCATTGTCGTTGTCTTGTTACTGTTCTCTACCTTTGCATTTGTAATACCAGCATCGCACGCATTGTTCGTAGATTGTATTTGAATTCGTTACTGCAGATCCGGATGTTCCAATACATAATGATTCCACATAGCCTGTGCAATTATAGTCTGAAATTGTTGGCGGCCTTCAACCCGGACCTCGGATTTTGATGTGACAAGTCACATTTCCCACGTCCCAATTGGGAAGCAAAAACGTCGTTCGACAGTTTAGCGTGGTTGTTGAGCGCTGAAAGAGTCCCCAATCCATTTAGCTACTCATGTAAATGGGGTCTGAAGCTTTACTCAGCGCAAATTTGACTGGCTTTTCGAGTGGTGGTTGAATTTGGTTGAACATGCAAATGAGCCGAGTATTGCGCTACAGGCATCAATTGTACAGCTCCATATGCCAAGAGCGACCAAAAATGCCTTCCAAGTGCGCCTACACATGGGCGATTCCGTCCAGAATCGCGCCGAGCGCGACAATGTTGGAGAAGCTGGATGTCAAGTGGATGTCGGCCAAAAAGAAAGTCGGAATTTTGCCAATAAAATACCAGCGTCTCGAGGCCCGGACTAAGGCGACCTCATACATACAAGAATAGTCGAGATTGGGCAAGAAACGAGCAAGAACGAGGCGATACAAGAAGACGTGTTTTTCGTGCTTTCTTTACATGTGATGCGACGTGGTGTCATTAGCATCTGCAAACTGCTGTAATCCTCAAGTAATCCTGGCTCCAAATGATTAAGTTAGTCCAATCACTGCCCTACAATACAGATACGTAGAGTGGGGACCGGGTCTTAACACTTAATTAGGGTTTTGCTTGCAATTGCGCGGTATATAAAATCCAGAGTCAGTCCAAAAAAAAAAAAAAGAAAGAAAAGAAAAAAGAAAGATCACCTGACAGGTCTACGGTCTCTCGTGACGCCCATGTCCAGGCCAATGTTCACGCGTCTGCTAAGTCTAGCTTCGAGAATCATGAACTCTGCTCCCACCTTCGATGCTCTGCTCGATCGTGGCTCTACACGCGGCGGAAGACTTTTGACATATTCTCGACATCAGCGAACACGACGCACCAAAGAGGACGCGCACCGCGATTCGCGCTCTCAGACCCACGTGGTCAAAGCATTTTTTTCCTGTGTCGCTGGAAAAAACACCCCTCGTGATTCTGCTAAGCCGGATGCGGTTCCTCCCCTTACATCCATCTGTCTTTTCCTGTTGGCACAGGCGTTGAGGGCGGAAGACGAATGGTATGACGATGAGATTTATCACCTTTTCGACATCGTGCCTACCCACCATCATCGGTAAGGACCATACATATCTACCTCTTTGGCTCCCGTAAACCCCTCACAGACTTGGGCTCTGCCTCTACGGATCGGCAGTCATATTCTCGAAAATAATTACCAATACAGATTGCCACCGTGCGGCACTACACGCAATGTCTCTGCTCTCCATTGATCGCGCTTCATATTCCCTGGCATTTCTGTTCATCTTCCCGGATAGCCCCTATCTCGGTAGCGCTTACTCCTTCTCACAAGTTCTGCTTGAAGCCCTGGACGGACATCATGGGCAGCACTGCATAGCGTTACTTGCAGGGTCCTCTGTGGCATGGACAGTTCGGGAATCTGAAACTATGCGCTCAATTTTGTTCGACTTGATAGCGACTGCGGAAATTCAAAGGCGTAGGGAGCAGGTGTCTGTGTCGCGGGATAGGCAGCTCCGACCGCTTTTGAAGTGCCTTATCCGTGACGCGTCGGTGGAGAAATCGGAGGACTCTGACGATGACCTTGACTGTCTTCGTTGACGAGTTCTAGCGCTTCTAATGTATCTTGTGTGGCCAACTCTGTAGAGGATGAACGGAAGCGGTCTTCCGCATCGTCTTGATGAAGAAGTTCTAGTTGATGCCTCCCAATCCGCCGAACAGAGCAGGTGAACATTTCCTCCGTGTGATACATCCATGAATGAGTTAATCATTTTTCTCAGTCTAGGTCCAGTTGACGTAGCCGCAGCATGCAGTCGTATACAGTTGACAATGTACTAGGCAGAGGCGACAAGGGCATGAGAGCTCGAGAACGATGCCATTGAACCCCAAGAGTTTTGGGTGAGGTGTCCAAAGGAGACACACTTGCGCCGCGTACATGTACACGAGAGCGCCAATAGCGGGCAGGGTGCATACAGTTGCGGCGAAATCAATTCGGTGATTTTGGTCTTGACGTCGGGAGGGATTAAACTTGAATTCATGAGTATGGAAGCAAGGCCAAAATATAATCATCACATACCACAGCGAGGGAGCGCGGCTAGACTGCGGGCACTCAAATCTGTCCATCGAAAACATCAATAAGTGTAAGGTATCCTTCTCGTAAAATAAATGCTTTCGAGTCGGCTGGTGGTGGGTTCATGTTCAAAATGCTATTCGTGATTGAGGAGCTTCAAAGAAAGGATGACAAGGGGAATCGAACATGAAAAACAGTCTATGGTCTAGAAGACGGCTAGTGAGGGTGGAGTACAGGTAAGCCATAAATAAGCCAAATTGCGACAGAAAGCGCAACTGACAGATGAATAATGATCCTGGAATCTTTTCAAGCTTTTACGTTCGAACGTTGAAATCGTATATGCAGGGGGAAGCGAATGAGCATTGAAACTATCGAACTGCGACAGAGGATTAAGCCTAATCAACTTACTTGAGTAAGGGTGTGTTTGACGCAGAAATGAAGCTCTGCTGTAATCCATGGAATAAAGCCAGTAAATCGAATTCAAATCATGCTGGATGCTTGGCTGAAAGGGAGGTTGAACTAGGCCCGGAACCCGCTGAGGTCTATAGGAAAGGAGGGCAATGGGAAATCAAAGCAGTGGCACAACGTTAACGTTAACCTTGACGCTTCAGAGCGAGATTCTGTTGGGGTGTGCGAGAGAAAGCAGGTGTGAGGTGAAATGCGGGGGATATAACGCGGTATTCCACTCTTGTTAAACTCATCGGTGCGGCGTAACAGCTGATGCGAACAGCGAGATTTCATACCAGACTGCCGCAATAGGGTATGAGACATGGGTGGAAGACGATAGAAGTTCCTTCTTGACATACAAGGTGAGCCTCAGCTTAGGTCCGGTGAGCGGTCCTGAGGCGGCGACGCGTACGGGTAATGCAAGATGGAATTCTACAGCAGAAAAGTAGTTGAAATTTGATATGGTTGCGGCCAAAACTTCATGACCAGTCCCAATTTTGCTCAAAATCCTTCGGGATTCGAGATTTAGCCGGAACAAGGGTATGGTTTATAGGCGAAATTTTTATTTCAGAGGAATCGGAGGTACTCCTAACTTAGGGTTACAAAACGCGAAATTTGAACAGCGAAAAACCCACTACTGGGAACTCACCTTTCTGCATCAGGCACCCCTCGCTCCTCACTCTGGAGGTCCTCGAAACATTGTCAATTTGTGTCAACGTAGTATCTCCTCCCTTAGATAAATACCTTGGAGTCGCCTTTGGACTCGGAGCACTTTTGCGATTTTAGATCGTCTCAACCCTCGCTGCATCTTCTCGTCTTCTGGCTCAACCTGGGCTAAGGTTGGACTGAACTCAAGGCTCAAGCCCACTCACCCGCTTACCGTATCTTAATGACTGGCCGGAACGGTGCAACAAGGTAATTAAATTCCGTCGTCGCAGCAGGCAGCGTAGCTGGAACTGCCGCCTCTGGTTTAAAGGTGAGTGGGTTGATAATACTTAGCTTGGTCATATGCTCAACTCTTCGATGGTGTTAATAAATAGTATTCTGGCAGCTGCAAGTGACACTGGAATTAGTAGCACTGGTGCTCTTCATCGCAAGCTGGTTCAAGGGCTAGATCAACTAGGTTGCACTTAATTTATGTTTCGCATTCATTCTAACCAACTTAAACATCCTCAGTAACACGAGGCATCAACGCGTTGCTGGTAGTGTTCTGGTTCATTCCTCGCTTGTAGTTTCCCGCTTGCAGCCACTGCTTCAACGTGCACCACATCTGGTCGCACCACACGCATAGCTCAAGCAAGTTTGCACCGCACTCCGCGTAAAAGTTTTCCCGTAGAAGTCGCGATCTGTCCCTCACCTGGCTCTCTTCAACTGGGGAAACGAAGAAGAGTTGAACCATACCTTCGGCAAACGCCGAAGCGGAACAGGCACGGATCAAGAATTCGAAGCACCGGTTCCGAAAGCCGGCGGTTGATCGCTCCTCGTTGTGGTCCCGCCCGAGTGCCGCCCATCTCGTTAGAGCAGCGCTGAACAGGGCGGACAGTAAGTAGACGTCATCGGTCATCGAGCCTGGCGTCGTCGAAATCCGTGTTCAAAATTTAGATAGATAATTTGGTACGTGTGAGATATATTTTGCTTGCAATTCGAGATGTTTCTTACAGGCGTAGATCTCTATAGATGTGGTTGGAGTCGGGATAGCTGCATAGTTGTCAATTGGAGATAGCTTGGTGTAGAATGATATATCTTCTCCCAGGTGTGATAGTTATATTATTTGGTCTCGAGATATCACTGTGCCAACCAAGGGTCACGAAATTCATGATGTTTCTCGTCATGACTTTCCTGACGATTTGTCCGGAAAGTCATAGTGATTTACCGGAAATTCATAACAAAACATCATGACTCGGAGTCGTGTTTTCATGATGATTATGGGGCTGTTCATAATGATTTTTCATGATGTTTCATTAACAAATTCAGGGCAAAACATCATGAAAAGGAGGCCAGGTTGAGGCCAGGGCGGGGCAAATAAAGTGGGCTACCGGCGGCCGGAGTCGAACCCCGGACCGCCGCACTGCGGTGGCGCAGCGCAACACGGATTATTACTCTTAGACTAATGAAGATTTTGAAGGATATGGGATTCCAGTCCATACATGTCGCTAGCGTATCTGTTCTCAAGTTGTTGGCTGAGCTATTGACTTTTTAACCAACCGATTTTCACACTTTTTAACCAACCGATTTTCAGTAGGCTGTAGTTGACAGACCTACTAGCACCATGTATTGGTGCAATATTGGTGTAACACTGGGATGAGCACACTATGCACCCAACATCTGGTGGACTTAGCAAAAAAAAAATGAGTAGTTGTTTCATGACGAAAATTCATGATGTTTTGTCATGAATCCATATTGTCACAAAAGCAAGGTTCCGAGCATCATGAAAGCCGTCTTGAAATTCATAACGTCGTTCGTGACAAAACATCATGAAACCTGAATTTCATAACAATCTGCATGAATTTCATGATGAATACTTTGCACAGTGGGTATTTAGACCAACTAATAAATTTACAATGAGTGATACTGAATTGTGAAGACCTCATTTTAGATGTACCAGCAGCCTTTCGACATCTGGACCCTGCCAAATGCTGGGTCATTGGAGTCGATCCAGGATCACGCCCATGATTTACATATTGCCGACATTGGGAGCAGAGTACGGCGCGATTTCCAAATTTCGCATCCCCAATCTCAAGCACAGGTTGGTGGTTCTGATTATAAACAGGGGGATCGGGGAGGGGACGCTGTAGGCGGAACGAGGATGTATTTTGCCAAGATGTAGTATTTTCATTGGTATTGGTCAAGGGAGAATGTACAGTATTCACAATGTTAGTTGTCTTCCATCGATGCTGCAGTATTGACGCGCTTGACGCGCACGAGAGCGCGCAGAAGCGAGTCGGGGCTGTTTTTGCCGGCGGTATGCGGCGGGAAGAGCTGTCACAATGTCACTGTGATGGCCGCCATGAGGCCGCTGAGTAAGGATTGCCTTTTCCGGGGAGGGGGGGGATCGTGGGAATAATTCCACGATCCGAAGATCGAGCACCTCTTGCATTCCAGCCTATGTATGGATGGTTTTCTGTGCGGTCGGGCAGTTCTGATGAGAATTTCCTTATTTGGTAAGTAATTTGATCTTGCCGCAACTGTACTAGAAACGAAAACGAAAACGACTATATATAGAATAGCCGATAGATGGCCGGTGGTGCCCGTCGGCAGCAGGTTCAGAAACGAAAATGAAGCAGTCGGCACGGAACAAGTCAAGGTCGGCTCTATGACGCCAAACGGTCACGTACATGCTCATGTTGGTCCCGTTCCGATGCTCGGCTACTACTTAAAAATAACCGAAATTGCCGTTTTTTCCCTCCGCAAATTGAGATGCTCGTGCAACTTAGCTACTGCCGGCAGCCAACACAAATCAACAGATAAATATAAAATAATAATATTTGTTTACTTTATGTTGACGAACCAACCGAGCGCTGGGGCGCGGAAGGATCTGAAAGTGCGAGTGGGCTCGAACAAAGCTCCTAGAGCATGGGCGAGGTCTGAGGCAACGGCGAGGGCCTACAGAACGACGAGGGGACCGAAACGGAGGGGAAACGAAACTTACGAAAGTCATATAATCAGGTGTGAGGTACAGGCTATAAGGTAGATACTAGAATCACATGTGAAACACAAATGAGTCAGGTAGTAAGGTGAACCGTATGGGAAGAGGCAGTGAAACGAACAACGATCAGATATACCAGGTACGCAATCAGCGCGGCAGCGTGCACGTCAATGTAGTCTCGTATTTACATACCTTTAGTGTTTGTCTATAAGTATCATGTTTGCCACGAATCTCATACTTGGGTATCGTAAAAATTTCTATTTTATGATTTTGAAGTGAAGTGATCTTCACTCTTCAAATATGATTTGTATGCCGGAGTACCGGCCTACAGCAGGGGGAGCTTGTGTAAATTGTTACTGGAATGGCACCTAAATTAACAATGTTGCGCTGTTGTTTGGGGGCATAATTCGGCCGGATTCTTTTCACGCACATAATCTACTGTTGTGAACAAAACTTTACTGGCTTATGAATTATGTCTGTGGAGAGCCCGGCGAATTCAAGTTTTCAAGTTGCAAAAAGAGAGAGAGAAAAGGAAAGAAAAGAGAGAGACTCACTATGTATCTGAGACCCTGTTCCCCAAAAATCAGCTTTCTCAGGCTGCTGTAGCTCCCAAAAAGACGTCAGAAAATCTTGATTTCTATGTCTTGATTAGGCACATCAGAGGTTTTCAAGATATGGTAAGAGGTATGTCCTTCCGGAGCAATTGCCTCCCCGGGACATAATCCAGCCAATCAAATTCAAGATGTCCTCGGAAGATCCCTCGGCCGTTCCCACAGCACGTCCGAAAAAGCCGATTAACCAAATTTCGACTTGCACTGAGGGTTCCAAGCAACAAACTCACACTATGGTAAGACTGAAATCAAAGATGCATGCTTCAGAGCATGTTCAGCAAGGTAAATCCGCTTCAAGAACTTTTGAATGCGCCGAATAGAATCATGGGCTTCAAATTTACTGAGAATGGCCGTTCAAATCAAATTGAATATGTCTCAGCCGCTGATACTACTTACACAGGATCTACAGCTCATGCATGGTACTAAAGATCCATTTTCTGTATAGGTTGCACAAGGGGCAACGACTGGCCTCCTCGGGCTAGACATTGCTCAAGTGCGGCCCATCTATTGAATATGCGCCAAGATCTAGGTAAGTGAAAAACGTGCATGAGACGTACAGGGTTTGCGCCGTTATCGGCTCACTTTTGCGCTCAACCGTACGTTGAATTCAAAAAATCTCCCAGCATATATGTACAAAACAAATCAATGGAGTCAACTAATGGCTAGGGAACTTCATAAGTATTCTAACAGAAATTGAAGTTCAACTTCGCTAAGGATTCTTCCATATAAGATTATGCAGCAAATGAGCTGGCAGTATTGGTGCTCATCATTGACAAGCCTAAGTGTAGTGACATCTTTAATTTTTCTTCTGCCATTTCTTCTATGGATTGGGCGAGGAGTCGAGGACGACTTGGTTCGACGGAAAAGGCCGAGAAATGGCTGATGTTGATCGATACCATGTCAATAATTGACCGGAACGTGCGGGATCAAGTCGGATCACTGAGGTGGACATAATCCTCCACAGACTTGATTAATGAGCCACTTTACTTATGCCGGGCAATGACGTTCTGAAGGATGAACCACCAATCAAGTTTTTGACTAGCTTATCATCGTGATTCAGAAGTCAGAACCATAGTCTCTCTATACAGACACTAACATTGATATCATTAGTGTTGCCGCGAGCCAAGTCGAGTCGAGCTCCACCTCGAGGTAGCTCGCTCCAAAAAGGTAATTTGTGATAATATCAGGCCGGAAAAGGCAGCCATTACCTTTTTGGAGCGAGCTACCTCGAGGTGGAGCTCGACTCGACTTGGCTCGCGGCAACACTAGATATCATTTATTTTCTCTGATCCTGTTGATCCTTGATCAATTACGGCATCAGGACGCCCACCCTGTGCCTGACTCTGTAGACTGATTGTCTGCTTCATTCTCAATTCAGGCACCATTCCTCTCTGAATTCCATTGCTGTGCTCCATTCCATCTATGGGGCTGTGCTCCATTCTCAATTGTTATTGTCTATTTTCACTTAGGGCTCTGGCTCTACCCATGTACCTTAGTGTTTTTATTTCGTCTTGACTGACTAAGACATTGTTACCCTGGGAACTCTGGCCTGTCTGTGACAGTCATTCATCCCTGTCTCAGAGACTCCCTACCATGGATAAGGAGTCGTCGAGAACCTGCCCTCTGTATCGTGTATGAAAAGGAGAACTGTATTTTTCACTTCCGTTAAGCAGCTTTTGGCAGGATCAATCACCCGTGCACCCGGGCCATCGTGCGTCATCGGTTGCAATTAATCTGGATCAGTAGGGATCAGGCTGGATCACTCGGAAGAACATCGTATCACTCGGAGCATGCCAATCTTGACGTGCGCACGTCAAGGGCAGTGACGCCATCAAAACGCTCTCTGGCACAGCTTATTGCTTTTCGGTGACGGCTCTGATAAAAGGGGGAGCAAGCTCCCCCAATTAAGTGCTAAGACACGCCGCGTGCGTGACCTGGTACAGCCACTCGGACGCGTTCGGCAAGCGGCCGATGACACAATACACCACGTACATTGATATACTGTGACTGTCAATCCTCTCGGCTTCTTTGCCCGGTCATTTTCGTTTCTGAATGCTGGCAATTGATGGACTTGATGGCCTGGAAGGCCGCCTGATCATTATCAGCTAGCCGCGTTTTCGTTTTCGATTTTTGCTTCTCAGCAATCTACATATTCTCTCCGAACCCGAATTCTCCATCACTCTTCTCACTTCCTTACCCGACTCTTGGGACACGTTCATTTCGGGCGTCGATACCAACTCCCTTGACGAATCTTCGAAGCTTGTTGCTCGTATTCTTGAGCAGGACCGCCGTCGCAAGGCGAAGCCCCTTTCCGACGAAGTTGCCTTAGCAGCACATTCCCATAATCATAACCACCGCACCAAATTCAATTCCAAAGTTAATTGCTATGGGTGTGGACGTGTTGGGCATGTTGTTGGCGACTGTCGTGACACGAAGGCCGGCAAAACATTCACGAAAGCTGAGAAAGAGAAGAATGCTCGCAAATCAGCCGAGCGTTACGAGAAGAATCATCACTCGGCAAACGTTGCCGAGGAACAGCCTAATTCGGATTACGCGTTCATGGCGCGCTCATCTTCCGAGCCCGCGCTCACCCCCGGTTGTTGGCTTGCAGATTCTGGCTGCAGTAAGCACATCATAAAATCACAGGACTTTTTCAGCACCTACACAACTACCGAAAACAAATCTGTTGTTGGTTTCGGCAGCGCGTCTTGCTCCGGAACTGGTTCCGCTGTTATTGCCTCTCATGTGAAGAATTCTGCTTACCAGATCACCCTTCGGGATTCTCTCCATGTCCCTGATTCGCCCTACAACCTCATTTCCATCGGTCGTATGACCGAGGCTGGCTTTACCGTCAACTTTAAGCAAGGTATCATGCAGGTCCTTGATCCGAACGGCCGAGAGATCATGCGCGGAACAAAATCCGGCAATCTCTACGTTGTCAAAATTACCCGCGGCCGTCACCAGCCTGCTGTCAAACCCGCTAACATTGCTCTTCCGGCTACACCGCCGCCCGCGCCACCTGCCGCGCCTCCTACTGTTCCTACACAGTCTGAATTAGAATCCCAAACCCCGCCGGTAGCTCTTCCCGCCACATCCGCGCACTCCTGGGACAAATGGCATCGAATTTTTGGCCACATCTCGCCGAATTCAGTCAAACTCTTGAAGAACCACAACATGGTTGAAGGGATGAATGTCGACCCTTCCAGTAAAACCTCGACACAATGTCTCGCTTGCGTCCAATCCATGTCTCATGTACAGCCTTTCCCTTCCGCCTCTGAGCGTGATTACACGGAAATCGGCCAAATGACTTTTACCGACGTCTGGGGACCTAGCCGCATCACCGGCATCAACGGCGAACGCTATTACATCTCCTTTACCGACGGCGCCAAACGTCGAACTCATGTGAACTTCATGAAAGCCCGGACACAAGTTTTCGAAAAGATTCAGAATTACGAAGCTTTTATTCTCACTCAAACCGGCAAACTCTTGAAAACCATTCACTCTGACAACGCGCCCGAGTACTTTGCTGGGGATTCACGCCGTTTCCTTAACTCCAAGGGAATCAAACTGGAGCTCACCGCTCCATATTCTCCTCAATCCAACGGTGTTGCTGAACGACTCAACCGCACACTTGTTGAACATGCACGCGCCATGCTAGCTGCGCGTGGTCTCCCGCTTTTTCTCTGGCCTGAAGCCATCGCTTACGCTGTCTACCTTAAAAACCGGTCGCCTAGCCGTGCCCTCGGCACATCGGCAACTCCCGACGAGGCTTTTTGGGGCAAGAAACCCGACGTTTCTGCGCTTCAGGAATTTGGACAGCCCTGCGAAGTCCTCATTCAGGATAAATCCAACCCAAAGATTGCTGTGAAAACGAAATCTTGCATCTTCACTGGACTAACTGACGACTCTCTCGCGTGGCGCTATTACAACCCCAAGACGAGAAAAATTGCAACCTCTCGGAATATCACCTTTATTGATGACGAATTCAATTCTTCCGAAATTCCTGCACCTCAGCTCAAGGGGGAGACATCCAGTTTTGATACAACTGAGCCAGAGGTTCCGGAAATCCAACCTCAACCGGCATCGACGCCGGTACAACCTCTCTCTCCACAGAGCACTCTCACGCCTCTTCCGAGCGAATACAACTCGCCTACACCACCTCCCAAAGCTCCGCGCGACATCACTAGCAAGATCTCCGAGGACAATATCATTCTTGGCCCTCGTACCCGCAAATACGCCAAACCAGACACAGTTCTACTTGCTACTGATCCCATCGCGAGTGATCCGCTCACCGTTGCGGAAGCCGAATCCCGTTCGAACTGGCTTGAATGGAAGAAAGCCATGAACGAAGAAATGGACCAACTCCGAGCCCTCGGCACCTATATTCTTGCTCCTCTTCCCAAGGATCGCACCGCTGTCGCCTGCAAATGGGTTTTCCGCACCAAACGCGATGAACACGGCACCATCGTTCGGTACAAAGCCCGCCTTGTTCCAAAGGGATTTTCTCAAGTCCCCGGCATTGATTTTGACGAAACTTTCGCACCCGTTGTACGCATGGAGACTATCCGCCTTCTCCTCGCTCTTGCCGCTCGCTACAACCTCGACATTCACGTCGTTGACGTTATCGGCGCTTACCTCAACGGGAAACTAGAAGAAGAAATTTATATGCAACAACCTGAAGGTTTTCACGACGGCACCACACACGTCTTCCGCCTACTCAAGGCTCTCTACGGACTCAAACAGTCCGGCCGCGTCTGGAATCTTGAGCTCAACAAAGCCTTCATCCTCAAAGGCTATGTTCGACTTCTTTCGGACCAATGCATCTACATCAAACGCGACGGCAATAATATTACCATTGTTGCTGTACATGTTGATGACATGACTGTACTCGCATCCACCCCCGCGCTCGTGGAATCCGCTGAAAACGAGATTGCATCCATGTTTTCCGTCAAGAAACTCGTTCAGATCCGCCAACTTCTCGGCATGGAAATTACGCGCGACGCGTCCGGTTCAATTTCTCTTACCCAGACGCAGTACATCACAAAAATTCTCGAACGCTTCCAGATGGATCAGGCAAATCCCGTTGCTACTCCAATGGATCCGCACGTCAAGCTTGTTAAGCTTCCTGACGTCGAACATCATCCCGATGTCAAACACGTTTACCAACACATGGTCGGTTCACTTATGTATGCCGCTATTTCCACTCGCCCCGACATCAGCTACGCCGTCCAGACCCTCTCCCAGTTCAACCTGAACCCTGGTCCCGTTCATCTTACCGCTGTGAAGCGCGTCTTTCGCTACCTACGCGGAACCATTGATCTCGGCATTAAATATTCGCCCAATATGTCCGTCAACATCGAGCTCTTCTCCGACGCCGACTGGGCCAACTCGCCAGACGACCGCCGCTCTGTAACTGGCTACCTCTCCTCGCTTTCAGGGGGAGCCGTTACTTGGAACTCCAAGAAACAGCCCACAACTGCTCTCTCGAGCATGGAGGCCTTAGGTTCCACAGCGCGAGAAGCCACCTGGCTTCGTTCTATCCTCACAGAACTCGACTATACCCCGACTCATCCCACTCGCATCTTCGTCGATAATCAGGGAACTATTTCCTTCGCTCAGAACTCTGGATTTCACGCTCGTTCCAAACACATCGACGTCCGTCACCACTTCATCCGGGAGAAGATTACTTCAAACGAAGTATCAGTTTCCTACTGCCCAACTGCTGAAAACGTCGCCGACTTGTTCACAAAACCTCTCGACAAAGGCAAGCACGAATACCTTGTTTCTCAACTCGGTATGGTTCGTACTTGAGGGGGAGTGTTGAAATTCCTTAGCTATGCATCCACCTGAATATCCGCAGTTATATTTCATATCTTACTCATTGCCTATCCAACGAGTACACGTTGTCTAGATACAATGTGCTCTGCACATTCATGTGTTATTCTCCCTTAGATACATTTCATATTCCGAACAGTATTTAAGCTACCTACAGCAAGCCTGTACTTTAGTACTTTGAATCCACTCTTTCACCCCCATTCTCACATTAAGTAGAATGAACGATTCTTCAAAATCCTGGATCGCCACGGAAGAGTTGGTTGCCCTGGGAGTCAATCCGCGCATCAGACGCAGACACTGCACCGCCTCGCCGTGCCGTCTGTCGTCGACGTCCCCTTTCAGGTCGAACAGCGTCAATGGCCATGGGCGAAGGAGTGTAAGGATGCTGCCCCAACCTTACTACATTCTGACACACACATACCGAATCCACACATCACTATTACGATACCGCACATCTATGATTCCGTTACATTACTGTCCTTCCATCACACAGGACCTGAGACCTCCTCTCGTGATCTGCCGTTCTTTCTGTGCCTCCGAGCTTAACTGCTTCTGGATGCCTTCCAGGATATTCCCATCTGGAACCCTCACTGTTGCACTTTGGCTTGTACAGCTTATCACCGAAGCTCCAGATGTGAACCATTACCCTTTTCTCAGTCACCGCTCTTTCCTATGATCATTTTCTATCCGATATTCCGCCATGATCATTCCTCCCTTCCGATCCTCTGCATTACCGGCATGATCAAACCTTTATCTCCCTATACGATGATGGCAACATCAGCATAGTCCCTGTCTCTGGCCTAGCGAACCATTGACCTCCTCCTCTACCGCCTCCCAGTTCTGATGATGGCAACATCGGTTCTGTCCCCGTCTTTGGATTGGCATCCCATTGACACTCTTTTATTGTCCTCCTCAGAGCCGGATCACCGCTGTGCTCTTCCCTTCTCCTCACCGTCCCTTTCGGAGGCAGATCACTGCTGTACTCCATCTTCCTCACCGACCTCCGTGGTTTCCAGACACACTGTTGTTCTAGGCTTGGCCTCTTGGAGTTATATTGATCTTCCAGAATCATCCTCCTTGATACACGTCGTCTGATTCCTCCCTTCCTCTCCGCCTCTGCATACATGTGTCCCTCATATCACCTCTGTATTACACTGGGTGTATGTTTCCTTATACTGCACCACACCCCGGACTTTACTCATCCAGGTATTGTCATCCCGCCGTACTGTATCCATTTATTGTGGTACTGTCATCCCACCGGACCATACTCTCATCAGTATCGTCATCCTCTGGTCGTCCTCTATTCTCCCATAATATGACTTCCGCCACTCGACTTCATCCCATTCATGTTGTCGCCTTTGCAGTCTGAACCATCACTGTCCATTGCTGCCTTCACTGCATCACCGTCCAGTCTCTCCTTCGGGATTGACTCTATTCCTTGTTCGCTGCACTGTCACCTGCCGCTCACATTGTATTGATACCACTGCTTCCTCAGCCTTGGTTTAGCACACCATTGCCTCAGTCCTCATTGCTCCTTGCGATCCTGCATTGTATCTTCATCCGCAACCTCTGACTGATCATCATTGGTCCTCACATCCTTTGTCCTTTGGCTGATCCCCACTTGACTGTTGGATTCCTTATATCGTCAACTCGCCCTTATCCTCATTGACGATCTCATGCACCTTGCTTTCTTATCACTGTAGGATTGACTCCTTATCTTACAGTTGCGGCAAGATCAATTTTCTTACCTTTTATGGAAATTCCAATCAAACCCGGCCTTTTCCCCTCAGAAAGATGTTAGATGGGCAATTAAAGTGCACAGAGGCAGGGAAATATCCCAAATTCAACAGAATATGCAAAAACATTAATCATTTTCCATGCATCTGCCCCAGTTGTGATTCAAAAACAGCCTCTTATGGGTTGAAAATTATGCATAACTGCTCAATTTTTTCGCATTAAGTATAAATATATACTACTCTGAGCCCTATGTGCAGCTTATCACTCACTTTCATCTATTTCCAAGAGGCAAAAGGTGCAGTTTGATGAGAATTTCCATAAAAGGTAAGAAAATTGATCTTGCCGCAACTGTATATCGTCGTTGCGGGATTGATTCCTTATCTTACATTATCATTATATCAGACTGTGATCTGTTCTGTTACATATTTGATCGTATATTGATTGTGACTGTAGATTAGTTACATATCTTCTCTTCTTGGTCTTGACCACCATGTACTCTTTCTCTAGTGGCCTCTCTTGAATGACCACACTATTGTTCTGTCATTCTTGGCTTCTCTGAGCTCTGTCTGGTTGATTCCCCTAGTGTTGACTGCCTCCACAATACGGCAGCCTTCCAAGGAGCTGATGAGCGTGGAGCGGGGAACGGGACGGCAGTGGGCATGGCCACCGAGGGGACATGAGGAGTAGAGCTGGGGCGGGGGGTAGGAATAGGGGATGCCATTACCTGCGTAGGAATAGAAGTGGTAGCAGGGTTATGGGGTAGGGAGTGAGAGGCGGGGTAAGAAGACTCCTGTGGTGCAAATCGCACCCCAGGCTTCCTTGGTCGTGTAGTGGCGCCAACTGGGCGCGGCTGAGCACTGGCCGCTGGAGGGGGTAGAACCGGAGCAGAGGCCAGAGGCGAATAGGGAGGGTGTGCGCGCTTCTTCAGCGGGCGAGCACCTTCACTCGAAACGTCCAGCAAAACCGGCGCCGGGCCAGGAGGGGGAGGGGCAAGGTCCCCAGAAAGGCGTGACGGACCTTTCTTCTTGGAGCGGATACGCTTACGCATGAACCGCTTCCCAAGCGCAATCAGCGCTTCACCGATTTGCTGGTCGGTACCACGGATAGAGACACGGCGCTCCAGGGGGGAAGCCTTATCCGTATAGGCTCGAAGCTGGGCGCCGGAGACGTCGTGCGACTGATGGAGACCCTTACCACCACGGCCAACGATATGCCCGACAACCGAGTCAGGCACCACAAGGGTGCAGGAGTAGCGGGACGGTGAGTCCTCAGCAGTAGGGAGGGTTTCGGCAAGTGGTATGGCGGTGTGGCCGACAGCGATGATAGCAGGGGTAGGGGCTGGGGTTGTAGGGGCAGAGCCCCAGCGAGCACCATCCCAGTGGGAGCGCCAGGCATGCCCCCGGGGTGTATAAGCTGCAGCGTCTCCGAACTCTAGGCGATCGAGGCGGTCATGAAGGCGCTCCAGTTCGCTTCGAAGGAGAGAGCAGTAGGAATAGAGATCCTGAGGGGCCGAGGGGGTTGCCATAGCAAGGGAGGTGTGAGGTCGATGGTAGGGTGAGGGCAGAGTAGGAGGTAGAGTGGTTGACTGGGGCTAGGAGAGTGCCAGAGTCGAATAGAAGGTTTGTTATGCTGTGAGGGGAGAAGGGCCCAGGAACCAAGTCGATAACAAACCTGGGGATCAGAGATCCCCAGCGGACTACTCTATATACAAGAGGTGACGTAAGATATGACATAAGTAGCACAGCATGATGTCTTCTGGACTGAGAACTTCTACTCAAGTCAGAAGACAATGTACATCACTCAATATTACCATAAAAGGTTATTCGGGCCGAGCCTTCTCAGTACCGCCAAACAAGAACAACACGGAATGTTCTGGCCTCATGTTGAAGTCTGGGTATGTATTTGTCCCGTTCACACTATTGGCAGAATAGCTCAGTTGGATACCTTCGGGGGAATCGAACCTGCGACCTTCTCATATCATGTGAGATGCTCTGACCCGAAGGTATCCGACTGAGCTATTCTGCCAATAGTAAGGTCGCAGGTTCGATTCCCCCGAAGGTATCCAACTGAGCTATTCTGCCAATAGTATGAACGGGACAAATACCCAGACTTCAACACTCCCCCGGACCGAAGCACTATAGTGGGCTCCGGCAACTAAAGGGCCGAAAGCGGCAGCTTTGGCTTTGTTTGGCTCGCTGGGGGCCTCGGTTCCAACTTTCCAAACCCTAATAAGGCTTTCTTCCACGGACATCTACTAAAATTCTGAATCAGCAGATTTATTCAAAAGGTTCGTAAAAACAAAATGAGCATTCGGATTTATTTTTCCCTTTTCATTTTGTTAAAATGCAAGCAGTTTCATGCGAGAATCATCATTTCTTCAGATCCTGCCGTCGATTTAAAATTTTAAGCACGCTCATATTGTGGCGAGACCGATTCCCTACAATACGTTACGCGGAACCTAAGCAAAATAATCAGTTTTGGCGGAGCCTTAAGACTTTTTCGCCCCAGCCGTCCCACCTTCTGGTCACGATGTGACGCCGACTTTTTGTCCCAACATGTTGACTTTCTTACACCACACTTGCTCCAAAAATATTCTTCCATAGGAAAGTGGGGTATAACATCCGGTCTAATTGGTCTGCGTATGGTGGGGGACGTGACTTCATGTCAGACCGGAATTTTTGAAATTTTGACCTGAAACCTGGCCAGATCAACTGGAAATACCCAAGAGTGGGTGTTTTCCGAAATTTTGGACCGTGGGAACTTTTTTTGATGGGAAATGGCCAAATTTTTGCTGGAGAAACAGGTTTTCAAGGGGGAGAAGTACTGTTGAGGTAAAAGTTGGGAGAGCTTGTCAGGGGAATCCCCTGCTTCCCCGACCCGCTCCGCTATTCCTTGCATCACCCCAGCCTTCTTGGGAACGCTACTCCCTCCAGACTTCCCCCTTCGTCACATCTTCCTCCTTCCGACCCCCCGTTCCCTGTGCATGGCCTACTGCCGTAGAGGCCTATGCCCCCGTTCCCCTCCTCGACAGACTCCTGTCGACCCTGCGCTCCTACAGCTAGTGCTCAGCGCAACCTGGTTCCCTACTGGTCTTCCGGTCAGACTTCTAGCCCTCCGAGAGCTCTGGTACCCCGAGCTCTGGTCGTCCGGACCTCCGGCCTTCTGGCCCCGGTCCCCCGGACCCCGGCCCGGCTTCCCACACTCCCACGGACCTGGGGCCAAGCCCCAGCGGTTCCGTCGCCCAAGCCTCGATGCTCCGCTGTCTCGCCCTGGCTCTAGCGTCCTTCCCGGGTTCCCTGGGCTCTATTCCTCCGGTCCTCCGACCCTCCGGGCCCCGAGCTCCGGCCCTCCGAACTCCGGCTCCGGTTTCCCACGCTCCCCGGACCACAGGGTACCTCCGGGCCTTCATCGGTCTACGGTCTCTGGACCAGTATTGTGATCCTCCCCCTTCTGGGCATATCCCTGGCTCTCTGCTACTGTTGGATCATCTGATCATTGATATCACATCATAGATGCTGTGCTACTACATAGTTCCCACGCCCCGTGAGAAGTCACGCGTCACGCGCCCTTTTACTGTGACGCCTGGGCATGGAGACTCCTTACTCTGTTCTCTAAGGATTCTCCCTCTGCCCAGGTGAGTAGACACTCTTTCTCTTGTTGTAGCTAGTCTTCTAAGGATTCTCCCTCTGCCCAGTGCTTGTTGGACTCTTGAGTACCTCGGGCCTCAGGCCCTGGCAGCTGTTGCCCTTACAGAGCTTTTGAAATTTTCAGTAGCTCTTATAAGTTTGTTTTGGACCCAATACTCAAATAACTACTCTTTGGGGGCATATTGGGTATTGATGGGCCATCAAATTGCCCCCGGCAGAGCTATTTCGGATCAATTTCCGCTTTAGGATGGCCAAATTTGTGGTCAAAATCACGAAAGTCAATGGGGAATAAATCTGCTCCATACAATTTCTTCTACTCTCCAAAAGGAAGCCATTTATGCAATATCAAGAAATTTGGGTGACTGTCACACCAGTTATTAGCGTCACAATGTTCACCGTAAAAGTTTGTCACGAAGTCACGTCCCCCACCATACTAAAAACATCTATATTCGGTGAGCCCGACTGTAAAACGCCTCCCAAATGGTAGCCTGATCTCCCATCAATCTTCAAGTAAATCATCGTAAACCAGAAACAAAATTGGGCTGACTGTCAACAATATTTTTGGTTGATGGAATATATATATTCAATACAGTACAAAGCGTAGTTTTTGCACCCAACACGAGCGAGCAGCGTGTGTCTAGGAGGAGCAAATCGATGGAACATGTGAAGTGCCGATTTACCCTGGGACAAACAAAGCCAAAGCTGCCGCTTTCGGCCCTTTAGTTGCCGGAGCCTAACTATAGGCATTCAGAACTCAGGGGGGCACCATTTTCCCAAAGGTACTCTACAGAATACTCACGAAGGAGAATTTACATCTGAGAGTTGCTGCTACCATGTTGAGAAAATGGCTGAAGCAGGAATCGAACCTGCGACCTCCTCGCATCATGTGAGATGCTCTGACCCGAAGGTATCCAACTGAGCTATTCTGCCGATAGTGTGAACGGGACAAATACCCAGACTTCAACACTAGGGGATTGTAAGGGCAACCTCAGCCAGAGCCTGAGGCCCGAGTATGGTTGCGGCCAAAACTTCATGGCCAGTCCCAATTTTGCTCAAAATCCTTCGGGATTCGAGATTTAGCAGGAACTAGGGTATGGTTTATAGGTGAAATTTTTATTTCAGAGGAATCGGAGGTAGTCCTAACATAGGGTTACAAAACGCGAAATTTGAACAGCTAAAAACTGTAAGTCTGACACTTACATCACGGACCAGAACTTTACTATAATCAATGGATCATGATCTTAGTCACAGTATTTAGTCTTTGACATGTCACATTTTCTTCTTATCTTGTCTTACACTTACACCACGACAATCTAGATCACTGTTCCTGTCTGTTTGTCTGAACTCAGTGTGCGGCCACATCACCGGTGTCCTTTCACTTTTTTTTTTGACATCGAACACATTCCACTGTCTTCTCTGTCTTGTCAGCCTCCACACTGTCTCGACAAAACCCCCGTGCTCCCTCTACACCTACTCCACTCTGGACCAGGAAGTGGACAAGGACTCATCCCACTGCCAGCTCAGTGTCATCCTCATCCACACCCCCATCACTTGGGGAAGCACCACAGTCTAGGCTTCTATCAGATTCTGGATCCCTGTCACCACAGTCTAGACCTCTCTCACGATTGTCTGGATCTCTGTCACCACTTCTATCAGAATCAGAATCAGAATCAGATTCCAACACTACCATCATGTCATCTGCCAAAGCTGTCGCAACTGTCACTCACCCAAAATCTGATCGTTGCCCCATTCTGGAGGCTGGCACCATCACTCCTGAGGTCTTACAGCAGTGGTGCCGTGCTTGCCAGAAATATCTCAAAAACTGCAAGGATCGCACAGCAGATGATCTAGTCGGCTATGTTGCAGATGAAATGCGCGAACCTATCCTACAGAAGTGGTATCTTCCTAGCCAGACTCGTATTGATGGTTTGAAACTGGATGCCTATATTACAGAGCTTGGGGCTTTGATGCTAGAAAAGGGATGGGAAGGGAAGATGCGCCGCCCGATCCTTGGTGCCAAGATGAAAGTCGGGCAGCCCTTTGCAGACTGGGCATATGAAATTCAGAATCTCAATGCAATTCTATCCCAGGCAGCAGCTACCTTTGCAGTGGACGACTCGCACCTGAAAAATATACTTGATGCTGGGCTCACTGAAGACTTGCAGAAGGATCTTGACACTGAGCCTATCCTTGCCAGCGAGCTTAATGCCTGGATTGCTGAAGTAAAAGGCCGTGACGATCGTCTCAAGTTTGAGACTGAGCGCATGCAGGTTGTTGTTCAGGAGACCCTTCGGTCGAAACCAAAAGGCAAACCTAGCCTACTGGACCGGCTTAGCTTACCAAAGCCCACCTTGGCTTTGCGCCTCTCTTCACCTTCCCCGGCTGCAGTGCAGAAATGCCCTCCCTTGACAGATGGCGAGAAGGCACTCCTCGACCTCCATGATGGCTGCCGCCGTTGCCGCCAGTTTTACATTGGCCACCGCACTTTGAATTGTGATGGCACATTCCCAGATGCTGCCACATACAAGACGACACAGGCTGATGCAGTTGCACAAGCAGCTGCTAGAGGCAAAACTCTCAAGGTCAAACGTGAACCAGCTGCAGCTGTTCGCCCCAAGGACAAGGATATCCTCGCTGCAGATTATGAGGAATCTGACTCTGACTCTGATGGGTATGTTTTGCCTCCACTCACAGTTCCCCATCTCTATGTCAACCTCACTCTTTCTGGTCCTTCTATCTCCGATTTCCCTATACCCGTTCGCTCACTGCTTGACATTGGTTGTCCTTCTATAGTTATTAGTGACACTCTGGTCACAAAGCTGGGGTTGAGGCGATATCCCCTACCTTTAGAAGAGGACAATCTGTCATCATTGTCAGAATCACCACTGAGCTGTAGGGAATATGTGAAGTTGAAAGTATCTTCTGGGGATGGTAACTGGACCTCTGGCGTGGTTAGGGCAAAGGTTAATGTTGGTTTATGTATACCGTTGATTTTGGGAATGCCATTTCTAGCCGCAGAACATATCGTGATTGACTCTGAACAACGTACTGCAGTGGATAAGCGCACTGGCTTCGACCTCCTCAATAACCCTCTATATCCACCTCGCCAATGGCAACCTGAGTGGGTTATCCCACCACCAACACCAAAGAAGCCAAAACGTAAACCACCTGTGTCAGAACCCATTCCATTCAGTCGCAGTGCCGATCTCCCTGTCAGTGTTATGTTGGAAGTAAAGAATCGAATCGATGATCTATCTACAAAAGCTGCTTCAAGACGAAGATGCTCGGCTAAAAGCCAAACATGCTGATGTATTTCCAACACGCCTACCAGACAATACAGATGACCTGCCAGAAAATATTTTACTTCGCATTCGGCTCCGGAACCCTTCAATCACCGTGAAGGGAAAATCTTATCAGCCTGCTCGAAAGAATCTGGATGCCTGGAAGCGTATGTTGGATGAACATATTGCCGCTGGTCGAATGCGACCATCTTCCTCAGAATATTCATCTCCAGCTTTTGTCGTGCCCAAATACAAGGGTGGCGTACCAGACCCATCTGTAGATCCTCGCTGGGTGAATGACTATCGTCAACTCAATAAGAATACAATCCGAGACACCTTTCCCCTTCCTAGAATTGATGATATCTTGGCCGATTGTGGGCGAGGAAAGTTCTTTGGCAAGATGGACATGACAAACAGCTTCTTTCAGACACGTGTACATCCAGATGATGTTCATCTCACTGCAGTTCGGACACCATGGGGTCTCTATGAGTGGTTAGTGATGCCACAAGGCGGTTGTAATGCCCCTTCAACACACCAGCGCCGTGTGACAGAAGCACTCCGACACTTGATAGGAAAGATATGCCATGTCTATGTGGATGACATTATCATCTGGTCCAACTCAATTGAGGAACATACCACAAATGTTGAGCTTGTCATTGAAGCACTGCGCGCAGCCAAATTGTATTGCAATCCTCGCAAGTCACAGTTATTTGCGACCAAAATTGATTTCCTGGGTCACATCATTTCTGCACAAGGAATATTTGCAGACCCAAGAAAGGTGGAAAGAATTGTACAGTGGCCACAACCTCGTTCTGCTACTGATGTCCGAGGTTATCTGGGTCTGGTCCGATACATTGCTACCTTTCTTCCCAAACTTGCTGAGCATACATCACACCTCACCCCTTTGACAACAAAAGAAGCGGACAAGTTCTTCCCTGCTTGGACTGATGTTCATGAAAAGGCATTCCAGGCCATCAAAGACATAGTTGTTAGCCGAGACGGTCTCACCGTCATTGATTATGAGGACCCATCAAAAACAATCTATGTTACTACAGATGCCAGTGATCGGCGCTGTTCTTAGTTTTGGAGAAACTTGGGAGACTGCACGTCCTCTCGCTTTTGATTCTTATCAGTTGAATGCTGCAGAACAAAATTATCCTGTTCACGAGAAGGAACTGCTTGCTATCGTGAAGGCCCTAAAGAAATGGAGAAGCTCGCTTCTCAATGTGCACTTCAAGGTGATGACAGATCACAGGACCTTGGAATATTTTCAAGCCCAGAAAGACATGTCTCGTCGACAATCCAGATGGTCAATGTATATGGCTGATTCGACTACGACATTCATTACATCAAGGGAGAGGAAAATTCTGTCGCAGATGCCTTGTCACGGTTGCCTTCTAGAGACCAAGTGACCGAGATGACACCATTGACCGCCGCTGCCCTTCTTTCTTCAACTCATCTACCCAAAAGAGATCGGATTCCAGCTGCTGCCGGCACGCTAAAGATCTCTGCAGATGAAGAATTTCTACGCCGGATCACCGCCGCGTATGATACCGATGACTTCACCAAACAGCTTGAATCAGGTATTGCATCTGGGAGCATTCCAGGTGTGTGCCGAAGTCCTGGACAGAATCTGGTCTACATTGGGGACCGCTTGGTAATTCCAAAGGATGCAGAGGTCCGAGAACTGCTTTACCACCTTGCACATGATTCATTGGGGCACTTTGTGTTCACAAAGAGTTATAACGCACTCAGAAATTCATTCTATTGGCCAAATATGCGCCGGGACCTTGAAGAAGCTTACATACCTTCATGTGTTCAGTGCCAGCGAAACAAGAGTCGGACAAAGAAACCAGTTGGACCCTTACATCCACTACCAATACCAGATGGCAGATTCGAGAATGTGGCTTTGGATTTCATTGGACCACTCCCTATGGATGGAGGGTTTGATATGATCCTTACAATGACAGACCTTTTGGGGGCAGATGTGCAGATTGCTGCTGTACACTCTGATGACACTGCTGAACAGACTGCACTAGTCTTATTTAATCACTGGTATTGTGAGAATGGATTGATGAAGAACCTGATCTCAGATCGTGATAAAGCTTTCACATCTAAACTCTGGGAGGCTTTACACAAGCTCACTGGTGTGAAGCTGAAAATGTCTACATCATATCATCCCGAGACTGATGGTGGTAGTGAACGTACCAATAAAACAGTTGTTCAGGCCATTCGCTATCATGTTGACCGAAATCAAAAGGGATGGCATGCCTCTTTACCACGAGTTCGCTTTGCCATCATGAATTCTCTGAATGCCTCTACCGGCTTTTCACCATTTCAGCTGAAGTCTGGCCATTCTCCCAGAATTATTCCGGTGCTAGCACCGCCGGTTGGCCCACAGACTGTGGAAGAGATGGACGCACGAAAACTGATTGAGAAGCTTGACTTGGATGTGAAAACAGCTCAGGACAATTTAGCAGCTGCTAAAGTCAGACAAGCATATCATGCCAACATGCACCGTGGTGCTGAAGTTACATACCAGGTTGGAGATCGTGTAATGCTGTCTACCACCAATAGGCGACGTGATTACAAGCGCTCAGGGACTAAATGTGTTGCAAAATTCATGCCTCGTGATGATGGTCCATATGAAGTTGTCAAGGCCTTTCCAGAGCGTTCTGAATACACTTTGAAACTGCCAAACAACCCACAACTCTTTCCAGGGTTCCACTCTCATCTACTGAAACCCTATGTGCCCAACAACCCAGAGCTCTTTCCTACTCGAGAACCAGCCAGACCTGGCCCAGTTGTCACTCCTGATGGTGCAGTTGAGTGGACTGTTGTATTGGATGAACGTAGACGTGGACGCGGCAAACAACACTTGGTCCGCTGGGAAGGCTATGGGCCTGAATATGATGAATGGGTTGCTGGGCGGGCGATGGAAGATACCGTTGCACTAGATGTGTGGGAACAAGAGGAGGAATCATGACCCACTCAATTTTTTGAAGTGGGGGAGAGTGTAAGTCTGACACTTACATCACGGACCAGAACTTTACTATAATCAATGGATCATGATCTTAGTCACAGTATTTAGTCTTTGACATGTCACATTTTCTTCTTATCTTGTCTTACACTTACACCACGACAATCTAGGTCTTTACTTTCTACTTGTATACCTATCTTGTCTTACACTTACACCACGACAATCTAGATCACTGTTCCTGTCTGTTTGTCTGAACTCAGTGTGCGGCCACATCACCGGTGTCCTTTCAAAAACCAAAATTGCATGTACTAAACTCGCGAGTTTGAGGCAGGTATATGGCTGTAATAGTGGGCCATAATTCCAAACTCGCACTTTTTGACACAGGGGAGGATATTTTTGAAGTTATGGTGCACACCCTGAGCTTGATGAGGTAAAAAATTACACAGCTGACTGTATTTTGACTGAAAACTCACATCAATGAAATTTCTTGAAAGTTGTTGCGCAAGTTGTTTCGGTACATCAAAAAAAATACACAACCCCACGGAATGCAAAAACTGCACAGGTTCTTTACCTCAAAGAAAAAATGCACAGGTAGAGTTCAGCAAATGGTGCACAAGTAGCGCCAAACTCACCCCAATTTATTTACACAACCCAGTCGGTTCAACTTTTGCACAGGTTCGGCGGATCAAATCGATTTGACAGCGTGGCTCGGTCACATGACGTTCGTTTCTCTTGCTTCTTCCCACGTCGCTCCTCGTCTTGCCACTTAGCTCGCCGTTTCTCCGCCTACTATGCCCGAAACCCGACGTCTCGGGCAACTCGGGCGCTTGGTTGAGGTGTCTAAGACACCTCTATACTTTGGAACCATTACTTGCAGCTTCAGGTACTGCCCTAACCAGAGTGAGTCCCCTACAGGCTACCGTTGTTCTGGACAGCCCAAAAGTCCTTTTGGAAGCACCGAAATCAAAAGTTTCGGCAACACCGCCAAAACTGTTGCCGAAACTTATTGTTTCGGTGCGACCAAAATCCTTGCCAAAACGAATCATTTTGGCAGCCGTTTAGGTGAGTCTGAATCTTTTTGTTTCGGACCTTCAGAAACTGTTGCCAAAACTTGATGTTTTGGGAACGGTTTTTGCTGGTCCTTTACTTAACGTTTTTGATTCAGTTTAGGGCCTACTTAATTTGTTGCTAAAATTTTAAATTTTTCTTTCAATTTAGGATGATCCTAAACTTCGGTTTTTGCCGAGTGATTATAGAATGTTCAAGAAGTCAATGGAATATTGAGGAAAGTAGTGAATCATTCTACTATACCTCTCGGTGACTCGTTCGATGTTGCAAGTCGTATATTGAATCTGATCGGTGCCGATCCAAGAGGGAGGTATGACGCTTTGCTGCTAAGAGAAAGAACTTAGCAGCATTGACGTCATGAACACGGTCCCATGATTGTCAATGCCGAGAATGCGCCGAGCGCGCGGGAAGACTCGAGAGCCGGATAATACCGATATCCATCACACCGTTATTCCCGTACCATGCTCTGGATTTCACACGGCGACACATTTACCGCCTACCCTTGACCGATGGAATTGAAAATATTGCGGCTGATTGCCGAAATCGACTGAACTCGAAAATGGCTTGGAAATGGCCGCCGTTGAGACTGGCAGATCCAGCTTCGAACCAGATGAATCGAAGGAGTCCAGCACATGAATGAATTTTGATGGCTTACTGTTGAACTGACACATCATTGCACCCTTGGCTTCTATTGGACGGAATTTGAACTGAGTTGAAGCGCACTTAATTCGAAGTCTAAGAATCCGAGTCTCAGGATTCAGCAAAGATATTTGAGTATTAGTACAGGACGAATGTTTCGGTGGCGAGGTGAAGAGAATTGAAAGAAGTGAAAGCTGATGATAAGATTCAAAAGTGAAGAAGATCCCCGACGATTCCTGATGCGATTATGTTGCGCTCCCAAACCCTTGCGTTGTCTTCTGAAATCAGAGGCTGGAATACACTAACGGGCAAGGTATCATTTATTTCGTGAAAGGAATTACTTACAACCTGAACCTGTGCATTTCTTTTGTTGGTGCCGCGAAGGTGCGTAAAAGTGGTGCGGTCTGTCCTGTGCATTTTTTCGGCACATTTCCTTACCTGCGCAGTAAAAAAAATGCGCAGAGCAACCTGTGCACTTTTGTTGTGATAAAGCAAGGGGTGTGAATATTTTGGAAAATGTTGACTTGTGCACATATTCTGATGCCTCAAGGTGTGTAAATCAACAAAACCAACTTGTGTGCTAATTTGTGAAGGGGTGCGTGTTTTTTCTACGACACTTCGAATTATGGCCCAGTATTACTGCCAAACAGGTAATCAAGTCTTTCTCTGCCATTCTGCCTCTGCAACCCCGGACTCCTTCTTCCGGACCCCACAGTGAAAGTGAAATATCCTAACCAAGAAATCGGCAATGGCCAGGCGACATTGATGCTGCTGCACAGCCACCGGTCCGAGTGATCCGCAATCAAAAGCGCGAAATTGCCGTGCAAAACACGGAAAACCGATTTTTCGAAGTTTTGCTCCAGTACATTTGTAGATTACCTTCTTGCAATGCTATTTACACAATCCCAGGTGACAGTATCAATTACCAAATTGGGACTGCGACTTGTCACGAAGTTCGGTCCGCAACCATACACTCAAGAGTCCAAGCAAGCAACTGGGCACGAGGGGGAATCCTTAGTACTACAGTACCTACAACAAGAGGAAGAGTGTCTACTCACCTGGGCACGAGGGGGAATCCTTAGAGAACAAGGGTAAGGATTCCCGGGCCCAGGTTGTGACATCTCAGGCACAAGTCAGTAAACTAGTAAACTAATCGTAGTTTTGAGGGTCCTTATCGGACAAAACAGAGCATTTGTTGCGTTTTCGGCTCATTTTCCATGGATCCTTGTACATCTTCACATATTTACAAAGATCTATGGCCCAACCTCGGGGATGCCTAGATCTTTGAATATCTTCGAAGATCTACAAAGATTCAGGATGTTTCCGTTGATTGAAGTGTTTGTGACGACGAAGATCTTCAAAGATCTAGGCTCCCATCAAAATAATGCATGAAAATAAACATCACTGGCAAAGTATTCGTATCTATAAAGAAGTTCGAAGATCTTGGGCTAATTTATTGAAATCTTCGGCCATCTCGGCTTCTCAAATCTTGATGGAAATCATTTGACCGATGTTCGCCGAATGCCCCGTCCTCAGTTACTCCCCGGTATCAGTCGGCATTGTTGATCCTTCTCGGCCAACGTTTCGGACAGGCTCCAATCGAATCCTATTCATCTGAATAGGGAGTTAGTTGGCTTGCCTTAGACAACTAATTCCGACGACTGAAGTCTAGTTCGATGAGCTTTCATTAATTTTATTTCCCAACTTTGGCTTTTCATTTACTGGAATTTCCCCACTGACTGAGTCGGCCATGCTCAAGTTATTTCAATCACTGCTACCCCAATCTATGTGTGCTGCTCCCAATTAAGCATTGCGGTAGAATATTTCTTTCACGAATAGCTCGGGTCTTTGGATCGGGTAAATTTGTCTTCGTTGAAATAGCCTACGTTAGGAGATTGTAGTACCTTGATCTTGAAGCACTTTGGCCGGTCGACTGGGCTGCAATTCATACTAAAAAGAAGTCTACAAAGCGAGAGTCGACAAAGTCGTGCTCACCACATACACCACTCCGCATCCAGGAATGCGACGATGTGGTAAGCAAAAGAAACCGCACAGCACGGCTCGGGCATCTCGGCGATGTTCAAGTTGACTGATTTGACGCGTGTTTCAAGCTCGAGAATAGCCGTTTGAGATGGTAGCACCGCGAATGGCGAGAATATCTCCCGTCGGGCACAAGGGCGTCCTGATTTGGTGCAGCTGGAACTTGAACTGATTCCCTTCAATCAGCTTGGGCCTCTGAGTCAGGTGCATACTCTATGGGGCTTGATTTGAATCGGATCCAGCCTGATGTAGGTATAATGGACTGGCTCAAGTCTATAGTGGCGTGTTTGCATGGCCGGTATGACGGGAGTATACTCCACCTCCACTGGTGGCGTGGAACAAATCTAAATCAACGGCGCCGTGCTCACCATCTACGCCGATCACGCATCCGCGGATGGCACGCCGTGGTAGGCAGAGCAAATGTCAAAGAGTGAGGGAGGAAACACTCACTCCGATCGGAGCCACTCTAACCCGAATGTGTTTACAGCAGTTTGCAGATGTAATGACACCACGTCGCATCACATGAGAAGAAAGCACAAAAAACACGTCTTCTTCTCTCCTTCGTATCTCTCTCGTTTCGACGACGAATAGCATGATCTTGGTATCGGAGGACTCGCCGTAATCCGGGCTTCAAAACGACTATCTTTTATCAAATCGCCGAAATCCTGACTTCATTTTGGCCGACATCCACCTTGCTCGTCATCGTCATCGCCGTCTTGGACGCAATTCTGGAGAGAATGCCTCGTGTGCAGGCGCGTTAGGAAGGCAGTTCTAGTCGCTTTCAATCTATATGCATTTGTAGCGCGGATTCCGGTTAGATAACTTATTGTTCTCGTGTCTCTTCTCTACTTCCACCGTGATCACAGTTTTGTTCTCTGGTTTTGTAACTTTTGTTCCTTCTCAGGCGCGCGTAACAATTCTCTGCCGTGCGGTGTATAGCACCAGTGGGGTGCGCCCTCAAAAGGAAAGGACGCTAATTTTTCGCCAAATTTCGCTGTGGCGTATTCTATTTTTTTCTCGTTTGCCACTGGAGTCTGCGTGGCTTACTTACTATTAGCCACTTTGTACCACACATACAATACTAAGCATGCCAGATGACTATTTTCTGGAGATCTCAAGACTCATTCTGTGTGCATAACGCTGCTATGCACATGGAGTAAGATCAAATGGTCTCAAACAAATTATTCTGATAAGTTGTTATATACACCCGGCAGCCCCAATGTAAACTTGCACATATGCCAAGAGCGACCAGAAATGCCTTCCAAGTGCGCCTACACATGGGCGATTCCGTCCAGAATCGCGCCGAGCGCGACAATGTTGGAGAAGCTGGATGTCAAGTGGATGTCGGCCAAAAAGAAAGTCGGAATTTTGCCAATAAAATACCAGCGTCTCGAGGCCCGGACTAAGGCGACCTCATACATACAAGAATAGTCGAGATTGGGCATGAAACGAGCAAGAACGAGGCGATACAAGAAGACGTGTTTTTCGTGCTTTCTTTACATGTGATGCGAGAAGCGCTACACCGTCAACATTGAGCACAACTCGCGCATCTCGGCGATGTTCAAGTTGTAAGCAGACTTGGTCTGTGATTGGCTACAGAATCTCACCCATGCCTTTTTTTGGCGCCCTGATATTGGCAATATCAGGACATTTAAGGATCGACTTGTTTTTCGTAAGATTGAGTGCTAAAATGAGGCGATTTATATGGACAATAACATGGCAAGATCCGGCGCCCTGTTATTTGTGAAACATTTGCCCGGAAATGGCTCGTTTGGTAAGTGCCGTTTTATCTCAAGACTCGATAGCCCTGTTTTGCACCTTATTGTCGGATATATCGGGCTAACATTCAGGGGGCTTTTTTTCTTTGATAACAATGTACTTAATTAGGAAATTTTTATGTACCTTGATATCTACAAATAAAAACGATACTGTAAGCGGCTTATTATTTGCGCTCCTACGGTGTGACATGCGTGCGGCACCGACAACCCCGTTTGGAGAAACACAGCCCCTCAGGCTCGTTGCAACTTGCGGGCAACCCCGCCATTCCAAGGGTGATGGCAAATCGGTAGCCCTCGGCAATCTGAGGCTATTTCCGGCGAAATAAAGCCCTCGAAATGACAGGACCCCTGATCATGCCTTTGAAGGCTAGGTCCAGATGTCGACCAAATCGCCAATTTTTGTCCGGACGTTTTTGGTCTCAAAATTTTGATTTTTGTCCGGACAGGACCTAGCTGTGAATGACGTAATGCGCCAAATAGGGCAAATTCTGGTTCCCATGAGGCTCAAAACGCGTTTTTTTCTCCATAACCACCGCTTTTGGTGCTTCCTGGTCAGATTCACCACATTGAACACAATCCACAAGGATCTGGAGGTAAAATGGGCAGCTGTTTTTGATTTTGACCAACCCCTCGGGCGCCATTTTATAAAATTTTGTCCGGAAGCTATCCCCGTCTCCAGGCCCAATTTTTGTCCGGTTGGGACCTAGGTTTTGGGCCAAAATTGGCGATTTTTGTCCGGAAAGTGGGCTAGGGTCCAAGGAGGGTATTATCCGGGGTCCTGAAATGACCCAAGAGGGGTCCGACGTCAAACACGTGAAGTGATGGGTGGGCCAGATCCAGAGATCTGACGCCTCTTGAAATGACCGATTTTTCCGGGCCGCGGAAACCACCAGACACGTAGCGGTCACGTGCCGTGAATTTGCTTCGAATGCTCCTCCACTGTTCTTCCTCGTCGTCCACCATAAAACCGGTCTTGGGCGGCTGCCAAGCTCTAGTACACTACTGCGCTGTGCCCTCCACCGTTCATGTTCCTTCTATTGTGCAACCTGTGCACTGGATTGGTCCACCTGAAAGTATTGCGAAAATCGTTATCCCAATATCTCCTCATTACTTTACCGGCCGGCAGTATGCCATTCTGGACGAAATACGAAGTTGTGGTTGCAAGTTGGAGGAAGTGGGCTGCGCTGTTTGGTACGCATACTGTACTGGTCTTATGAAGTCCTCCTTGCGACAAGCTTCCTAGTGGAAACCCATTAGGGGCGCGGGTAATCCATCCCTGCCCATCATGCCCAGCGTCACATACAATCAGTAGCTGTCTCTTCCTTCCCGCTGCCGTCAGAATGAGCGATGACTTCCTCCCCGCCAACATGGGTTTGCCAGCCGTGCATAATCGAAGGGCATCTTTTTCTGCTGAAGATCGGCGGGAATCACAGTTCGAACATGAACCTGCCTGGTGGGCTATTTACTGCCTATCATTTGTTAGGCTTGCTTACATAGTCAAATTGAAGGTCCACTAGGATACCGTTGTCCGCCTGGGACCACTTTCATACGCCCACCAGCAGTCCGCAGCCCCTCGCCAGCCCGCTGGAAGGTGTCCGCATTCGAACTGTTGAACGAGCATTGCGACCACTTGGGCTCCGTCCCACCATAAGGCTCGTAGCCCCCAGCCGGCTTCGTCGGCAGGCTGGACTCCCTTTTTGAAAATCCATAACCGATGCGGACGTTAGCACCACGTACGCTTTCGAGCTCTTTCAGCAATTCCGACAAAAATGACTCCACAAACCTTAGATGCGACGCATTGGGTCTTTCAAGCTACAAAGGTCCTCCATCATCGCCTTGAACAAATCAGCGGTGGCCCGTTATGAAAAGTTACGGCACAAGCTAAGAGGCAGATGACCGGAGCAATTGCCTCCTCTCCCCCGTGGGAAATCAGCTCAATCGGCTATTGTTAGATTTCATGCTGTAAACAGCCTTATCAATATGGTTATAATGTTCTGGCCTCAAGCTCGACGGCGGTTCATCCTATGGCCTCGGGACTAGCGGAATCGTGTTCAAACTTCAGGAGGTAAAAATGCGTCAAAAGATACCTGGTGTCAAAAACCCGCGAAATTGGGACCTCTTGACTCGCCTTTCATTTTGAAGGGCTGTTACTTGTAATGCTTACTGGGTTCACGTTTCGGTGGTACTATGGTCGTTCACTTAGGGATTTCTGAAAATAATGATAATCACGTTTCTTTTTTTTTTTCGCGTGTTTCCCCCAAAAAAAAAAAAAAGAACAAAAAAAAAAAAAAAAGAACAAAAAAAAAAGAAATATCCCTTGTGCCTCCTCCTTTTGCCTCATTTTGCGGTTCCTGGTGCTCCCTGCGCCGCCCTAATCGTCCTCGAACGTCTTTTACCTCTTCAACTCCAATACTCGGAGAAAAATGCCCTCCAACCTCCGCATTCCGATCCTATAGAGGCTGGGTGACACTGGGGAGCTTCTGGCTTCTCTGGGGTAGGAGATCCTCTTTTTTGCATTCTCTGTGAATTATGTGCACTCTCGAACGCTCGCAAACTGCGTGATGGAGTAGGTGTCCGTCAGATTTGGGATGGTTTGGGTGATGGCTCCTTTGGATTACGGTGCGTGCCAACTCCGCTCATACGTATGTCTCCGGGTGAAACATCTCTTTTATCGACATCTGATCTCTCCCCAGTTTCCCCATCAAGCTGTACTCTGCAATTTCTCCGGTATATGTGATTCGATATTTTTCCGGCCCCCCTTGCCTCAATCCATTCCCTGGCATCTCCCGCGCTGACAACGCCCAACTCAGTGCCCATCCCCTGGAGAATTGTGCGTTCATGTATTCCGCACGCTCAGGCCATGTATTTCCGGAGATCCCGCTGGCTCCCTCTCCATTATGCGCAAACTTCGCGCGTCCTTCCTCAAGATTTCTCCCAGTCCCTTCACTTCCTCTCGCCACTCCCATCTTAGCTTCTTCCTGGCATCCTCGCTGATTGGCATCGCCGTAATTGTTCCGTTTATCAAGTACACGATTACCTAGCACGAATGATACCATATAATTTGTTGAAGTTGAGGCAATATCCGTCTCTAAGACACTTGAATACAAAGCTAACAACCAGTTTCTGGGTCCTAATGGTCTGTCAGTGCTCCCAGAAGGTCTAGAAACGCGAGAAGGAATGGGAGGAGGCTGAATTTCCTTTTTGGAAAACACGCGAAAAAAAACAACGTGATTGTCATTATTTTCAGGAATCCCTGTAACCACTACCAAAGTTGTACAAGTCCCAAACCGAAGGCCGAAATGTTTTCGCGTATACCCCTCTGTCGCCTCCCGAAAAAAAACTTTCAGCAAGTCCCTCTGATGCTTGATACATAGTGTTATACCATTGGTAGGACACACGTTTACACTCTCAGATAAAATGTTCCGACTCGGAAGGATTTCGCTACTGGCACAGTTTCAGTGTTCCAACCCATCCGACCCAAACATGACATTCAATCGTGGTTATACGCCCTGGGGCACCGTCGAAAGTGTGCTCTTAAACAGATAAGCCCTACCAGTGCATAATAATTCATCGAGCTTACGGCCGGCTTAGTTTTTTTAGTTCGGCTCGCCGCAGCTCGGCGTCCACTGGGTTTCGACTATCTTGGGGGGTATCGGAGCTCTCCTTGCCCCGTCTCCATTTCTGTTTTACAAGTACGGTTCACGCATTCGCGTTCGTAGCAAGTTTGCCTCATGCAAGGATTTGGAGGTTAGTGCTACCGTGGCCAATGCGCGCGAGCAAAAAGAACCCTGGCGTCATTTGGCCCAGCCTTTTCAACCTCAACAGACTGATAGATTAACAGAACGCCGTAGACCACAGACAGGTAGAGCGTGACAAGTACCAGAATAGGTTCTCCAGCAAGCATTTTGAAAGGCCGGAGAACTGTGCGGTCGATAGTCGCTTTCGGAGACCAGTCGTTCGTTTCCAGAGAGGCATACAGATGTGTGGTGCCTAGAGGGTCTTTGTCCCTTCGGGCTTTGAGCTGTATTAGGACAACTTGAGCAGCGTTTTTCGAGCAACAGCAGAGCAAAACCTTTTTCAAAAGAGACACAGGCTCGTAAGGTAGAGCAACCAAGTACGGTTGCCCCACGTGATTTAGCCTTTTCGAGAAGATAGTTACTGTACTATTCCGACCGGTATCTGTGTGCATACATACTAGGTACCTAGAAATCAAATACTATGCATGCAAGATGAGATTCGACGGACTAGTTCCCGAATTGATGGCAGACCTCAAAATCCCATCAAATTCATCGTTTTTGCATCATTCAAGAACTAGTCTTTCAATTTTACAACTTTCTCTCAAGTCCAAGTTTAGGGACATCGTAGATATGACTCTCCTCAGATCTGTTGAGCCAGATTTTCTATTTTCTTCTTAGCATACGACGAACGGACTATATCTTCTCGAAAAGGCTAAATCACGTGGGGCAACCGTACTTGGTTGCTCTCTACCTTACGTCTCTGATAGTAGGCTCGAGACCAGCCGTTAGTGGGAGTAATGACGAGCGAGCAGGTATTACTTACCATAACGGCTGGAAGCACTTATGTAGGCGTAGATTGATAGATGACAAATTCAAACTCCGACTATACCTTATTAGGAAGTATCTCCGAGCTCAAGTTGCTCAGTTTTTGTTTTCTTCCACTCAAATGCTGCCTGGAACTGTCGGAGACTATTTCTATCCTTCAGTGGAGAGTCTCCGAGCCACGACTACCTGAAAATACCATCATTGTGAAGGTTTCTAGCATCAGGTTTTATTTTGGGTCAATAAACCTCTTGTATGCAAGGCAAACCTATATCAAAGTCACAGAGGACTTGGGGTTAATAGAGAATGTGTTTAGCTCATATTGTGAAATATTATCTTGAGGCAAACGTGAAAACAAGTCGCTTCAAGCCTCGGAGATACTTCCTAAAAAGGTATAATCGGAGTTTGAAATTGCCATCTATCAGTTTACGGCTAAGTGCTTCCAGCCGTTATTGTCAGTAATACCTGCTTGCTCGTCATTGCTACTATAACGGCTGGTTTCGAGCCTACTCTGATAGACCAAAGAAAACAATGCCCGTAGATATGCCGGCTTCAATCAAACTGTAATATTGTTAAATTGCAACTCGAAGCAAACGATATAAACGCGCAATCCAGCCACAATGGGACCCAAAACTGTTTGAGTCATATGAGCGCCTAGTAATCATGATGTACGACCTGCCTGGACCAAGAAACACGCTGGCAGAGAATAAACTTGTGGCCTTTCCGCGTGTTTCGATATCCCAGATGTCAGCAATTACGCCTGAAATGATACTTAGTCGTTTTCAGATACAGTGGTATTTCCAAAACTACCTCCCGCAACCAATGGTCCCACAGCAAAGAACCCCCGAAGAATCGACTAATCAAAAGTGTTTAATAGTTTGATGCCAGAGCTTGACCTAAATAAAACATGGTGTAGCCTGGCATCGTTGCGAGAAATATCGGACGCCGGTCAACGATCTCGCAGCCGGGACCCCAGAGTAAGGGCTGAGACCAAAATGAGCGCGGGTTTGTTACACTGGACAGGGGAAATTCTACCACCGCGTATCCTATCAAAAACACACTTGTCAAGAGATACAGTTGCGGCGAAATCAATTTACTTACCATATATGGGAATTCTCATCATTCCAGGACAATTCCAGGAAGTACATATGTACAGGTGGGAGAAAACAACGATGGTTCTAGTTCAGTGGACATTGGTGTCCACAGAGGAAGAGAACAATCTGTATTGATGCTCGTAGGGGGACACTAATTTCCGTTGACAATTAGATTCAGAGCTGGCGGAAACATGAAGCTCAAAGCTCAAAGCCTCAAACAGAGCACAAGAGCAGATGCATGCCAATTGATGGATATCGAACATTTCCGGGAGAAGGATACGACTACATAGAAGCAAGAGCAGCAGGAGAGTAGCAGGAGCAAGACAGAGCACAGCGGCCAGAGGTTATGTACAGGAAAGATAAGTAACGACCGGACCCCGGGAAAACCGATAACCGAAGCCGGTCTGACAGTTGACTTGAGACAAAGAGACAAAAGAAAAAGACAATTACGGCACACTCTGATCTGTATAATAGATAGACTAGCAGGAACTCGTGCTCCGCTACGAAAAATCTTACATAGTAAATTAGATGTTGCCTGAAGGACCATGAATCAGATCAAGTATTCAATGATTCATTGCAGATGCTCGTCCCAATCTTCACTTGGTGTAGTATTCAAAGAATTAAGGAAGGAAGAATATAAACAAAGGTGCCGTTCTCGGAAATTGTGTTTGAACCAATATCATGTACCGAGGCCATTTTTCCGACGGGAGCATGTGCAGGATGGCCCTCGCAGCAATGTGACTGCGCAGGTATACACACGTAGGATTGAACGCATGGTCATCACCAAGCTAGGGTTGGTTTCTCACTCCTAGCCCGGCCCCGATACATTGAACCCTTTCCCATTCAATGAATTCTCAGACGCACTGAATCAATCGCTGGATGACCCTCGTAGGAGTTGCGGGGTCATTCAAAAGAGCATGAGCAAGCTCAGGGATACACTCGTAGAGAATTTCGATTCTTTGTTGTAAGAGGGCATGCTCAAATATGCACTCGTACGATGCCCCAGGCTTTCTCTGTTAGAGAAACGGCGGATTTTCCACGCTGATTATTCGATGAAAAACACACCAAAACTGCCAGTCTTTTGTGCTAGGACAATAGAGAGGTTGTGCGGAGCGACTGAGCCGCTCCGCGGGCATGTGGAGCCGGGTCGCTCCGCTAAACCCAGGTCGCTCGTTATTGCGCAACATGGAACCGGATTCTGACGGCAAACAGCCTGTAGAGTACCTCAGTAAACCCTTCCCAGGGACGATACGGGTGATAGTTCATTAAAAACTGTTAACAGCCCAGGAGGAATTGCGGCATCCGGCAAAGCAGATTGGGCCGCCAGTGTGAGGGAAGCCACAGCCCCAGTGGAGGTGGGCACCGCCTGCCAAATCAGTGATTTAGTTGTTCTTTGTTTGTTGATGAAGCCGCCCCGCCAAATGCTGATTTGGTAGTGCCGACACGTTTTCCGTGCGGCACAGGCCCCGGCTTCAAAAGCCTGAGAAGCCAAACGAGTTTGAATTAGATTCTCTAGGGGATGTAGTAGGGAAATCAAGAAATTCGGAATTTTGAGTTTAACTATATCTTCTAAAAAATGCAATATTCACTTTCAAAATTCCCTACTACATCCCCGAGATATCGAGAAATGAAAATTTTTGGCAGTTCAAGTTCGGCAGTGCAATGCCGAAGCATCTCGCAAACGTGTTCCACGCCGCGCCTCCATCAGAGTGACCGGCAGAGTGACAATCGCGTGACGTGACAGTGACCCGACGCGCGACAAGTCGTCGACAACGCCCTCCACATCGCCCCGACGTGTCTCACAGCCCAAAAAGCTTACCCGAGGGTTATAGGTAGGTAAAGTACTGGCTGAATCACGTTAATGAATTTTATTAGCCTGTAAATTAGCCAAATCCTATCTCAGCACATACGGACCATCAGCGGGCGCGACATCACCCGAATGGGCAACCCAAAAGCGTCACAGCGTCGATCCAAATAGCGTTCTGCAGCCCAGCAGGCTGTATCCAAGTCCTTGAACAAAACAAAAATTCTACTGCACCAACCCGCGCCACTGAAAAACTCTGTCCGGAAGCTTAAAGACTACAAACAGGAGTATCAGAAGCTCCAGCAAAAGCTTCGACATGCAGCATCGTACCGAACGAAGCTCCAGGCCGCACTTGATGGCTATAAACCAAAGGCAGAAGACAGCGAGAATGCTGCGGAGGCGGCGAGACATCAGCTGGTAGAATCGAAGCGTCGGGAGCAGCTCTTACAGAGTGCCGTCGAAGAAGCGATGTCTTTGGGGGCAAAGTCAGTTGGATTGCAGAAGAAGAACCGGGCACTTCAAAAACAAGTTCACCGAGCTGCCGAGACTCTCGCTCAATCCATCGAGCGTGCCAAAAGAAGGCCGTTGTTCAGTCGGGTAACACAGAAGGGAACCTACACGGTGCAGGTGCGTAAGCTGGCACGGATTATGGTCGACTCGGGGTGCGCACGCGGAAAGGTTGGCCCGTTGATGCAGCGGGTGGGAGAAATCTTCGGTATTCACATCGACCGAGAAATGAGCCGTCGTACGGTCAGTCGGGCGGTGCTGGAGGGTGGAGTAGCTGCCAAGATCCAAATAGCGTATGAAATCGAAATAAAGGTAAGTCTCACCAGTTTACAGCGTAAACCTGCACTTACCCGCTGTAGGGGTCTCAATCAGTGCCGACAGCACTTCGAATCGTGGTATCAACATAGAGAGCTCGCACATTGCTCTCCGCGCGCCCGATTACAAGGCTGGCTCTCTCCACGTTGATGCGAGCTCGACTCCTCGTGTCCGTTTTTTTGGCGTGGAAAAAACTCTTGATCATTTGAGTGCTGAGTCCGTGAAAGCTTGACAGCGGCGAATCGAGGAGAGTATGAATTTCTTCAACGAAAGTCCTCTGAACAGCGTCGCATCGATTTCTTCATTTGGAGTGCGTCTTGAACCCGAACGCGTGGGTGACATCGTACCACAGGCGCTCAATACGAGTGTTATTTACGCTCCTGAAATCAATGTCAATGACGGTAGCTGCAGGTCAACAGAACACAGTCTTACCTTCCCCAGATATACGACCCACGCTCGACCCCACGCTCCGTCTCCATCATCAGAGCCACAAGAATATTCTCAGCGCCATGGTCGCCACGGACACGACTTGGCAGCCCGTAACGCCTCACAGCGTCTTGGAAGAGCTCCAGAACTGTCTGCGCGCGGTTGTTGTTGTTGACAGCTATCCCAGTGACGAGCCGAGACTTTCCATCAATGAAACAGTGAATAACAATTTTGAATCGAATAAGCCCTGAAGTACGTCAATAAAAGCGTGTTGAAACAAGGACGGCACCAACCATGTTGTCCGTCATGATGCCAAAGCGAGTTGGCGCCAGCTACAGTATACGGCGTGCGGTGTATGAAGCGAGCACCAAAGGCTCCAGGAGAACCATGAACGCGAAGATAGGAAGCGGCTATTCTGTCTCTAGGAACTCTGTGCCCCAGATTACGGAGGCGTCCCTTCAGCATGCGTAGCCCAAAGTTGGGGAAAGTTTCCAGAATGGATGCGAGGAGAGAGTCGAGTTCGTCGTCTGAGATGGTGGAGACAGGAGCAGAGGTTGAGGTATAAGTCCGAGAGATGCTGCCATCCTCTTGTGGTGTGTCAGTATACACAGGCTCCCCAGGCTCGACAAGACCGTATTCCAATGCTCGACGACGAATCGTGCGAGCCCCAACACCAAAGACCTCCTCAAGGTGACTTGGTCCCCTGAGAGCCAACGCCTGTCGCAAGATTTCAGGGTCAATCTCCACACGCGGGCGCCCGCCTGTGCTTGTGCGAGACACAACAGGAAGCGAGGGACCAGTCGGCATGTCAGACGACTCATGACGAGCTTCCTCCAGCGCGTCGATCATTTCTGTTATGCTCTGCTCGACCGTAGCTAGTTCGGCTGCGGGGATGATTGCTCGATGCTGCCGCACGTCATTAGCACTGTTGAGGGATGAGGGAAAGGAGACAGGACTTGCGATTTGAATTGCGCCGGAAAACTGCAAGACTTCGTTGACCTGATAACTGAGTTGGGTGTCGGCGCCGCGCTGCGTTCGTAGAGTACGGATGACATTGCGCTTGAGTATCTGGTATGCTTGACGAAGATTCTCGAGCTGTTCAGACATGGTGCGGAGGGAAGTTCGTATCAAGTTCGTATATGTTCACGTGGGTGGGCGCAGTGAGCGAGCGCAGTGAGTGAGCGTCAATACGGTTGCCAACGCGTCCACGCTTTGTTTTCGGCCGAAAGCTTTTCGACGCGACTTTTCTGGCGCCCTTTTGTATGCTTTCTACCTCCATAGGCTCTCTCCAGTACCCTTTTTGCGACGCCCATGACGTTGAGGGCGCTACACTGAGGTCAAGACCGGCTCGCAGGGTTGATTTGCAACAGGAAAATATTCGTTTCAGACTATTCTTTCAATTTTCCTTCAACGCTGGGAGAAATGTTGGCTGGCAACCAGTGGAGGCGGGTGTTGTGGGAAGGGTCTAGTGTGGCGGCGGGCGCACACCGCGAATTCAATAAGTAAAAGGTGCGCAATAAATAGGAGTCCCAATCTTGTATGTACCGTATACACTTACACACCTTGTTCAAGCAGGAAAGAACTCGCCACCGTTACCACTCCCCGCCTCTGCTTTCACCCCTCCGCCATCACCG
Organism: Favolaschia claudopus; assembly: GCA_037176885.1. Classification (NCBI taxonomy): domain Eukaryota; kingdom Fungi; phylum Basidiomycota; class Agaricomycetes; order Agaricales; family Mycenaceae; genus Favolaschia; species Favolaschia claudopus. The sequence goes on from JAWWNJ010000102.1 coordinate 674,285, forward strand.
CTGCTGGATTCGTTCAGTTCAGTGCCTACAGCCTTACTTTCTGTCGCTACTAGGTACGGCAAAGGTACGGCGAAAATGCCAGCCTTCTAAGCTTCTTTCGGCGCGGTCAACGCATGCAACTACTATTGCCAGGTTTGCCGCCTACATAGGACACTAGGTATATACTGTAGCGCGCTGATACGACTCTTTTACAATGACACTGTGTTGTGGTTTCCGGAAGTTACAGTAACGCAGATATACAGACCTCTATCGCAAACAATCCCGGACACACACTACATCAACCTGCCAGCCATGTGGATAACTTCATCAAAACCGTGTTAATTTGCACTTTAGATCGACTTGAAGCCCAAAGCATGGACTTGTTGGCAAAGGCGACGTACCGACACCTTTCCTGGCCATTCTGGGATGTGTAGCGTGCTTTTTGCGGCGTCCTCAACGTCATGGGCGTCGCGAAAAGGGTACTGGAGAGAGCCTATGGAGGTAGAAAGCATACAAAAGGGCGCCAGAAAAGTCGCGTCGAAAAGCTTTCGGCCGAAAACAAAGCGTGGACTCGTTGGCAACCGTAGCGTCAAAGATCAGAAATACGGGGTAACCAGCGCAACAAAACACAGCCTTTTGCTGCGGACAAGCCAAACTTGGCAAGGATCGCATGGCGCATAGGTCACCAGATAACAGCGGGGGTGGCTTGGCTGATGCAATAGACAATATGTGACTGCTTCAACATGTACAGTTTCTCGTCGTCGAGATCTTGAACCATTCTGCTTACCCGATTCACAGATCTCGAGTTCCTGAATTCTGGCGTCCTTGAGATCTTGACATTATGGTTTTCTCCGGAATTTCTGAAGAACTAGAGATCTCGAGGAACGCTGAATAACTCGGAGCTTTTCTCTTCAACACAATTTCTTCACGATCTCGGCATTTGTGAGGAACTCGAGAAATTTTGATCATTTCCGCCAGATCTCGCCATTTTTCAACAATTCTCTACGAAAACTCACGTATCTCGACCTATGGATGGTATATTGGGTAAAATTCAATAGTTTTGTCCAATAAGGTCCCCAAAAGAAATTTGCCAGAATGCAGAGCTTTCTTCAAGAACAGCATCAACGAAGTCACCATAGAGATATCCATCAGGGACCTGTAATGAACTCGAAGTCTGGACTGTCGGAAAAATCAAAAAAGGGTTGTTGGGCCTGGGCAGGCCTTGTAAGGTCTAATAAGGCCGTTGGGGAAAAGGAGGGTTACAAGGTTTACAGCTATTTTGGAAACGATAGACAGTCTCGATTTTTTAGCTGAGTTCGGGCCGAGAGGTCGTAACTATGTCGTGCCAAATTTAGAATAACCTTTTCTGCTAATACCTCCTCAACAACGACCACCTAGTACAGTTACACCGTCACTGGAGACTTACAGTCATGACGAGCAGGCTGACGATCGTGTGGAGCATATGCTGCGCTATATATCCTCGCTCAACGAGTCCAAGGCGCCCAACTATTCTACTTTTCGACCGGTTTTGACACCATGCAAAACACTATTGCACCATATCTTCTTGGCGTCGGCCCTCCCCCCGCTCTCACTGGACGACAGCTCGCAGTGGCCCAATTACAGGCCTCTCTCGACAATGGCATGTTTGACCACACCCGCGACTACGAGCAGCCTGGGGGCGACGACGATGATCCTAGCGATGAAGATCCGTGTTATCATCAATACCAGCTTCCTCCGTTCCCTCCTCACATTGTCGAAGCTCGCCAATCTCAGTTGCCATCCACTACAGCTCCCAGTCAAACTGCAGGTGTGTTACAGCCATTTGCGCATTCTGCAGGCTACTAATAAACTTCCAGACCGCGGTACCTTCATCACAGTCAAAGTCCCTATCTATGGCGAGCCAGGAAACGGAAAGAAGCGCGCCACGGTTACCACAACCCTCGTCCTCCCCTCTGACATTCCTGCCGGCGACTTTCTATCCCGCATCACAGCTCAGATGAATGTCGACCCCACATCTGCGACGTTGGGATGGAAAGAGTCTCAGGAGCGTCGCAAGGATCCATATCACCGTCTGTCATCCGAGGACGATGTTCGCGACGCCTTCCAGCAGCTTCTCAAGCTCCAGAGGAGCACACGTCGTCAGAAAGAGGTGATAATGGAAGTGGTTAAATTGGTAAGTCATCCGTTATCTATGGGTTCTTCGGTGTTGAGCACACTGTCTTTTGACTCTTTTCAGGAGGTGCAGCCTGATGGAAAGACGACAAAACAGGCCGAAAAACCCCCCGAGACCGCTGTTACCGCCACCGAGCTACAGCAGATTCAAAACCATCTCAAGTGCGCGGAACATCCTGGCAAAAATCGGTGGTGCTACGTGATGGGCCCGAAATCTAAGTACCCAGGCAAGCACGTCGAGATTGGAATAGATGTTATTAATCTGTGGGCTCGCTACATGGTGCGTGACATGCAATTTCTGCTTCTCTTTTGCATTGCTGACTTTCGTCTTCAGCATAATGGCACCGCGGATCTAGAACATCCTCCCAAAATCCTCAAGCTTGACGAGCTTGCAGAGCGTGGCCGTGCTCGCGAGGAGCGTAGTCGTAACCGCGGACAAACTACCATGCCCCCCATCCACGTCCATCTTGGCAACTCCGAGTCCGCCGATACTGTCCTTCGCGATGCCAATAGCGTCAAACGTCGACGTGAGGACGAGTCATCAGATGAATCTGATGAAGACGAGGACGTCCTCCTTGTCTCCGACGTGCTGCGCGCTCTCGATGAAAAGTACCCCGCTCTCAAATACTTCCAATATGCTGAGAGCCTGGGGGAACAAGGCATTGTCTATGCCAACAGCATTGCCGACTTCGATACCAAGTTCTACAAAACCGACGTTGGGATGGCAGCCGGTGCCGTGGGTAACTTCGTGCGCAAGGCAAGTAAGATGGTCGCCGCCGCGAAGAAACGCAAGGGGAAGAAGCGGGCTAGGGTTGTGGAGAACGAAAGCGACAAGGAGAACTAATTTATTTCACGCTGTGTATGTTATCGCCGCCTCTATAACCTGTAGATACTGTATCTCTACTAGTTTTCTGTATATTTGTATAGTCGTACTACTTGTTCATATAATTTCTTGCCGTCCTACTCGTGTATTGACACAACTACCGGTACAACAACCTATACAACATATCCGCAATCCCTGAACCACCCTTCGATGTTCTCTGGGGTCATCGTCTCATGAGCAGCTTCCCACAGAGTTGCGATGGGGTCGCAACCATCACGCCCTTCCATTGAGCTGAGAACGTCGTCCCGGTTGCGGCGGATCCAATATTTCATGCATGAAAACCCTTCTTCGCATGGATTGAAGTCGGGAGAGTATGGTGACAAATAAATGAGTCGACGCCCGCTGTAGATCAAATTCAGTTGGTTGGCAATCAAGAGGATATATCCTACGCACTGTCCCTCGACCATCTCACGAATCCCATCAAAATGATGAACACTTGCGTTGTCCATGACGAGAACAGAGTTGTCCTGTGGAAAGGGATTCATGCGGTCAAGGAGAACATCGAGATAGTTGCGGAACTCTACGGCGGTCCAGGATCGAGTCAACACATCAAAGTGAAGTATGCCATCGAGGCAAATTGCCGGAAGCACAGAATAACAGCAGGTACGAAGTACTGGCAAGAGCATAAACACATACCGGATGCCTCGGACAAAAAAATCATGCCGCCGCGCTCGCATTCCAATAGGGGCCCATGCCATCTGCCGCCGCGTTGTGCGTCGATTGCAAGCTGCTTCGTCTAGGAAGACCAGTCTTCGAGGTGGGTGTTGTCCAACTTCACATTGGAAACCAAGCCGTTTGTTTTCCTCAGCTTCGAGTGCAGTTCGAGATATCTAAGGATATACTCATGTCAGCGGCACGAAACTCCCAGCAATTTTACTTACATGAACCCGAACATAACCCATTCGCAAAAGGGCGTCACGTATGGTGGTTTTGGCGACGTCGAGTCCCGTGGCTTCGTACAAACATTCCTGTAGCTCGAAAAGATAGATGTCGGGGGTTCTCGCAACAAGACCCTCAAGATACTTCTCAAAGGGTCAAATACGAAGAGTATTGAGAAGATCACAGACCGCGACATCAAAAGATGTGAGAATGCGGGGTCGTCCGAGCTGCAGAGGAATTTGGACGTGGTCCCCAGTGGTCCGCCACGTTCGGATGATGCGGTAAATGGTTCGCTCGCTGATGTTGGTAGCTGCAGCAATGTCTGGGACAGACATATGGGCCGACATTGTGGTGATGAGCTGTTTCTGCTCCTTAGGTATGTGGCGGCGGTTTCCTCGTCGTATCATGGTGAGAGTGAGGAGAGTATTGGCGGGCAACGCTCGTCGTCATGATGGAGCTGAGCTGTAGCTAAAAATAATTATATGACGGGTATGCCGGGAACTGCCGAACTCAGCTCGAAAATCGAGACTGTCTATCGTTTCCAAAATAGCTGGAAGCGGGGGCTGTTTTTATGCTTGGAATGCACAGATCCTCGAGAATCTTCGAAGATCTTCGAAGATCTTGGCAGATTTGCTAAAAAATCGAAATTCAGTTCAACTTTCTTTGAAGATCCTTGAGAATCTGCGAATAATTAAAGTGTTTTTGCACGTTGAGAGTTTTTTTTGTGTTGCAGATCCTTGAAGATACGTGAAGAGTACAAAAAACAATCCGGGCAAAAAAAGAGAAGCCGCTGATCTTCGAAGATCTTCGATCTCACGATTGTTTTTTTTGCGCAACTTGACACCGTTTTTCTTTGGCTCTTCCACTGTCAACGAGTCCACAGATCTTTGGATGCCGACTTCTTGTTTCCTTGATTGCGCACTTTGCTGTCTTGTTCTCGCCGCCGGCCTCTGCTCTCCACATGGTCTCTATCTTAAGTTCCGGACGCTGACTTAGCTCTCGGGTCTGGACTCTCCGTTCCCAAGAAACCAATGACTCGGCCTCACTTGCCAAGATGAAGTTCGCTTTCTGTCTTTCTCGCTCATGGCAGACCCGCTTTCCAATCTCCGTGCTGCGTATAGCGTCTTGGAATCTCGCGTCACTACAGCACTACGCACTCAGCTTGGCGACACGGCTAGACTCCGTTTGCAGAGGGATGAAGCTTTCCGCTTGCTTGAAGCTGCGGAGCCGGTGCGTTGAGGATATTTTGAGGCATATATCTACTTACGTTCATTTAGCATCGCACCCTCTTCCCTCCTGCTGAGTTTGCGACGCTACAGCAAAGTGTCGCTACCATGGCCGATCTCCTTGACGAAGCCTGCCACATGTCTACCGACCCGCAGGAAGGCCCCTCCATCACAGTCATCACCGAGTCCTCCACCGGTCGCCGTGGTCGCCCCAAGAAACAGATCGATCCCACGTTTCTGCAGGAAGCTCTTAGTCTTCGTGGCCCTTCCGGCGTTGCTTCCGTTCTCAACTGTCACCCCCGTACAGTCCGCCGCGCAGCTCTTGATCAAGGCATCGCTACTCCCGGGGTTCCTGTCTATGTCAACGAGAGGCTTGCGGACGGCACCCAGCAGCGCACCTATACCTCCGCCTCTCGCTCGGCCCCTTCGACTCTCACAGACGCTCAGCTCGACGCTGCCATCGGAGAGATTTTGGACATCTTTCCCGCGTTTGGGAGGAACATGATTGCTGGTCGGCTTCAGGCTAGCGGGCACCGGGTTACTCGTCAACGCATCGTCGATTCCTATCTCAGAGTCCACGGTGCTCCCGGTGAATTTGGGGACCGCTCTATCCATCGCAAAGCATACAAGGTAGCTGGCGCTAATTCTCTCTGGCATCATGATGGGCAACACGGTGGCGTCTTACGCATTTGAATATTTGATTCTCTGCTCACTCATTGCGCAGGCCTCATCCGTTTCAAAATTGTTATTCATTGTTTCATCGATGGAAAGTCGCGGTTCATCACCGGCATACACGCCGTCAACAACAATCGCGCCCAAACAGTTCTCGACCTCTTCCTTTACGCCGTTTCTCGATACGGGACGCCCAGTCGCGCGCGGGGTGACCATGGAACGGAGAACATTCTAGTCGCTGCTTGGATGGAGGAGCATCGCGGGAGCGGTCGAGGATCCTATATTTGGGGACGGTAAGGCTGTTGATGAATCTCATCGTTGGCGTCTGCTAAGTTAGGTTTTAGAAGCGTACACAACACCCGTATTGAACGACTCTGGTACGACGTCACACACGGCTTTGGACAGAAGTGGAAGAACTTCTTCCACGATCTCGAGATCAACCACGGCCTGAATCCTCGCAGCCCGGGCGACATCTGGCTCCTCCATCATCTCTTCTTGGATTCCATTAATCAAGACGCGCAGGAGTGGGCGGAGGCTTCGAATTCTCACAAGGTACAGATCAAACGGGAGCGTAAGCGTAGTCCTAGGGATATGTTTGTTTTCAGTATGGTTCAGGATGGCCCGCGTGGGCTAGGGGATGTTGTGGAGCCGGTAGACGAGCCTGTTGATGACATAGCTAGCTATGGTGTCGACTGGGAGGTTGCTAATGACCCTAGGCTGATGCGCCATCTTCTCGAAGAAAACCCACAGGACTGGGAAGACGAGAATCCCTTCCACACCGCTCCGTCTCAACTATCGGATGTTCCGTGCGAACCGCCCAACTGCCCGTTCACCGTGGAGCAGGTCGCTTTGCTGGATCGTATTCTGGCTGAGCGTGTGGATGTTACGTCGAGGAACATGGTCATACGGAGAACAGTTTGGTGTGAGGCTTTTCACATCTGTAGTCAGTTTGTTCCGCAGTTGTAGCCGCAACTAATTTATTCTCGCACCTAATTTTGCCCGGTCCCATTCACGTTTGTTCCCTGTCCTACTGTTATTTCTCTTTTGAGTCTGACTCGAGCTCCGTCACAGAAAAACACCTGCCTCTTGCAAAGCTACCTATATTCGGTCAGCTACGTTCAGAATTCCAGAGTTTCATTTCCGCCAGTTGGGATATACAGACAAAACTCACATCGCTTAGGGTGTTCAAGATTCGTTATACCAGTTTTCCAGCAACGTATTGCTTTGGCGTCTACATTACGAGTTTTGTATTGAGAATATATGTATCTGCCCAGGTATTCCGCTACATCCTCTCTCATACTGTGGCTAATAAATTATTTTGAATATGCTAGATCATCCCTCTACTCAACAACGTTCTGATAGACCGGTAAACTCCACATCTGCAATGCGAAACTCAGTTAGAGAAAATTGGTTTCAAATAATCGTCCCAATTCTCCAGTCACGTCCTAGACAATTAGACGGCAGGTATTTCTCACTTTTGGCTTCGTAGTAATTCGGTTTATACCTCCCACTCCCTAGGCCCAAATTCTCAAAGGACCTGCTGTTGCCGTTTTCTTAATTAGACCGTATGACTTTCTCCTCCTCTTCAAAAACAGAGAATCATCAAAATCAAGCCAGAAAACATTAAAATCATCCAGGTAAGTGTCTCAGAAAAGCTTTTATTATATACTCCACACACCGGGAAATTTCACAGATTTTTAAATGCGGGTTTGGGTTCAAAGTAAGTGAAAACAGTTTGTCGGCAGATTGATCACCTGACCTTTTGATGGGCAATAGTGGCTGTGTATTGACAAGGACGTGGCGCACCTGGCTACTCCACTCATCCTCCTGCTCTCTACACTCAGTCCCTGGGCTCAAACTGCTCTCTGGCTACTTGTACAAGCCTTCATCCTTCCTCCACCTACCTCTCTTAGCACTCCTATCACTCTATGACAGCTCCAGACTGGACCAAGCTTGATGGTAAGAGGGATGACTCGACCGCTTTGGGACCCGCTCACACATCTCTACTGCTGTAGTCCGCCTCCAAGAGGACTCCCCATGGCTCACAGTCCCTCCTACAGAGCAAGGTGTGTGAATTCAATGCTTGCTCACCTGCACATTGCTTGACCGCTATATCTGTTCTTTTCCAGCACTTGCAGTGCATCATCCGGACCTTGTTTTCAAACCAGCACCAGTCAGAGATCCGGAGGCATTTGGTGTGTGCTCTCCCTTATTAATTAGCTTCCCCCCAGCTCATACAACTGTCCTAGCTGCGGAAGTCAAGCAACGGCCGTTCTTTGGGCATAATAGAGATGTAGTACCTCAAAAGCCCTTGCTAGACGACTACCTGTATGCTCCAGAGGAGCTTTCTTCTGCCCCCATGCCTATATATTCAACATTATCCCCTCCCTCTCCCCATCCCAATGACCCGTTGCCGCCAAAACACTTTCTTTATCCTCAAGCGCCCGTTTTCACCCTTCGGAAGACTTCTGCCTACTACAGAGGCTACGTCTACGTAGCTCCCTACTCCCGAGAGGACTCTATTGCTACAGACCACTATCGCATGCTTCGTGTAGCCCCGCCTTCGCAGTTGACTCCCAAGCGTGTCGACGGCATTGATGGACCTCAGTACCTACACGAGCCCGTTCCAGGCTGTGTTCAGATGGTCCCCGGCGTGCCCTATGCCTTTGAGATTGACGGTGACCCCAATGAGCTGCACACTATCGGGGCTGCATTCACATTCCAGTCCCTCCGTTTCGATCCGGACTTCTGGGATATTTACAAAGACACTCTGCTTGTCATCAAAGGTCTTCGAGGGTGTCGGAAGGCCGGCAACACCGACGCGGTATTTCCCATCACCCATTGGCCCATCAGAACCAACGACCGCTCACCGGCAACGGCCCCAGCAGGTTCGAAGACTGGGAGTTATAATCTAGCCAGCACGTTGCTGAAAGGCAATGGTCCCGGCGTGGTGTTGCCCGCAGCGCAGGTGGATATGCAAGATTTCTCAGCGCAGGTGTCAACGGTACTTCAAGCAGCCAGTCGCCTTCGTCGTCGATTGCTACGCAAAACATTATCAAAGGCGGAATTTGAGCTCTTGGAGTTCAACTGTGATGATATGAATGTTGTAGGATTTGGTGGTCTGGAGCCAACCAATGCCACGGGTTCTCAACTCAATCTGAGCAGCCTGGGGGACCTTTTTAAAAACCTCGGAATTCAGGGCAGTCCTCACGCTGATTCTAACGACGAGGAAACTGCGAGAACCCATTTCATGATGGCAGTCGACTTACCTCCCAGTATGTCAACTGCTCTTCTCTTGACTTTCATTGCAGCTCATTGAACGTAGATTCCAACCCCGGAGCTTTTTTGTTGGCTAGAGCAGGCCTCTACGTGCGGGAAGTCAATTGTTGGATTATTCACCTGGTCTTTGACGGAACCGACATTCATTCTGGATTCGAGCCGTCGACTCTCCTCACCCGTGAAGAGCTCAAGCACTGGGTTGAGACTGAGCTTGAAACTGCGTGGCGGCATTCGGAAATCAGTCGAATTGGTCTCGTCTCATACTCTATGCGATCCGCTCACAACCGGGACACGTACATGTCCATGACTCCGTCTGTACGTTTCGGTAACTGCGGGCCCGAACTTCCTCCAAAGCAGAGGTTCCGAGACTACGCTACTCACGGGCAGGAAATTCTCGGCGGTCAAGAGGCATGGGCTAATCGTATGGGGCGGGAGCTCGTTGCGCAGCTCTGGAACGGGCTGCAGCAGTGCAACCTGGATCTCGGTGTCGACGTTGACACACTTTCACAGTCAATATCCTTCAAAGGGCCTGAGGGCAACTCCGTTCAGCTCGAGCCCCTTCCCCTACATCCCCTACTCGACCGCGAAAAGATTTCTCGGATGCGCTCTCAGTTTGAATATCTCCGGCAACGCTGCGCCAGCATGCGAATTTACATTGAGAAAGGCCAGTTTCTAGACTTCCGCGAACGGCTCCGCCGATCAGACTACAATCTCAAAGACGACCCTACCGCTCTATGTGTGCGTTGGGAGGCACGGAGCAGCATGCGTGTGCAGTCCTTCACCGATTTCGAACGGCGTCCAGCGGTCACCACTGTGAACGGCGGCATAGTCCGAATTTGCGAGGCTATTCGCATCTCTGGTCATGTAAGTTCCCCTCGATTTAACGCAATGAATTCTTCTCATCTCAGTTCATTTAATCCAGATGTGCTATAAAGTAGAAACTGACGACTCCGAGGCGCCCCTCGTCTGCATGCATCAAGATGACGCTAGGTAGAGCAGCTTCAGCTTTCGCATGCATTTCCTTGTACTCAAAATAAATCCCTTCCAGGCTACCCGCCCAAATGATCAGAGAATTCGCAGCAGCAGAATTGCGGAAAGTCCATCACCGCCCCGTTATTGATCTTGAAACTCCTGTCAATGCCTCTGCTCCTCCCGAGGTCTCTTCTGTATTGCCGAGCCAAAACACGCGTACCCTTGCACGCCTTGAAACTGATGAGGTCTCCTCGCAAATTGAATCCGGAAGTAGCGAGACTGTGTTGCAGGCACCTGGAACCGCCGGTTCCCTTGCTGCGTCTGATAAATCAAGTGCGGTTGAAGGCACTGCAGGAGACCAGGACTCGGAGGTGGACACCGATATTCTGTGGGATATCACCGAAGTATGCGGTGTGCAGGATACTGCAAACGTTTGTTATCACTTCTTCCCAAGTCAATAGTTCGCTCTAAAAACCATATTATCAGGGAAAATTGTATGAATGCCGGTTTGCCGGGTTTGCAGAGCTGGAATGGGTTCAGGAAACAGAGATGAGGTGGGCAGCCTTTGAGTCGTTGACACTGTATAAGATCTAGGCTAACCAGTCTTTCTACAGCGAAGAATGTGACGTGTTGATTGCAGCCTTTTACCAGCGGCAGTCCGACAACCGTTTGGACTCTGACAACGAGACTGGTGACAGCGATTCTTCAAGTTCAGACAGCTCCAATTCCGATGCTGAGCCGCCACGCAAACGTCCGCGACGTAAGAAATCCTCAGTAAAAAAACGCAAGATTGCTAGACTCAAGGGCAAACAAGCAGCGCTCCTCTCTCCCATATCTTTGCAGCAGACAGCAGATCTTGAAGCGCTCCTCGATCCAGTGGGCTTGCAGACGGAGATTGACCTGGTCAAGCAGGCTCGACCGACCCAGGGAGCTGCCTCTCGTCTCTTCTTCCAGGCTTTGGGAACTCGAACTCTTGTGCGGGACATGGTCGACACCTGCTACATTCAGGCGCGAGCGTGGAGCGGGCTTGATCTGGTCACAGACAGCCCAAGCAAGCACGCGTCGCTGGACATTGCTGGCGCAGAGCTCATCAAGCTCACGCAAACTGCGCGAACGCTGCCCCGAATCGCGTCGTTTGAGAGAATCACTTCAGTGCTCCACCGTAATCTACGGTCGACTTCCGCACGGGCTCACATTATAATCTTTCGATGGTGTTCCAAAATCGGTCCAGCTACGATCAAAGCCCTCTTCGAAATCCACCGCTCCAAAGGCTTTGATGGCTTTGCGGGGCATCTACCGCTCGGTCAATTAATTGATCACATTGTCCAGTTTGCGTACAGCTGTTGGCCAGGAGGAAGGAATGCAGCCAGCGCTCCTTCCCACGGACGCTTCGGTCCTTTCCGTTCTCACCTACCTTCGATTCCTGAAGATCTTTACGGTTTGCTCAGCAGCGTCGAGGGAGGTAAACCAAAGTTTATTACGCTTCGGAACCCATTCTCCCGGCGGGCTCCCTTCTATTCCCTCTACAGCGGCGCTCAGAAATGTCTCTTGGATGTTTTCGAGTCGGCTTTCATCATCCCCAACGTACGCCAATGTCACGACTTCTTCAGCAGCACAAACCACCGATCTCGAAAGGACAATGATGACAGCGTCTTTCAGCGGGCCCTCTGTCGAGGTGCTGTTCTTGAGTGCTTGGTCGACACTTGTCAAGATGACGGAATTCTGGTCTCCGACTCTCTCGACGCCGTTTTACGCAATCCTTGGGTCTACTTCCAGCTTGGGCGGTCAGACCGCGTCGGACCTGCGCTCCTGAATAACGCCAATATCACTCTTCAACCTTTACGCGCGTGGCTGAAGGATCACGTTGCTGGCAATCCCAAGATCGTGGACGCCGTTAGGATTTTGGGAAATGAGACCTACACAATTTTGCAGGAAATGACTGCAGGGCAGGCTCATCCGGATACTCGAGAGGAATTGCAGTTAGCCGCAGAGGAGTTGAAGTCACGCAGTAAAACAGCGAGATCGCCGGTGAAGCGGACCACTCGCAAACCATACGAAGCTCCTGAGTTGGAAGCGATACTTCAGGGCGGCTCGCTACCACTCATCGGTCTTGCCGGTCTCATAATTCGGGAAGCGCTCAGTTGGCGGCGTGACCTCCCTCACCAAGATATCCGCTTGCGCCGTCTTCTGCTCGGTCAACCTGCTGCTCAAAGCTCTGCAAATATGGAGCGCAATCCCGACCACCTCAACCCGTGCCGCGAGTTCAATCGCTACACCGAATTGTTCAAGGCGCACTGCCCACCGGAGAAGCTCACCGGACCCAAGGGTCTAGCAAACACGTTGGCGTGGTTTGGAACAGGACAGGGCGTAGGCACTGAGCAGTTCCTGAACACCCTCCACACTAGCGGTGGGTTTTGGAAGGATGAGCTAGTGGGAATGATTCAGCAGTTCGCGACAGCGTCTGAGCGTCGTCATATGCGAACTGCACCACCATACGACAACCCTAGGGCATGGGGAAATCAGCCCAACGACACTCTCGCTGCTCAACCAGCGAAGCGAGTCCCTCAGACTCCCACTGATCGCAATGTGAATCCAGGTCTGAAGCGCAACCGCAAAGGGTTGCTCAAAAAGCAACAGGTTTCTGCTGCGAAACCGAAACCGGAGCGACTCACTCTCGAGGAGAAGTTTGGGCCTATGTTCTCACCGGAGGTGGAGGACGCTTGGCTGCAGCACCTGGGACCCTTGGCTAACCAAGACCCAAGGGGCCGCTCTCCTGCCGACCTTCCCAGCTGGACCGCTACCCTCGAACTCATCAAAAGCATCAACATACCGGCATTCAAGACCGGCTTGACGGCTATGCAGCTTGTCAATACGCTCGCGTTCAGCGGCATTGTGCAGATGCCCACTGCGATGGCGATGGCGAATTGGATTGCAGACAATCAAGGGCTTGGCGCGGTTGCAGGGCTCCAGCTGCTCGGCTTCAAGACCACGACCAAGAATCAGATACGAGCCGCTTTCATATGCTTCCACAACTATCTTGACAGCAAGTTAACAGCACTCGACAAGCAGGTGCTGGGCTTTCATCCTCCTTTCACCGAGCACGTACTCTGTAAGATACCTCGGTGGGAGAAGTACTTGAAGGCTGACGGCTGCTCTTCTCTCTCGCAAATGCTGGAGGAACTCGGCGACATTGAATGGATCTCTGGCAGCAACGCGCAAGACCCAAGTGCAATGCCATTCCCGCTCGTTCCCAATGAGAAAGATCTGGAGCTCGCGCTGGAGAAAGGCGGTGAAGAGAGGAAGGAATCAGTATGTTCAGAGTGGCTCAAAGATTCTGTTTTCTCAATCTTCACGCAGGACGTTGACGAGCATGAAAGCGAAGAAGAGACTGTGCTAAGAGTAGGACTCATTCAGACTTGATGATACTGCACTTCGCTAATTTCCCGCAGCCGCGGCCAGCACAGAAGCGCAAGAGAGATACGTCGATGTCTGAGGGTGAAGAGGAAACAATTGGACGGGTGTTGGTAAGAATTTCCGAGTCTCTGGGGAATCAAGTTGAATTAAAGCATAGTATCAGGCACCAAGAACATCGAAGAGAGCTCGTCAAAGAGTTACTTCAGAGTCGGGAGACACAGATGGGATGGAAAGCTAAGAGACGCTGTTGTGTATTACTATTTGTCTTTACTCTTCTACGTACCACCACCTGCTACATACTTGGACTTCGTATCGACTCATCCCTGCTCAATAACACACTCTAGATTCTCATAGTCTTGCTCGCATCATGTCCGACTGCCTTCTCCAGCAAATGAAGATCATCGGAATGCATTGAAAGTTTGTCAAGCTTGAAGAATGCACTGGGTCGCTATATGTGTGCTCTGGCCTGTCTAATCCGAGCCTTGAAGTCCTGGAACCTCTGTTTTGCAGCTTCTCAACACGAGCTTGCTTGGCCCTATCCAAGAATCGAGATTCGGGGTGGAATCGGGAGAGAATAGATGGATTTTGGGGGACGGTGCGTGTTTCATGTGTACCGGCCATCCTCTGCTATCCCGGCTTGCTACTGGTACATCTACCGAACCAAACGATGCCCCAAGGTCTCCCCCACCCCCTCTGCATGCGACGAGTCATTTGTGTTGCCGTCGTCGGGCACCCAGGACGATGTCTGGGGGCAAAATCACCCCAAACTCGAAATGTAGGTTTCTCCATGAGTTCCGCGCCGAATCCCTTGAAATAACGCACGCCCACCGTCGTTTAGGGGTCCTCTGCCGCCCGCGTGCGTTGTTTCCCCCGTGGGACGCCGCGTCTCGTCGATGATCAAGTCCGGGGGCAAAAACAGCCAAAATCCAAACTGCGAGTTTCTCAATGAGTTTTTCGCCGAATCCCTTGAACTAACGCACGTCCAACGTCTTTTAGAGGTTATCCATTGCCCGCGTGCGTTGTTCTCCCCGTGGGACGCCGCGCTTCGTCGAGGACGAAGTCTGGGGCCAGAATCACCCAAAACTCGAAATGTAGGTTTCTCAATGAGTTCCGCGCCGATTCTCTCAAACTAACGCACGCTCACCGTCTTTTAGGGGTACTCCATTGCCCGCGTGCGTCGTTTCCCCCGTGGGACGCCGCGTTTCCGTGATGATAATGGTGGGGGGCAAAAACAGCCAAACTCTAAAATGTGAGTTTCTCAATCAATTCTGCGCCGAATCCCATGAATTAACACACGCTCACCGTCGTTTAGGGGCTCTCCATAGCCCGCGTTTATTGTTTCCCCCGTGGAACTCCTCGATTCGGCGATGACAAAGTCTGGGGCCAGAATCACCCAAAACTCGAAATGTAGGTTTCTCATTGAGTTCCGCGCCGATTCCCTTAAGCTAACGCGCGTCCGGCATCGTATAGGGGCTCGTTAATGCCCGCGTGTGTCGTTTCTCTCGTGGGACGTGCTGTTCCGGCGTTGGTGACAGCTGGGGGCAAAAACACCAAAAAACTCAAGATGTGAGTTTCTCAATCAATTCTGCGCCGAATCCCATGAACTAACACACGCTCACCGTCGTTTAGGGGTACTCCTTATGTGCCGCTGACACCAAGCCAAATGACGGCACCCTTGCTGCGTGGAAAACGAATCGGCGGTGTGTATATTCTTCGATTTTTTTTTTGTATGCCGGTGTTCACATCATACAGGTAGACTAGAGTACTTCAAAATGTGTATTTCAAATCCTGTATCAAGCTACTGACTACTCAATGAAACCTTTCACACCCGCACTCTTTCCGCCTGCTCTGGCCATCGAAGCTTCACGTCTGCGACCAACACCCTCAATGCACTGATCTTCATACGAACAGCGCTCACATCAGCAACATCAGTGTTGGCTGCGCCTGTGTATCCGTTGTGCACATCGACTGCGGGGAGTGTGCGTGTGCCCAATAACGAATTGAGCGTACCGAGAAAACCAGCAAAGTGGGAAGTGAACGATGGCGACACCGGCAGTCCGCGCTGTACTTCTTGGTGGAGCTGCCGAAGAAGTAAATGAGCTCTACGAGCACTGGCTACGTCGGTGCGGCATGTCGCAAAATGCCCACTGGATACACCCATCCATACGGCGACGTCTTGGGGGTGAATTCGGATCGCAATGTTGTGGAGTGTGACCCGTGCGGGTGTTATCTGGCGGGCAAAGACAATGCCCAAGCGGAGGCAAAGGGCCATCACCTCACGCTCAATAAGACAGTGTTTGTACGCCGACTCATACCCATCCGTGCTCAAAAGGGCTTGAAGTGTGTTCCGTGCCGCTGCGTGGTGGAGATCTAGGTAGGCCTCCGCAGTAGCCGCTGGTGGTGCCGCAATGGGCAGAGCAGAAGCGAGGGGGACTGGTGCAGCAGTGGGAAGAGCGGTGACGACAGACTTTCGAAAGTGTTGTTAGTGAGTACCGCTTTGGCAGTGATTATGCTCCAGTTAACTCACCGACAGATAAACGTACATCACGTAGACTGGAACATTCTGCCCTTCCCCCAGCTGCTGTTGGAGCGCCGAAAGCAATTGACATGGGCGAGCGAGCAAGAGACGCGGTGAGTCGGCCGGAGCAGCCAAAACACCCTCAAGGGATCCAATCTCGGTGAAGGCACGACGATAATTCATGAACTCCTTGTCGACGTCCTCTGGCTCGCGTGAGACTCCGACGGAGAAGTCTGAGGCAGGGCTGAGGCTTTGCAGCATCCGTCCTGCAGGCCGGTTTTGGAAAATGAGCCAGTCAATCGCTCCCCCGAGACGGTGCGTTTCCGTGTTTGGACCGGGAACGCAGAATGTGGCCCGAACGCCGTTAGCGGTGATTATGCCAATGAAGTAGAAGACACGGTTTGTGTTGTGTTCTTCTGTGTGCATTGGTGAGTGCAACTTCAATTGAGCGATATTATGGACGTTACCAGGAGCGACGTCGGAGTTGTCGTCTACAGTTATGACCTCCACGACGGCTTCCTCATCACCATTCGTCATCTCTGCTCCAGGAGGAGGAGCGGGCTGGTCCGGGACTACAGGTGCGACATAAGTGCTGGCCGGCAGCAGAGACAACAGTCCACGAATGAGTTCAGCAGCGGGATCCTGGCTGTCAATCTGAGCAATATAAGCTTCCCGCGAGTCGAGAAGAACAAGGGCGCTAGACGGAGCAACTGTAATTGTGTGAGTGCCTTTCCGACGCACAGATATCAGTCTATGCTCACTTTGGTTTCGGCCGCCAGGCGCAGCTTCAGACTCTCCTCCTAGATCAGGGATGGCTTGGATGTTCATGAAGAGCGAGTCGAGGGGACAATACGAAGAAGATACCTTCAATGCCTGCATTTGCAATGACCTCGAGAGGTGGAACGGCAGCGGAGAGATCTTCATCGGCACGACGGGGGCGTCGAGTCGGACGAGCGCTACGACGAATGCCTTGAGAGAGAGTAGGTTTCTTCTTTTTGCGGGGTGGCATGATGGGGGGAGCCAAGAGACGACTGACTGCATTGCCACCTTATATAGTCTATGAATTTCAAAATCATGCCGTTTCCTTGCCGCAGCTCACTGCGTTGCGCATAATCATGTCACAAAATCCGGAAGAAACAAGACCAAGTACAATTTCTGGGGAGCTACATTTTACTCAAATTCTATTGTACGTAGAATCCGCTCTATATAGCTGTGCGTGTACCCAGTTATCAAATTCGGAAGCAGCTTCCCCCTGCGGAGACTTGATAAGAAGATCAAGGAATTTAGCATTGATGCGGACATCGACACCGCCGGTACAAGTGTGAAAGTGCAAAGGCTCCGGATTCTCAGCAGCCTGTTGAGAGATCAGCACCAGTTCCGCATAACTATGAGAGGCTTACGGAGTTTGTGGACAGTGTTGACGAAACAGAGAACTAACAGAGCATAAGACATGTGGAGGAGTATGAAGATAAAACAATACGCACTCGGATTGACCAATTGTCGTTCACTGGGAGGGAAGAAGACTCGAGCGCGGCAACAAGAAGAAGCTGAAGACGGAAGAAGGGTGAGGTGTGCGCTGCGGAATTCTCTTCCAGAGTGGAAACAAGGCCTTGATCATGAAAATAAGGCGGATGTCCAACACCGGTGAGATAACGCTTGAAACGAAGTTCGAACAACTGGCGCATCTGCTCCACCTGAGGCGGCGGAGCCATAGCAGCGCACTGGAAGCGAAGATGGGAAAGGACCTCATCAGCACTCTGAATCTGCCGGCAGTACATACCCGCAATTAGGCAGGCAGTTTTCAAAGGGGGAGAGTCGTCAAAATGCTGAGCAAAGCAATCAATTAGCACGACGAGAATAAGGTACAAAAGAAACACATACGTCACAGAAATTGCGCCCCGCAGTGATCCGTAGGGGCATGCGCATACCAGACTGGAATTCACGGACATCGTCAGAGATCCAAGGTGCCGGATCCCCAAAGATACGAGCTGCGAGAAGCCTGACTGTGAAGTCCTCGTACTGTGATTCGGTGAACGTAGATGGTAGAGTTGATGGCTGGTTTTGTGGTCTTTTAGTGTTCTTTGTAACGATACGGCAAACAAAATGGCGTACCTGGACATTGAGAAGGCTCATAAAGAGCGATGAGACAGGATGCGAAATGGAAGAGGGGAGAGGGTCGCCAGGATGCAACGCAAACCAAGGACCGAACTCTGCAGCCACGTCAGGGCTCACAAGGCGAAGAAACTGTTCTCCAAGAAGCATGCTCTTGCGGCCGAGAACGGCAGCCAAAACTGGCCAAAGCCCGATCTGGTAGCCATGGCCATAGTAATACAAATGGAGGGCGGTGACGCGACCGTAAGCATAAAGCTTAGCTCTGCGGTCGTTGTCAGCTAGAGGGGAGATCTGAAAGGTGACGTAGCCAGGCTCCGTGAAGGAAGGTACCCAGCAATGACCATCGGCAGCGACATTCTCCAGGATAGTGCGAAAGACGGAGCGCTCAACACCCCTGCCAATCGATGAACCAGTAATAGCTGTGCCGCGAGGAGGGCCACTGATAAAGAATGATCAGCAGGAATCCGTTGTGAGGAATAGAGTAATTCAGATTGCTCACACTCGGTAGGATCTCTGCGCCTGATGCTGAAGAAACGACAAGAAGTTCATTCTCTGGGGGTTGCGAATGTCAGGGTGCGAAGGGAATGGGGATCTCAAGGCGTCCGTGGATGTGAATTTGCATTGATGATAGCAGTAAACGAAGATAGACAGCACAAACTCGGCGATCGCTGCGATGGTGGCACCGTCAATGTTGACCTCTCGAGACTGGGGCATCCGCAAAACATCAACAGAAATACTGTGCTGCCATTCCTGGATTTCTGCGCCAGTAGCCAGCCGCACCTCAACTGTCTGCGAGGGCAATACTACAGGACGGGCTGCACGGGATGGGTTCCGCTCCCGATTTGGGAGCAGAACACTCAACGGAAACTTGGAAGAATGAGTCAGGAGTGATAAAAGCAATAGTCGAGGTACTCTTACCTCATCGTCGTCGGAGATTTCTTCAATGTACTAGTCGGTTTTGGGTGAGCAAAAATCGGAGTGGAGACATTGTGAAACACACACCGGAGAGGATCCAGTGCGCCGCCGCGTGCGTGGAGGAGAAGGGCTCTGAAGGGCTGAGTCAAGTGGGTGGCAAGAGAAGACGGAGCAAGCGTACATCGGGTGAGCGAGAACGGATCTGAGAAGTGGAGGCCACCATCGCCTCCGGGGTCCGTTGACGAGGAGGACGTGGGAGGCGGAAGGAAGATGTAATCTCGGAGCATATCGTCAAAGAGATGCTGTGAAAGACGAGGCAAAAAAATCTCACCGGCATCCGAGGTGCTTGAGGACAATCGTCGTGGCACATAACATCATGCTCACGGGTAACTTCATATAGCAGGCGCCGCCCGAAACAAGGGTGGGATTGCTCAGGGCCAAAAGCATCGTCAAGCGCCGCTGTAGATAGAGTTATCGGAAGCGGTGCTTTGACATGACCCCAGCGTGGGCCTTGATAGAGGTATATCAGTGTATCGAGTCCAACAGTGTAGAAACATACCAAGGACGATCAGAGGCTTGCCGCTATGCTCGATGTCTGGGTTGTTGAACTTGGTGTTAATATCGAGAATAAACTTCTTCGAGAAATTATTGGCATTGACGCGACTGCTTTGAGAGAAGGTGAAGGTGGCTTTGCGCTTTGTCGGCTCGAGCAACATCCAAGGCAGAAGGAACCATGGAAGAGCATTGACATCGTCAGAATCCCCGACTTGGGGTGCGGTGGGAAGGTCAATTCTGTTGGCAGAGAAGTGAGCGTGAAGCTGAGAATTGAGAGATGCGATGATGCCGGTCTGAGACGGAAGCGTAGCGACAAAGGCAAGCCCATGAGCTTTGAGCACCAAAACCACCTGCGTGAACTGGTCCAGAGTATACTTGAAGTCCAAGGCTGGCGAGCCTCCATCATTGTTTGGTGAATCGGGGAGCTGTCGAGATGTCAAGATAGCGAAAATATAGGAATGCAAAGAATAAAAAGACACACAACGTTCGGCCAGAATACGACAAGGACTTCGAAAGTTGGTTCAGCTGCCATAGAGCTTGGGAACGCACGGGGAGCCTTGTATTTTGGTGTGAAATGACGAGCTATAGCACCTTGACGGTTGGTGTTCGCAACTGCCGTGGCGGAAGGGGTCGGAGCTGAGGCTGGAACCGATGCGGAGCCGAATGATGGCGGCCGAGCGAACACAGAAATGGGATTGGGAAGCAAGGGTTGAAGCGGGCTGGTAAGAGGTGGAGGAGCCGGCGTCTCTGAAGATGCAAGCGGCAGCCTGGTGAAGCGCATCAGGGTAGGAGATGTGGAGTAATAAAGGAATGCGCACGAAGACTCTGGACTTGCAACAAGGTCGTGGTTGGACCACGGCTGTCCACAAACGCAGGAAACTGTTACTGACCACTGACTCCCCGGTGGCTTAGAAGTGGTCAGAAGCTTATATAACAATAATATTTGAAAAACTGACAAGGATGAATCCACCGCAGGAGCTTGCTTGACAGCCGCCTTTGCCATCGACAGCGGGGGTGAGAGCTGAATGGCTGATCCACGGGTCGGAGCATGCAGCACAAGTATCAGAGATACGTTGCGGGATCTGAAAAAGCGGGCAGAAGTTAGAAGTGGGACGGAGGGAGGGGTAATGAGTGAAGCGAACAGAATTTGGATACCCTTGAGCATTCATGACCGCAGAGATGAAACCCCCACAGCGGGTGCAGGACCGACACCGACCTCTCTTGCCAAGAGGTTCAGCCATGGAGGGAAGAGATGGGAGGGCGTCAGAAATGTCAAGTCGAGTTCCGTCTTTTGTATAAGCCTCTTCCGCCTGTTTACGAGCCAAGCTTTGCAAGCACATGGGTGGGCGGTCGGGTGAGATCTTGTCGCATGGTCTTGGAACAGCTATCAGGCCGGCGGCAAGGGAGTAGTGTAGAGATAATGCAGCCAACAGTTTCACCAGTGCATTCTCCACATGAAAAAAAGCGGAAGCAAAAATAAAAACGCAACGGTTGTCGCAGAAAAAAAAAAGTAGTGAGGATCTTCGAGAAACACCAGAGATCCGCAAGAATAGCAGATTTTCACGGAACTTCAAAGATTGTGGCAATGCGTAGCAAAAAAAAAGTCGAGGTCATTGAAGATCTTCGAAGATTCTCGAAGAAGGTGACTAAAAAGGGAAGTAGATCAAAGATCCTTGAAGATCCCGCTCACATCACACACAAAAACACTGTCCAGCCAAATAAAAGTATTTTTGTCCACGGTGGGCATTCATAGATGTAGGTAGTAAAAGAAAGCATGGAAAACACCTCCAAGCGCTTTCAAAGCACGAAAAACAAACTGTTTACCTTGGAATCTCGCTTCAGGCTCAAATTTGAACCAGAAGTCAACCGTTTCGCTTCCTCGTCACGCATGTCACAATCGTCACAAGCCTCAACAACGGCACATACAGCTCGCTCTGCAGGCTGAACGGTGGCTCAGAATACCACACTTTATGTGGGAGGCTTGCTTAGTATAAGCGGGTGTATCATAATATTCACAGAGCCCCGTGTTTCGTTGCCAGAAATTATGACTTCCAGCTTGATTTTGCTGAAATCAATGTCCTGTGAGCCCCGAAGGTCGAAAACAAGAAATCTGGCATATAACCCTTGGGAAGGCAGTAAATTCATACATGGTTTCACTTTGACTTTAGTAAATCCCTGATGATTTGAGAAAGTTATTAGCATATTACTTTGATAATTCCATTGATCGCCTACATACAACTGTTGCTGCCTCATTTACCTGGCAAGAATTCACAAGATATATTCATATCAAGTACTGAAAGCTTTCTGAATACTAAGTGGAGTAAAACAGGGATATTTGGGCCATAGAACTGGGGGTTTCTAGTCGTCTCCGTAGAAAAGCTTCTCGTCCTTCAAATCCGACCCAATCCTTTGACCACCGCAGACAATTTTGTTCAGAATCCATCATTCAACAAAAGTACTATGCCGGATCCTTCAAATTTTCTCTATAAGTTGTGAAGGTGCTGGGTTTTCCGAAAAAAAGGCGATCTCATACCAAATCACATCAAAATTCGAAAATTCGGCATAGTACTTTTGTTTGGATGCTTATTCCCTACAACATTTATCGATGGACCTAAGGGATAGGACGCCGTTGTAAGAGGCTGAAGCCTTTGCAAAGTTGGAACCGAGGTCCCCAGCCAACCAAACACAACCAAAGCTGCCGCTTTTGGCAAGGGCAATGCCCGTACCCAGATCATTCAATGAGATCGTACTATGTAGACGTCGCGAGCGGAGCGAGCGCAGCGGGGTTTGGGGCGGCCAGCCCCAACAAGCTGTGTGACCGAACGGAGGGAGGCCGGCGAGCGCAGTGAGCCGGCCGTGCCGGAGGCATTGAAAAGAGGGCCAGGCCATCAGTCGCGTGACTTTTGACAGAAAATCACGGGGTTTTGTCAACATCCTAAGTTCCAACACAACCGGCTGTCAAGATGTTGAGAACAAATGGGAAATGGAAAGTCTGGCATCAAATAGGGAGTTTGTGCGAGCGAGTCGGAGCGACCCAGGTCGCTTTTCAACCGCTCAGATCTCCGCAACAACAGATACCAGGTATGAGCTCCAAGCGACCTAGGAGAGTATCGCCCTGGCGCATTCCTAGGTCGCTGGGACCTCACACCTGAGGCTGCTCGTTGTGGATATCTGAGCGGTCGCCGGGTCGCTTTGCACAAACTCGCTAATGTCTGGGATCAAGTCTGGCCGCAGGTCGGCCAGACATTTGATCTGAACATTCCGAGTTGTGCCGAAAGGCCGAATTACCTTGTTTTCTGTATTTTTCGCATTCTCCTCAGTTGTTTGAAGGTATACATGTGTTACATGTGTCTATTGTGCATTTATACTATGTAGATGCTGCGGAAAAGACAAGTAAAACATCCCAAATTGATGTCTGCAGGACAATTGATCCCATTTCCTCATCGTCCAGTCCACAATTGGTGAAAATGTTCCACCAATAAGATAGAAGTGATAGCTGCTTTACTTCTAGAGGTGTGGGTGCATGCATATGACATTTCCGGGTATCAAGACAACAGGCAATGCACTTCAACTCATTCCTTGGGTTATCTTGAGTGCTCCTAACACAATTATCATAATCAAACAGTTAGAAAGGTATCTATGTTGTGAAATGCGCGTGTTAGCATTCCTATGTCGCGTCGAAACAGGCAGAAGGATTTGTATTGTCGACGCGTCGTGTTTGTTTACACTTATTGTTTGACAGGTATCGATCACGTCACATACTGTGCCGATCGCCGCCGGACTTGATGCCAGACGTTTTGGCGGACTTTCCAAATCCCATTCTTTCTGAAGATGTTCAAACTCACACGCGGTCCCCGGCGCCGCGCGCCGGCGAGTGCAGCAACCGGCAGTGCGGCGCCGCGGGCACGGAATCCAGCAAAAAATCCGCGCGGGGTTTGTATATAAGTCGACGCTGTCATAACCCATAGCCCTCGGTAGAGCCAAAAAGCTATGGGATATGACAGATTTATGGGTTATCCCAGCCAAAAACCGGTCAAAAACCCCCAAAAATGTATGGGTTAAGGGAGATTATGGGTTATGGGAGCTATGGGTTATGACAGCTTCGACTGTACTCGTCATGACCAAAAGTGACCGGAATTAGAAAAATGTGTATTTGCAACGAGTTTGTATGGGTGACCGCTGGGTAAATTGGTCCTATAGGAAGTGTATTACCATACATCACTGCATATAAACCAGGTAAAAGGGAATGTGGTCCTTTCGTGCTATCTCTCTATGTTCTTTTATCTTGTTTGAACGACTATCTTCAAAAGAGTATATAAAGTCTTGTTACGAGACTACTTTTATCTATGCTTGAAGATGAGAATTTGGTATGCTGAGTTGCCGCTCTCATTGAACCACCACGAGAAAATTCCGGTAACCCTAAGCTTGGATATCTCATCTACAAACCTTTAGGATGCTAAAGACTGTTTTCAATTACTCACTGACCTGAAATTCTGGTATCTGTGCTGCAGAATGGCCAAATATTGCCAAATTGGTACAATTTGGAAGATTAATCTATTGACTCAAAACCAAATATCATATGCCATCCCCATAGTATGAAAGTCGTAGAAAGCATGATATAGAGGAAGCCTATGTTGCTCAAAGCTGTCTGACTACCAGAAATTCACTCTAAAAAGCCAAATTCCGGTCACTTTTGGTCATGACGAGTATATATATGCCCCGACAAGCTGTGCACCAGCCGTAGGGAGGAACGCGAGCGCAGCGAGCCGGCCCTGCCGAAGGCGGGGTGCTTAAGCTTGTTCTCACAAGACAAGTTGAAGAATCGCGTCCTCAACGACACGTCTCCAGATCACGTGACTAACACGTGGAGCGCGTCAGGAGTGGACAATTTTTGGCGCGTCTCGATTGTTCAAAATTCAGCGGGTTTCCATACATAAACATGCATTATAGGTAGGAAAACACGTTCTAAAAGGCTCAATACACTCCAGATAACTCAAAATATGAGTTTTGGCTGCATGCAGCCAAATTTCGGCGCGTAGGCCCCGGGAAGCTCCCGTCAAGCCTGCTCCGGAAAATCCGCCCATTCCGGCCTCAAAGAGCCACTCGTTGCGACATTTTTGGGCTCAAAGAGCCACTTTTCGGAGAGGGTCCATCACGTGGATCAAATCGAAATAATTTTGTTCTGAGTTGGTTCTGAGGCTGAAAAATCCCGGACCACCAGCGGCGCTATCTAAAATCTTGAAGAACACTTGCCGGGTTTCGTCAGTGCGATCCAAGCTCGTGCGAACGCCGAAGTTTGGCTCCAGCGTACGGCAGCACGAGATTGAAGAGGAGATGGGTCGCAAATTGGCCTCAAAGTTGCCTCAAAGAGCCACTTTCTGGAGGACCTTGGACGGATTTTGGGCGTGAAAGAGCCACTTTTCGGAGAAGAAAATCGCAAAATTCTGGCCTGAAAGAGCCACTTTTTCGGAGCAGGCCTGGCTGGAGCTTCCCGGGGCCTCGGCGCGTGTCGAAGAGCCATTTTTCTATCCTTTCTCGTGAAAGTTTTCAGCAATATTGAAAGAGCTGTACCCTCTTTACAAAAACACGCTCAAGACACGTCCAGCGATGTGGGAGAAGCTGCGCAAGGTCCATCAGCCTGTTGGTGTCAGTGGTGCGATTGGCTTGTGGATGGACTTCTTTGCGATGAAGTATGACCCCGCGGTGAAAGAATTCTTGGGACTGGATGGTCTGGAGAGACCAAGGGGATTGGCTAAGATCACGTCATCCCCTCCTCGTCATCTCATCTTTTTTGCTTCCTCCCACCACGTTCGCTTTCTCCCCGCCTTCGCTGCCCTCCTCCTCCTTAGTTTTTCTTTGTCGTTCTTTCTTCATCATCACCTCACCTCCCATCACTGCTCCCGTCAACGATGACCGGCACCACTGACACGGCCCCCACTGCCTCGCAGTTCAACGACCTCAAAGAGATGATGGAAGATTTGGCGGGAGTTGTTAATAATCTCTCCGGCGAGATTTCGAAGCGACCGGCGGCGTCTGCTATTGAGCAGCTCACTGGCGCCCACGCCGACCCCTTGGCGTTCCCGCCCGCTTCTAATGGTAAGTACCCGGCCCTGCTTACTTCTGTTCTCTACCCGCACCTTGCCGCCGACGTCATCACGCAAATCGGCAAGTTCGAGTTCCCGCCGACCCACCTCGGTCGCCTCCTCCCCACCGTCTCTGCCCCACCGCCCATCCCCCTCGTCCTCACCACCAACGCTGATGGCGGACTGGTGTTTACCCCGGTCCCCACTGTCACCGGCGCCACTGCGCTGCTCCGCGAAGTCCCCGACGTTGCTACTTTCGCCGAAGCCTGGGCAATTTTCTCTGCCGTGCTCCAGAATGAGAACTCCGCCCTCCCTGCTGCCCAGGCCCTCAACGCGCACCTCACCAACGTCATCGGCTTTGCGCGCGCGTTTCCGTGGGCGTCCGTCTTGGACTACCACGTTGCTTTTGTGCAGGCTCGGAGTCGTGACCCCTTCTTCAACCCCATCTCCTGGAGCAGGGGTGACTCTCACCTGCACACCAAGCTCCTCCTCACTCCCCTCCTCCTTATGCCGCCCACCCTGCCTGCTCCTTCTCCTGCTCCAGCAAGCGCTGCTTGCACCCAGGTATGCTACAATTACAACAACGCTACTGTGGGTTGTGACGCACCTTCGTGCCCGCGCCGCCATGTCTGCCGGGGATGCGGAGGTGCCCACCCTCTCTTCTCCTGTGCCCTCGCAGGTGCCGCGGCTGTGCCTTCCGCCGCTGCGCCCTGAGGTGGCGCTGGGGGCAGGGCTTTGGTGCGACGAGCTTTGACGGCCTCGTCTTTCTTGCACCCCCCTGCCCCCTCCTCGGCGCTTGCAGCGCCTAGCCGTCTTTCCATATCCCCGAATGTAGCCCGGTTTGTTTCGCGCCGGGTTAGCCCACCCGGTGTCGTACCTCAAGTACCGGGCCAGCGAGGGGAAGAGGTTGAATTCTCTCCTCGCTCTGCGAGGAGGGAAGTCTCTTTTCTCCCCCCTTACATTCTGGATATCAAAACTGACCATATTTTGCCGGTCCTTAACAAGCTCCTTGAGCCTTTGCCTCCGCCTCCTACCCGTCCTAACACCACCCTCCACTTCCCCCTCACCACCCCCCATCTCCTCCCCATGCCCGTTGTGAAACTCCGACCCCATGTATGGTGTGATGCGCTGCGCTCCTATCCTGACCGGCTCTTCGCTGACTCCGTCGTTGCTGCCATTAAATACGGTGTACATCTTGGTGTCGTTAATAATCATATTCTCCGTCCACCCTCCTTCGCTCCCCCTCCCCTCCCCTCTGCCCTTGAGTACCCCGACCCTGTTGACGCTGATATTGACCTTGAGGTTTCCCTCGGTCGTATCATCGACGTCTCTGCCACACCTGCCGCCGCTACAGCCTTCCTTGCTCCCCTTGGTTCTGTCCCCAAGAAGTATTCCACCAAGCGCCGTCGCATCCACCACCTCTCCTACCCCCGTGGCCACTCGGTCAATGACGCCATTCCGGCCGAGTTTGGTTCGCTGGTGTTTGAGGCAGTGCTTCAGGCTATTGACCGCATTCGTGCTGCTGGTCCTGGTGCTTTCCTGTACAAGGCTGACTTGGAGGCTGCCTTTCGCCATATCCCCATACACCCCGCTGATTGGAAGTATATGGGCTTCTGTTGGAAGGGTCGTACCTTCCTTGACATATTCCTTCCCTTTGGCCTGCGCACTGCCCCTCGTCTCTATAATTTCTTTGCAGAGGCTCATCACTGGATTCTTACCAACCAGCATGCAACGTTGCGCGATCTCCAGCATTACCTTGATGACTGGATCAACGTGACGTCTGCCTCTCTGGGGGCTGATTACGCTCTTGCGGCGCGCGATGACTTCCGTCGGACAACGCGCGAGCTGGGCTTCTCGCTTTCTGAGAAGAAGGAGGAGGGCCCTTGTCACTGTCTCGAGTTCTTGGGCATTGAGCTTGACACGGTACAGATGCAGGCACGGCTTCCCCAGGACAAGCTGGAGCGCCTCCTGGGCATGCTACAAGTGTGTCTGGAGCGTGGTTCTGCTTCTTTCCACGAGCTGGAGCGGCTCTGTGGTCACTTTGTCTTTGCGCAGTCTGTCATACCTATAGGGCGGTACTTCACACGGCGAGTCCGTGACTTCATGCGTTCCATCTCCTCCCTTCCCCATACCCTCTTGCGTCGCATTCCATCTGAGGCCCGCAAGGATCTCTTGTGGTGGATGGAGTATCTGCCGTCCTTCAATGGCATCTTCACTATCTCCCCTCCCCCTCCTGAGCTTGCTGTTTACACTGACGCTAGTGGCAAGCTTGGCCTTGGTGGGACATGGGTTGAGGGTGATGTCTTCTTTGCAGAACGTTGTCCCAAGCGGCGGATGGGCCTCCCTATCCACTGGAAGGAGATGCAGGCTGTTCTGCGCGCGGCAGAGCTGTGGCACCCACACTGGCGTGGGTTTGAGGTTATCTTCCATATTGATAATGCTGCTGTCGCTAGCTGCCTTAACTCGGGTTCTATTGATCATCCTCCAACCCAGCAGCTCTTCAGGTCCTTTGCGTTGTTGGCGGCGCGTGCGGGGTTTACATTTTGTTCCGTCTGGATTCCCACTGCTGCGAATGGTGTTGCTGATGCCCTTTCTCGTTTTCAGTGGGTGAACCTCGACCGACTCCGTCCTCACTGGGTACTCCCTCACCGGAGTGGCTCGAGGCCAACTCGCACCTCCACCCAGCCGTTGCGGACCTCATCTGGTACAGTCTCAAGCCTGCCACCCGCGCTGGGTACGATGGTGTCGTTGCCATGTACTCTGTCTTCGCCCGAAGCCGTGGCTTCACCCATCCTGACGGCAAGGTGCTTCCCGCCACCGCCGCTGGTCTCCAGCTCTGGATCGCAGAGAAGGCTCCCTTTGTCCAGCCTGCTACGCTCTCCCGTTACCTCTCCAGCTTGCGCACCATCCACATCGAGCATGGATGGTCGGTTGAGGCGCTTGACGACCCCATTCTCAAGCGCCTCATCAGCGCCGCTGAACGCCGGTACGGTACTGCGCCCCGCCGCCTTCGTCGGCCCATCACGCGCCAGATCCTCGCTGACATTATCGCGGAGCTCCCAGACGACCCTGATGGTAGGATGCTCGCCTCCGCTTTCACCCTTGCCTGGACAGCATTCATGCGCTGCGGGGAGTTCACAGTCGCTGACGGTGCAGCCTTTGACCCCTCCATCAACCTTACAGAGGGCTGCATCTCGAATATCACTGACTCCTCCCTTCTCTGCACCATCCAGGCAAGCAAGACGGACCCTGGACGGCGAGGGGCTCAGGTCCTTTGTGGGGCCGCTGTTGGTGCCCCAACCTGTCCTGTTGCCAGGTTCAGAGCGTACCGTGAGTGTCGTCCAGCTGTCTCCCCATATGCTCCGCTGTTCGTCACCTCCACGGGTGCACCCCTCTCACGCTCCTTTGCCCTCTCCGCACTTGACGACTGCCTTCGAAGGGCTGGGTATAGCTCGGGTGAGTTCACCGGCCACAGTTTCCGCCGTGGAGCTGCCTTCGCTGCTGCAGAGGCGGGGTACACTCAGGAGCAGATCAAGCTCCTGGGCCGCTGGAAGTCAGACGCGTGGAAGCTCTATGTTGACTGCCCCCTCTCCATGCTACGTGAGTTGTCCTCCAAACTCCACTCCACCTCTGCCGTCTATCGCTCCCGTCCTGCCTCCACACCCCCTGTTGCCCCCGCTACCCCTCCCCGTCTCTTCATCCGGATTCCAGCCCGTCCCACACCTCTCCCCCCTCCACCCCCTCCCCCTTCCCTCCCTGCTTCCAAGCGGTCTTCCTCGAAGCGCGCGCCTCCACCTCTCCCCCCTCCACCCACCCCCCTGGTTCTCTCCACTTCTAAACACCCTTCTTCGAGACGTGCAGCCGCATCTGTCCCCCCTCCATCCGCTCCCCCTGCCCCCTCTACTGCAAAACGGTCTTCTTCGAAACGCGTGCCTCCATCTGTCCCCCCTCCATCCTTGCCAGCCTCGCTCCCCCGTTCCTTGAGGGCGCCAAAGCCTCCTCGCACCGGACCCACACGTACTGCTGCTGTCTCCCGTCAAGCACAGTTTGCGCGGCGACGTGAGACTGGCTGGCACTAGCATACTGTTTGTGGAGTGCCTCTGGCTTCTGCGCTCTTCCTCCCCCACCTTTGGCTGGTCGCTTGCGCAGAGCTTTGTTCTTGGGCTGCCGAGGCCCTCCCTTGCTGTAGAGGTATTGCGGACTCGAGAGCCGAGTCATCTGCCCAAAAGTAGACAAAAATCATATTTCTCACGCATCTCTCTCTCTCTCAGTGACTAGCGCCAATCCTGGATGGTCTGGAGAGACCAAGGGGATTGGCTAAGATCACGTCATCCCCTCCTCGTCATCTCATCTTTTTTGCTTCCTCCCACCACGTTCGCTTTCTCCCCGCCTTCGCTGCCCTCCTCCTCCTTAGTTTTTCTTTGTCGTCCCACCCTCCATCCCCAGCTTCTCCTTAGTCTTTTGCATACCTGTGTAGATTTTTAGCTACACGGGGGGCTGCCGAGGCCCTCCCTTGCTGTAGAGGTATTGCGGACTCGAGAGCCGAGTCATCTGTGAATGGGGTGGCTGAACGACTTGGACGACTGTACGGCATCGAAGTTACGGACGACCAGATCATTGCTCGCATGATTTCTGCCCTGCCTCGCCAATACTCTGGCCTCATTCGTACGCTGAACAATACGCCCGTTGCTGATCGGACGCTCGACCGGGTTGAGACGGATATCCTCATTGAAGATGGAACGGTTCGTGGGATTGAGGGAGGTGGAGTTGGACAGACCACGGTGGCGGCTGGATATGGGAACTCGGGTGCGTTGGCTGCGCAGGCGAACGCTGACGTGACTTGCGAGAACTGTGGAGGTGCGGGTCATACCAAGGCTCGATGCTGGCACAAGGGCGGCGATCTGTACTCTTTACTCAATAACAAGGTTCGTTATCTATGGTGGTATTGCTTGTCCCCTCTCCTCTCCTTTGTCGGCGTCGCTGTCGCCACCAACATTCGCTCGTCCTCCCTGCTGCTGCGGATTGTGACGTCATCAATGACTCGGTCTCAATTCGGTCCCGACCACTTCAGCCCTCGCCTCTCTATGCTGTTATCGAGTAGCTCTGTTCTTCTGCAACTCTGTCTGGTCTTTCTCATGCTCAAAGCAACCTCTGGTCTCTGCCTTTACCTCCGCGATTCCAACCGGCGACCAAATGACTCGCCTATCCTCGACTAAGTAGTCTCGGCCCCTGCAGCGTAAATCACCGAGGCATGCAGCTTCATTCCATGGCCGCCATATGCCGCTTACTTGAACCGTATGGCTCTTGCGCACTTCAACAAGATTATGAGACAGAATTTATCTCGCTTTTCCTACCTCGCTGCCGGCTGCCGGCTCCACGACAGATCCTGCCGTTTAAATTCTCCATTTTCCGTTCGCATGTTTCTTGGGAGTATTGAACCTCTACTGGAGCATCTGATTCATGCGGTTATCCATTTATCATGCTCCTTGTTATCAATGTGTCTATTCCTTTGGGACGGCGGTCCTTAAACGTACCCTAACATGAACCACACTAACAACGACATACGATTGAGTACCGAGGGCCCTCCTGGAACACGGGAGGGTTTCGGGGACGTGGTACAGCCCTCTCGTCAGTGCCTGCAGGCTGCGAGTTCACAGAGCGAAACCAGCAGGAGTCGAGGTGATTTGGGGTCTAGCCCCGACTACCCTTCACGCGACCCCTTCTGTAGCGGTTCGTCTGCTCTGGCTGTTACAGTGACGGGTGAAGAGCAGAGCCCTCGTCCCTCTTCGGTTGCGACGGTAATTTTAGATGACGACTCGCCGTGGTTGCGCCCAGTATCCACGGTGGATCAGAACTTAAGATTTCAGTCCAACAATGCTTTGGCCGACGCGCCTATGCCGAATGTTTTGCGGGTAAATGAAGAGGGACATCTGAGCTCCCGCAACCCCGATATTAATGGTCTTCAAGCAAGCGACACACAACTCTTCACCGATATAAACACTGACAATACTGACCTAGTGCCGCCTCCTCATCTACATCATCGTGATCCACATACACAGCTGGATATTGATAACCCAGCTAACTGGGAAGAAATAAATCGAGATATAAGGAAACGTAACAAACCTCTACATCCACCCCGATCCAACAAATCCACGAGATCGAGTCTGAACATCTCTTCACTCAACATCAATGGTCGAGATAAAGGCAAGTCGATCCATCGCCCGGACCACAAATTCAACCACATTAAACACATGATTGACGAAAACGGTATTGGAGTGCTTGCACTTCAAGAGACTCACCTCGATGATATTGGTGTTACTCAGTTCAATAACGTCTTTCAACGTTGGTTTATATTACTTAACTCACCCCACCCGACTAAACCAACCTCCACTGCGGGAGTCTCTTTCATCCTCAACAAGAAATTCGTTGATACGGAGAACATTGACGAATATGTCCTCATCCCGGGACGCGCATTCATGATTGTTATCCCTTCGCATAATGGAAAAACTCGAAATATTCTCAACATCTATGCTCCGAATTCTCCGGACGAACGTCGTAAGCTTTGGGATGACCTCTGGAATTTATGGTACACTAACTGCCACTTACCCCTCCCAACTGAGGCGGCGGGGGATTGGAATTTTGTTGAAGATTCTATCGACCGTTCTTCCGGCGCGGCCGACCAAGTACCATCAAGTTTTGCACTCCTAATGTCTCTATTTCAATTACAAGATGGGTGGCGCTTAACCTTTCCGGATACAAGGGATTATACATGCAAGCAACTTCGTACTGATTCGACCGGGGCAACTCATATCTCTTACTCACGAATTGACAGAGTATACGTACCTAGCACCAACATTGACGAATACCGAAGCTGGTCGATTAAACATTGCGTAGTGTCGTCCGACCACCGACTCGTTTCCGTTGAGATCGTCTCACGGACCAGCGAAAAGACTGGGCCCGGAAGATGGAGTTTACCTCTCTATCTTCTGAAGACCCCTAAATTCATGAGTCGTCTGCACGAACTCAATGAAAAATTGGCAGCAGATTTCCAGAAAATCAACGATGATGGTCGACGTGCAGATTTCAACGAACAAACTGTGTGGTTCAAATATAAAAATGATGTATCAGAATTTGGAAGGCATTGCTCTCGCTTCTTGAACGAGCACATAAAAGAAATCAGAACCTGGGAGCTCAAGCTTCGTATGGTTATTCATGACGAAGATATGTCTTTGGAAGATCGGTTCTTGGCTATCCGAGTCATCGAAGACAAAATTGATGCCTCCATCCGAGAAGAAGCGGATCGGAAAAAGAGCATTAGTGAAGCTCGCTACGACGTTGAAGGTGAGACCCTGAGAACAAAGCTTTGGACTGATTCAGCGAAAGGATACACATTAAAAGACTCCATCAATGAATTCAGAATTGACCCACCAACCCATAATAGAGGTCCTCCCCAATTTGAAACGCGTCCACAGAAAATGGCGAACATGGCAGGGAGATATCATGACAGCATTCAAACTCGGGATCTCCCCGATGAATATGCCAGAGTACTGGCGACGGAGCTCGTACTTGAACAATGTGATGCACACCTGAATCTCAACCAATATCAGCAATTAGATAAACCTCTGACAGAAGATGAAGTCCGGGATGCCCTCAGACTTTCAAAAAACGGAAAAGCTCCTGGACTAGATGGTATTCCTTACGAATTCTTCAGGCATCTTGATCTTCTCTACGTCCAATCCAATAAGAAAGTATTCAATATAATCGGCTTCCTCGCTGCACTCTACCTCGACATCGAAACCCATGGGATCATTGAAGAGACGAAATTCAATTCAGGCTGGTTGTGTCCTTTCCACAAGAAAGGTGACAAAAGTCTTATCGCAAACTACCGTCCTATCACTCTCCTGAATACAGATTATAAAATGATGACAAAAGCACACTCACTACGGTTAATGACTATAGCCCCTTCTCTGGTACATCCGGACCAAGCGGGTTTCATGAAGGGCCGTAAAATTGAGGATCAAGTCAAGCTTGCCAAGTTTCTGCTCGACTACGCCGAGGCAGCTGAAGAGGACGGTATCATAATCGCTCTGGACCAAGAAAAAGCATATGACCGAATAAATCATTCATACTTACTCCGAGTACTGCAGCACATGCGTTTCCCGCCTCGATTTTATAACTTGATTCAAAAACTGTATACCAACGCCGAAACAGTTGTGATGGTGAATGGAATGCTGAGCGACCCTTACCTCGTCATCCGTGGTGTTCGGCAGGGGGACCCATTGTCTTGCTTATTGTTCAATTTGGCGATTGAACCTCTGGCTTGCTTATATTAATTAATTAATTCGTCAGTCCGATTTAAAAGGTATTGTAATTCCGGGGTCAAGTGAACGACTCGTTATTTCCGTGTTCGCAGACGACACCACAATCTATTTGTCCTCGTCTGATTCCCCAAAAGATTTATGGAACATATTAGATCTGTGGTGCGCCGCTTCAACTGCAAAATTTAATCAATTAAAGACAGTCGTACTACCGTTTGGTAGACCAGCCTATCGAACAGAAGTGGTCCGCGATAGGCGAATAAACAAGAGATCGAAAATGGGGTCCATCGCTGACCAAATTCGGATTGTTGCAGACGGAGAAACATGCCGCATGCTCGGTGCCTGGATCGGAAATGCTGTACCCTACATCACTCCGTGGCCCACAGTCATAGAGAAAATTAAATGCGACTTACGGCGCTGGAATTCCACTCAACCCTCCTTGGAAGGGAAACGCCACATCATCAATATGGTTATAGGCGGCAGAACTCAATACTTAACGCGTGTTCAAGGGATGCCAAAAGAGATAGAGTCCTCCTTGTTGAAACTGGAACACGATTTTCTTTGGGATGGTAAGAGAGCCAGAGTGGGCCACGACACGATGATTAAGAGTATCCTAGATGGTGGGAAGCAGATTTTAGACATTTCATCAAGAAATGAAGCCATCGTGTCACAGTCTGGCCAGTTGATTCCATCAAAACCTCTGATCCTGTTGATCCTTGATCAATTACGTCATCAGGGTGCCCACCCTGTGCCTGACTCTGTAGACTGATTGTCTGCTCCATTCTCAATTCAGGCACCATTCCTCTCTGAATTCCATTGCTGTGCTCCATTCCATTCTATGGGGCTGTGCTCCATTCTCAATTGTTATTGTTCTCTCCATTCTATTATCTATGACTGTGAGGGTACTCCCCTCTTCATTCCCTTATTGTTCTCTCCATTCTATGACTGTGGAGGTACTCAGCTATGACCATGAAGGTTCTCTTCTCTCTTCTTATTGTTTTATTTCTACTTTAGGAAGTAGAGCTTAAGTATATAAAGGGCTCTGGCTCTACCCATGTACCTTAGTGTTTTTATTTTATCATCTTTACGGGTCAACTATGCTCCTGCTTCGTCTTGACTGACTAAGACACTCTTACCCTGGGAACTCTGGCCTGTCTGTGACATAATAAAAACACTCACTTCATACCATCGTACCAACAACTCCTGACCCCACACATCCTTCCTACCCAACTATCGACAATCACCTCTCTTGTTATTTGTACCTGTAACCCTCTACTCCCCTACCATCCACCATCCACAACTCAGTGTCGTACCTGGACACTGTATTCACACCTTTGCTCAGGTAAGCTACCTTGCTACTTGGCAACCTAGTGGAACATCTACTCGAGTGAACGGCGCTTGAGGTTTTGGTTTTCACCCCTACCTCAATAAGCAGCTAAAGGGAGAAATTTACCTTGCGGGGTACTCCGGGAGTGTTGGGTGTTTAAAAGAAGACCCAAACTCTTTTCACTAGCAAGAGATTGTTCTGCTACTCAAGACCTTCATACCACTCTGGATTCCATTTGGGATTTGCGTGATCATACCCACGCTGAAACCCCTCTGGGTCATACACCTGTCAACTCTCCTCCCTCTACACCCCCCACACCGATTCCTACCACACCCATCATGCCTTCTTCCAAAGTCATCCTTGCTACAACGCCACCCTACTTTGACGGTGACAAGTCAAAGTGGAACAACTTCTACAGTTCCCTCACCACCTACCTTGCTGCTTGTGAAGCAGACTTCGACACAGACAAGAAGAAAGTTTGGTTCACTATCTCTTATCTTCGAAGAGAGGATGGAACCGATTGCACTGCATCTGATTGGGTCAGCAATTGGAAGGAGCGAAATGTTCCCAGTGGCTCTCTGTCTGCCACCTATGGATTCAACAATCTGATTGAGGAGCTTAAAGCTTCCTTCAAGGATCAGAACCTTGCTCAAATTGCACATGCCAAACTCACCAGCACTCATCAGGGCAAAGCATCCCTTACTGAATTTTTTCAACGCTTTGAACTGCTGGCTGAACAAGCAGGTTATCATCCAAATGCTGCTGCCACTTCCTACAATGCTTTCCTCATTGAACTGCTGGAGAGCCTTGTCCGCCATGACATTGTTAGTCAAATGTATGTTGGAGGAATGGCTCTGCCAACAACATACAAAGACTTCAAACAGCGCTTGATCCAAATTGACGCTAATAATCAACGTGGAAAAATTCGAGGAAATCGTCCCATCATTCATACCCCTCATACTGCTACCCCTACCTCTACCTCTCCCCAAAACCAGGCAGTCCACCAAGGCCAGGTTCCAAATCTCACAAAATCCCTGGCCGATGGACCTGTACCTATGGATGTTGACGTCGATAAGCAAGGTCAACGTGGTCGTCCTTACCGCTGCTATAATTGTGGCAAATTTGGACACCTCAAGAAGGATTGCCCACAACCCCCTAAGAAGTTCAATCTTCGTGCTCTTGCCTCTCAAATTGAGGAAGAGGATAATGATAGCGAAGTTTTGAAAGGACTTGCAGAAGTCCTTCGAGAAAAGGGTTTTTGAAACGCTCCACTCCCAAAGCCAAGGAGTTGGAGCCTGCAAAAGGAAAGCACGGGCGATACACGGTGCTCGGAAGTCTTCAATTTGAACCAGAAGAAGAAGAAACATATGCTGATTCACATTCCTCACTACGCAAAAACATACACGAATTCTTACTTGACAGTGTACAACAGAAACGTAACCGTATCATTCTTGAGAATAAAAATCGGATTCGGAATATTAAGAATCGGAAGCGTGATGAAAAGAATCAGCAGTGGGGTGCTTTCAAGAAATCAATGGCTCGCAGAGACAAAACTGCGTCACAAAAGAAGGAAAAGGGAAGCTCAGCTTCGGAGGCTCAATCCTCTAGGGAGGAGGTAGCGCCTAACAAACAGACTCGTATTCCTGACTCTATTCGCATGAGAGAGGCTACAGCCAAACAGAAGGCACCTAAGCCTGATCGGTTGTCTCAGGAGATGAAAGAACTTCAGCGGCAGCGAAAACACCATGAAATGCTAGTTCCTGTTACACTCACAGCTCTGGATAATGGGAAATCTCGTTCCATCAAGGCTTTGCTTGATAATGGTTGCACTCAGACCTGTATTGATCGAGATTATGCCAAAGCAGAGGGATTTGAGATGAAGGAACTTGATGTTCACATTGTTGCACGGAATGCTGATGGTACTGAGAATACCAAGGGGAAAATCACACATTATGTTGAGCTCCTCATGGCTATTGGACCACATCAGGAGAAGCAACGGTTCCTTGTAACTGGACTAGGAAAAGCCAGAGTATTCATTGGTTATGACTGGCTCTTCAAACATAATCCCGAAGTTGACTGGAGGTATCACAAAATTGTCTTCAGTCGATGCCCACCAGAGTGCAACATGAAAGGCACTGAATTTCGCACTGGTATCCAGGAAGATGAATTGCTTGAAGACGGGGAGTCAATACTTCTGGTTGATTTTGCAGAAGCTGTGGATTTACGTGTGAAAGAGACTCCTGCCCAACGCCTAGCAGAAGAAGCTTTGAGGAATAAAGCCAAGACTGTGGAGCAGAAGGTTCCTCAGCAGTATCAAGACTTTTCTAGGGTTTTTGAAAAGGAATCATTCGATACTCTCCCCGAACGCCGTCCATGGGACCATGCCATTGAACTCAAACCTGATGCAAAATCAGTTGACTGTAAGATATATCCCTTGTCACGGGATGAGCAGCAGAAGTTGGACGAGTTCTTGGATGAGAACTTGAAGAGTGGACGTATCAAGCCATCAAAATCATCTATGGCCTCTGCCTTCTTCTTTGTCAAGAAGAAGGATGGAACATTGCGGCCAGTTCAGGATTATCGAAAGCTCAATGAAATGACAATCAAGAATCGTTATCCACTTCCGCTCATTTCAGAGTTGGTCAATAAACTCCGTGGTGCCAAATATCTCACCAAGCTTGACATCCGCTGGGGCTATAATAATATCCGCATCAAAGAGGGTGATGAATGGAAGGCTGCGTTCCGGACCAACCGCGGATTATTTGAACCACTAGTCATGTTTTTTGGCCTCACAAATTCCCCTGCCACCTTCCAGACCATGATGAATGACATCCTTCGAGACCTTATCAGTGAAGGGAAGGTTGTTGTTTACTTGGATGATATCCTCATTTTCACAAAGTCGCTGGAAGAACATCATCAGATTGTGAGACGTGTCTTGGAAATTCTTCAGAAGAACAAACTCTACCTCAAACCAGAAAAATGCGAGTTTGAACGCACCGAGATTGAGTACCTTGGTGTTATCATTGGACACAACTCAATGAGGATGGACCCGGTGAAGATTGAAGGTGTTATGGAATGGCCAGAGCCGAAGACTGTCAAACAGGTTCAAGCATTCCTTGGTTTGCAAACTTCTACCGAAGATTCGTACGAGGGTACAGCGAGGTTGCTAAAGCCCTTACCAAACTCACTGGGAAATCGGGTTGGGTATGGGGAGATGAGCAACGAGCTGCCTTCCAGAACCTCAAGAACCGGATTGCAGAGGATGCTGTGCTTGCTTTGCCAAATGATACACAATTCCGGCTGGAAGCTGATGCCTCTGAAGGGGCAGTCGGTTCTGTTCTCAGTCAAAGACAAGATGGCCAATGGCGTCCAGTGGCCTTCATGTCTCATGGATTGAATGAGGCTGAGCGCAATTACGAGATTTATGATAAGGAAATGCTCGCAATTATGCTTTCTCTAGAGGAATGGCGTCAGCTACTCATGGGAGCTTCAGAGACCTTTGAAATATTCACAGACCACCAGAATCTTGAATATTTTAAGAAGCCTCAAAAAGTGAATCGTCGTCAAGCACGTTGGATCACAGAGTTGTCACAGTTTGACTTCACTCTCCATCATCGACCTGGTGCTCTCAACCGGAAGGCAGATCTTCTTTCACGTCGTGCAGATCACAACCAAGGAAAAGATGATAACAAGGATGTGATCATGTTGAAACCCGAGTTCTTCAGAGCTACTGAGTTTATGGTCGAAGGCCATGATGAACAAATCATGACTCGCATCAAGGCTTCACAGCAGTTGGATACAAGTGTCAAACTTGCCCTTCAGAAGTCTTTACCTGATTGGAAGCGTGATGGTGATCTTATCCTGCATCGCAACCTAATCTATGTGCCCCGAGATGAGGAATTGCGGAGTGATATTATTCGACTTCACCATGACCCTGCCTTACTGGGTCATCCAGGAGAAAACCGAACTCAGGAACTTGTTGGAAGGAATTTCTGGTGGCCACGAATGGGAAATCAGATCAAGGATTACATCTGGAAATGTGAAGTCTGCCAACGTACTCGTCCAAAGAGGAAAACTACTGGATTTCTCAACCCTCAGAAGATTGCAGCTGCACCCTGGGAGATTATCTCAATGGATCTGATGGGACCTCTCCCAGAAAGCAATGGCTTTGATGCAATACAAGTCTGGGTTGATACGTTCACAAAAACTATTCATTGTGAACCAACAAGCATGGAGATGACTAGTGAAGGTGTGGCAAGGCTGACTCGAGATCGTATCATCAGATATCATGGGATACCTCGAAAAATCATCAGTGACCGGGATACTCGCTACGTTTCTGAATTCATGCGAGAACTCAACCGCCTCCTTGGGATTGAAATGAACCCTAG
This sequence comes from Favolaschia claudopus, assembly GCA_037176885.1. Lineage (NCBI taxonomy): Eukaryota > Fungi > Basidiomycota > Agaricomycetes > Agaricales > Mycenaceae > Favolaschia > Favolaschia claudopus. The sequence goes on from JAWWNJ010000102.1 coordinate 713,977, forward strand.
CACTGCCTATCACCCAATCACAGATGGTCAGACAGAACGGATGAATCAGGAGGTTGAACATTATCTTCGGATCTATGTCAATTTCCATCAGTCTGACTGGGCAGAATGGTTGGCCTTGGCAGAGTTTGCGCATAATGACAAAATCAGTGCCTCAACCAAGATGTCACCATTTTATGCAGACCATGGTTACCATCCCTGGAAGGGTGTTGAAGCTCGCCTGGAGTCCAAGTCTGAATCTGCAAAGGAGTTTGCTCAGCGGATGAAACAGGTTCGAGATGAAGCCACAGCTGCACTTGAGAAAGCACAGGCTCGGATGAAGAAGTACTATGACGCAAAACGAAAACCTGCACCAGAACTCAAAGTTGGACAAAAGGTGTGGGTAGAAGCAACCAATATTCCTCAAGATCGACCTACAGAGAAATTCTCTGATTTGCGATTGGGTCCTTATGAGATCTTGAAAAAGGTTGGAGCATCCGCATACAAGTTGAAGATTCCTGGGAATGGCCGCCGATATCCTGTCTACAATGAGTCGCTCTTGACCCCTTATGTTGAGCCTCCTCCTCATCGGAGGGATCCTCGACCACCACCTGAAATTATCTCAGGTCAAGAAGAATACGAAATCGAGGAGATCCTCAAGTCACGGAAAAAGGGAAAGGGACACCAATATCTTATCAAGTGGAAGGGTTTTCCAAACAGCGGGAATACTTGGGAACCAGCAAAAAACTTGACACATGCCAAGAAATTGTTGAGCAAGTTCAACAAAGAGCACGGTATCCAAACTCGTGCTGTTCCGGTTTTCCAAGCTGGCCAGTGGGACTACCTCATTCATCGCTTCAAACCGGTCCACGAATCCCTTCCTTACAAGACTCGTAAACTCTTTGACCCAATCTCTGGTGAATTTCATGCTGTTGACAAGCCTCTAGTCGACGAGGACGTCGACCATAAGGAGGGGGTAATGTCACAGTCTGGCCAGTTGATTCCATCAAAACCTCTGATCCTGTTGATCCTTGATCAATTACGTCATCAGGGTGCCCACCCTGTGCCTGACTCTGTAGACTGATTGTCTGCTCCATTCTCAATTCAGGCACCATTCCTCTCTGAATTCCATTGCTGTGCTCCGTTCCATTCTATGGGGCTGTGCTCCATTCTCAATTGTTATTGTTCTCTCCATTCTATTATCTATGACTGTGAGGGTACTCCCCTCTTCATTCCCTTATTGTTCTCTCCATTCTATGACTGTGGAGGTACTCAGCTATGACCATGAAGGTTCTCTTCTCTCTTCTTATTGTTTTATTTCTACTTTAGGAAGTAGAGCTTAGGTAAAGGGCTCTGGCTCTACCCATGTACCTTAGTGTTTTTATTTTATCATCTTTACGGGTCAACTATGCTCCTGCTTCGTCTTGACTGACTAAGACACTCTTACCCTGGGAACTCTGGCCTGTCTGTGACACATCGACCTTCTCAATCTCAAATCGTACCTTATCTATGGTCCGTCTCGACCGCGCTGGTGCAACCTTGTTGACTTCCTCATCAAAAATCTGCTTGAAACGAGCTATCTTAATTTCCGACCTGGGGAGGTTATCAACATATTTCTCCAAAATATTCACGTCCCGGTTTCCTCGAAAACCAAACTTCCTGACCAAGTCAAACGTATGATCACCGCAGCATCGAAATACAACTTACGCTTCACCGCGCTATCAATATCACCCGCAATCCAACTCCGCATGCCGGTATGGAAACATCCTGCGATGAATGCTGATTTATTTAACATAGCTTGCCGGAGAAAAGCCGCGACTTGCCTCCGACTGAACCACAATGTCCAAACGCTGGCTGATTTGATGATGATTGCAGATAGAAAGACAACTATTATCCGAAAGCCACATCAAATTAACCCATCAGGATTCGGCCGAAAAAATTGCGGTTGTCCGCCTTGCCGACACGACAGAGTTGAGCTCGGTTGCCCAGATCCCGGTTCCTGCATTGATACAGCAAAATTAATTGTTAACAGTGTGTTCCCGAAATGGGACCCGAGAATATCGAATATCGATCGGTCCAACTTTCCGAAGACGAGTGTGAACACAACAATCACCCACTGGGTGTTGACCATGAATTTATTTACGACGCTGACTACTCTCTCCAACACACACAGTCCGGCTTCCGGATCTTCGCCGATGAAGATTATGCAAACACCGTTGCAGCGAGAAGAAACTTTCCATCAGCCTCACAACCAGACAGTGGGCTGATCACTATATTCCTTCACTGTCGCGTGAGGCATGCCGGTGAATACAAACCCATTATTGAACTCCATCTTGATATTCAGGATGAGACAGATTTACCTGCGAGCCACGACTTTTTTGACCTTTCCTTTGACAGAGACGACATTCCTTTGTCCTATTCGACCGGTTTACTTGGCGGACTTCTTTATAAACTTCAAACAATGCCGAACTCAACACCTATGCTGATCTGCACACTATCTGACTATCTACCTCGCATTCTTATTAAAGATCGGTCCCATTCGGAGAATGATATGCTCAACAAGAATTTCCCGCTGATCAAAGCTGTCTTTGCCGCTCTGAATGAGCGAACAGGACGTATTAAATTCAAAAAGGTCTCAAAGCTCCCGGCTCCTACAACTTGCACTACCTCCACCCTGGGATCCGTGCAGATAGACACTCAAAATGATATCATGTTCACCAACCCTGGGATTCAATTGCAGTCCGGGTGTCAACGCTCCTTCACCAAAATCATCAAGAACTTGTCTTCTAAATCACCACGTAAATCGACTTTCATTAATCTGGACCGCATACGGTGCGCTGTCGAAGAAGTGTCCGACTATACTCCTTCCGATGAAATGATCTGGAAATCGATTCAGTCTTCTACTCTACGCCGGCTTTCACGAGAATTCTTTTGGAAATGCTTACATGAAACCTTTCGAGTCGGTGAATTCTGGTTTCATTTGCATAGTGCTCATCCGATGGGAAATTGCAGTCGCTGTGGAGTGACCGAGTCTCTTGAGCACATAGCATTAGATTGTACAATCCCTGAACAAGAGGTCATCTGGAAGCTTGCGTTCCAGCTATGGACTAAGAAATATTGTCCTTCGAGTTGGCCCAAATTGAACTGGGGGCTTGTTCTCGGCTGCAACTAGTACTTGGTTCGATTTACAGCAGTTCCTGAAAATAATGGCAAACACGAAATTTTTTTCGCGCGTTTCCCAAAAAGGAAATTCCGGCTCTCCCTCTTCCTTTTTGCTATTTGGACTGTTCTGGCGCAAGATTTTGTGATTTCAGCATTCTGCTGGCCGATTCCTATTCGTCTTACCTTCTTCTTCATGAAAGGAGCGAAATCGACTCACAGCTCAAAGTCACTGGTGATACCGAAAAGCATTACGCAATTTGGACTAGCAGTTGCGCTCCTTCGTATTTTGGGCTCATTAATCATGTCTGTGGAGGTTTATGTCCGGATAAGGCATACTGTGATGATCCGATTTGATCCAACGTGTTCCGATCACGCTTTGACATGATGCGAATCAAACCTCGTCCTTGCACTTGCCTTGCACCTCATTCCAGTCGATGAAACCACCCCCCGAGTCTGAGAATGCACGGCGGGCCCAGGAAAAATGCTGGAAGAGCCCGCCAATCCCAGAACCTGCTACATTTCCATCCTGTTACCTTTCCCCGACCCAAAATCCGCCCCACACCGGCTACCTGTTTTCGACCCTACAACAACAATGCACCGGCATCGCTTCGTACTCAAAATGTGGAGGAGAAAGAAATACTAGCCTTTGTCTCCCTGGACAGCATGAGCACTGATTCAGAATTCCCTTGGGATTCAATTCACTTCACATGGGATGGCACAATCTAAAATATCGGTCGGTGTTTTTTGTATGTCTGAACACCGTCCCCTGACTTCGGCCCTAGACACTCTAATTGTTGCTCCATTATACTTGCAGATCACGCAGAGCTATAGTGATCTGAACATTATCTGTTGAGTATACAACTTACTGTGAATGTCAACCGGGCATTGTCTGCGCGCGAACTCTTGTTGGCAGACGGTCTTAAATATCGTAAAGCCTGCAGTGCTCAAGGTCTCAAGTTACAGGCTAAGTTTGAGGTAAAGTCTGGCTCAGGTCAAGCTCCGAGTTTCACGCCTGTACAACGCTCGAGCTCATTGTGAACAAGATGGAAACTCACGGATGACCATTTGATCCACTTGAAACCTTACCAAAATACATGTTGAACCACACTTGAATCGTATAAGAAGGTGAGAGAGAAAGGGACGTGTACGCGATAGATTCATAAGATATAACTTGAGTTGTGTTGAATTTGTTGAGAAGACAACTTGTCTGCCTGTGTTCTCTTCACTGCTTACTCCGTCGAAGCTGCTCACATTAGCAATCATTTTTGAAACTAGACACGTACAACTGAGCAAGACTGCGTATACTTATTACTCAAACTTGAAGGCGTGCCGTCAGAAAAAAATTGAAACTGTACTACGGTTTGACATGAGCGACTTTCGGGCTTGTCTGTGTCCTTAAGATGTCAAATAAAACGCGCCTGGAAAACCGCTGTAATATCATATGAGTTATGGAACATTCGAAGTCTATTCCACCGAAATTCAGGATGAGAATGGCCCTTCGGCCTTTTCGGAATCACAGTGTGAGAACGGCCGAGGAGTTTTCCGGGGCATCTTGAATTTGATTGGCTGGATTATGTCCTTGGGAGGCAGTTGCTCCGAAAGGACATACCTCTTACCATATTTTGAATTCCTCTGATCTGCCTAATCAAGGCATAAGAAATCAAGATTGCAATTGCTTTGGAGGCCGCTACAATGACTTTGAAGCGCTGATTTCTTGGAAACAGAGTCTCAGCTACATAGTGAGTCTCTCCCTTTTCTCTCCCTTTCTCTTCTCTTTTCGCAACTTGAAAACTTGAATTCCGCCGGCTCTCCACAGACATAATTCATAAGCCGTATTTTGGCCGTCTGCCAATCAGGTTTCAGCGTTAGTAAGGCACCACCTAAGTTCCCCCCAATCATTCGCCGTGCACAAGCGGGCTCTGCCATTGTGCCAGTTATCCTGTTTCCTCTTACTCTCCCATACTTTTTCTGTTGTCTGTATCATCAATGCAGTCTTTCCCTCCCTTCAGAAGTCTTGACACGCGGCGGTATCATCTGGACACATTTGTAACCAATACAAACATGTAAAATGCTTGTTAACACATCGAAACACCTTTCAAAATTGCTCGAAGGGAAGACAAGAACACTCTCAACAATCTCAAACGCTCTCCTTACCTTGTTGCAACGCCAGAAACACGAGAAGGAGTGTTGCAAGCCTGAATTTCCTTTTTGGGAAACGCGCGAAAAAAATTTTGTGTTTGCCATTATTTTCAGGAACTGCTGTAAATCTCCAACTGGTTCCCTTCTGCCTCACAAAGCTAGATTATTTGCAATTTTAGTCTCTGTATCCTGGCACCTTATCTGGTCCCTTCGTGTCGACCGTGTAATCAAATACCCCGGCAAAATTCACTCTGAGGCAGAAATTCACAATAAATGGCTGTCCGCAATAAATTCTGCCTTGAATCGCGACCGGATTTTGTGTGACAGAGCTAGATTTGGCTCTGTTGCATTCAGCAAGAAAACAGTTCTATATACCTGGAGCGGGTTACTCATGAATGAGGATTCCTTGCCGGAAAACTGGATCTATACAAGGGGGGTTTTAGTGGGTATACAGCCCAAGAAGATCGGAATTGGTTAATCTCCGAAAGGCTGGAGTCCCACACTGGTTAAATTCGTGCGTAAGGCATTTCCTCCCGGACATCTTCCCCGGCATCCTCTGGTTTAATACCCAGTAACCAAAGCGGACGACTCGGAATGCTTCTGCAGACTGATGATCGATTAGGTTTTGAGACCCAACGCTCCAAAAAAAAAAAAAAAAGGTTCGTGGGAACCGGGAGCAACATCTCGACAGCCGGCAGCAACATCTCGACATGGTCCCGTGGTTTCCTGTCAAAGTCACGTTACTTTTCACGTGTCCTGATCCTTGTGTTTTCATGTACAAGCTTTAGTTCCCTGCCTCCGGCACGGCCGACTCGCTGCGCTCGCCGACCTCCCTCCGTTCGGTCACACAGCTTGTTGGGGCTGGCTGCCCCAAACCCCGCTGCGCTCGCTCCGCTCGCGACGTCTAGTACGATCTCAACATCTCGACATTGACCCCGTGATTTTCTGTCAAAGGTCACGAGACTGATGGCCTCGCCCTCTTTTCAAGTATAGGATAGGAGTCCTAATAAGGAATTTCCGATCAGAAACACTCATTTGGCACTAGTGCTGCCGGAAGCTGGAGTTAGCTCCGAGCTGAGTTCAGCTCCAACTCGGCCCGTTACCATAAACGGCACCTCGAGGTGATGCCAGCTCGCCTCGCCTCGGCCCCCAAAACAGGCACTGTGACACTTTTGACAGCGTCACTGAGTGACTGGCGCGTCAAGCACAATCCTCGTCCTCCCGCTCACCGGTTAGCGCGTTCCTGCCGCGAACCAATCCTCCTATGATTCACCTCAACCTCGCTTGGCGTCGACGTCACCGCCTGGCTGCTACGGAGAATGCGAAACGCCCCACACAGAGCTGGAAATATGACGCAAAGGTGGCGCGTCGGGATAGTGCGTTGGCGCACTCAGGGTCCAAGGTACGCGCAATAGATACCTCCGAAATGTTATATATATTGCCCCAATTATACTCCATTCCAACCCTCCCTCTTGTGAACTCCCATGGCCTCGCCGTCCTGCCAATGCGGCAACCCGCAGGCATGCACTTGCTACATCCAACCCCCGCGTCAAAACAATTTCACAACGAATTCCTACCCCACGCCCAACGTCTTTGGCTCCTGGCCTGGCTCTCAGGCTCATGCCATGCCTCTCCCGCCTCAAGCTTTCATCCCCGGATCGCCGTATCCTCCACCACCTCCCGTCACTTTCGGCCAGACTTACGGCTTTCAAAATACATACCCCGCCTCATTTAACACCGTGATTCCTCCCCCTTCCTCTGCGGCAACCCATGCACCATTTGTCGACGCGACTAACACGATTAATGCCGGCCTCGCTCCGCCACAGCGCAAGAAGAAACGTAAAGCGAATCCCAACGCTAACTCGGCAGCTACATCGCGCACCCGTCGCCGCATCGACCCCAACTCCACCTCCGAACCGGCTGTGTTCGGGGTCGGTCCGTCTGACCCAAATGTTGCAGCGGCAGCAGCTGCCTCTGAATCAGTTTCCCATCCTTCAATCCCTCACCCCAACTTCGGCTCTTTGGTCAATCAATCTTCGGCATCCGGAGACGATGCAACAGATGTTTGGTATTTTGTTCGAGGCGTTCACGGCGCTTCTGCGCCAACCGCTGCTTCCGACATCGAATCCCCACCGAGTACTCGAAGTCCGCAGCCGCTTTCGGAGGAAGAGCAAGTAGAGGCAGAGCGCCGTGCTGCTGCCGAAGATGAACATATTGTCGATGCGGAGCTGAATGACTATGAGAAGGAGGGTTTGCTGGGAGGCTCGGACCCAGAGTATGAGGACCTTGACTTGCTCCGCTACTGGGAGGTGAGTTTAAGTATGTTCTTATACAATGTTGGTCTGAAAAATGTTGCAGGCTCGTCAATATCGGTTCCGTTACCTATTTCGCGTGGCGCTTGATGTATTGCCTGTTCAGGCTTCTGCGGTACCATGCGAGCGTGTTTTCTCTTCCAGCAAGGACACAGATGCCTCCCTACGCAACAGTCTCTCCCCCGAGATGATGGAAATGCTCCAGATTCTCAAATTTATTTATCGACAGGATCGCATCAAATTTTGCGAGGACTTCGTCGTAACTGAGGAAGATCTGTCTGTTGTTGATATTGACCCTGATGTAGCAGAAAGGTTGATTGCGGCAGGGCGTACTCTGAGGATCTTATAGAATCTTCCTGGGCTTCGCCCATTTGATTTTTGCGTTGTATTCACTTATATAATCATTGTGCTTTGTATGTTCCATAATTTACTCATAAACTGTATAGTCTTTTATTGTGCATATGTTTATTGTACTTATTGGAGAATTGTAGCACATTTTAGAGGTGCATACGAGGTCAAAACAGTGCAATGCAGCTCTAAACGAGGAGACGGGGAACCGTGGGACGGAAACTTCCATTTATGGATGTCAGCTCCGAGCTGCCTCGGCCCAACTCCGAGCTCGAGCGAGCTGATGGGCAATCACCTCGAGCTCAGCTCCAACTCAGCTCCCGGCAGCACTATTTGGCACGGAGTTTTAGCCTCAAACCTGGTACAGCTCCTCTGCATGGTGTTATATGACGTGAATCCTTACTTTGCAGCCTAAAAATCAGCACTCACAAGTTCAACATACTGGTGGTGACCTTGCCAAACACGGACAACTTGATGGCTGATCCTTCCCAATCCGGATGAATCGTTCGAGCAAGCTTCTGGCGGCTCGCGAGGGGTCAAAACTCACTGTTCATATCGCTAACATGGGTTTCAGCTGGTCATACACCTCTAGAACCCATTCCAGGGCCAAATATAAAAAGTCATTATTTTTTTTTACCCGGCCTTTCGGCCGACCCACCCTCCCTAGCCGGTGTGCCGGCTTCTCCGGCCCGCACCCCCTTGGGACCAATATAGGACCACCATCTGCACCCAGGGCGCTTCCCAGCGCTACTAAGGTAGACGCCATCCACCCTCGACGAACATCACATGATATTGCCTTTTTCGGCGGACTTCAGTCAAACCCCTCCGTTCCATACCTTGTAGTGTGAATTGAGCAAAATCCCTCGACCAAATTTATTTTATACATGCTATTTAGTACCCAACGAAATTCCAAGGCTATAGCTGGCCTTTCCGAGGCTGAGTTTCACAAATAAGTTTCCGTGACCCTGTGTCACAATCGGAGTCACTCTCAAGTCACCTTTGGCATCAGCCTCATTGAATCGGGAACTAGTCGTTCAATACCTGCGACAGCCGGCCCGCGATTTTTGACGTTTTTTGCCCTTTTTAGGACGAAAAAAAAGTCCGTGTCACCCGTCACCACCTGCAAAATTGTTCAGTTCACGGGTCCCCGTCACCCGTCACCTGAACCTTTGGTCGAAAGTATGTACTAACGGCGTGGGGGTCACCGTGGTGGTCGGCAACGCTGTCAAAATTCGGTGATCGTACAACCGGTATTACCGCATTTGGAAGGTGCCTCCTCCTCGACTACTCCTTTTCCTAAATAGTGTTCCCTGACGCAGGAGAAATACAAAACATGTTTGAATATTCACCAATACCCTAAGGCAGTCTGTTGAGCGTAATTTCAAGCAAGAAAAGGGTGTAAGTACCCAAGGTTACTGATGGTGACCTGTCACGTGCCTCTTTGCCCGCCAATTCTACCAGATGTACTATTACTACTAATCATGGGGACTTTGGCAAAACCTCAATCTGATGAAGTAATCGAACGATTGAATGGATTGTGCTCACGATCGGAAGGATTGAAAGAGGGAAGCAATAATTCAACAGTTCGGTGAAGAACTTGGTAAGAGTCCAAGATTTCTCATATCTAACAACCTTACGCTGGTAAAAGTCTCCAGCCGATCCAGTCATGAAATAACTGATAATGAAAATCTGATCTTCCTTAGGGACTTTACCCATCGTTGCATAGTTCGTGCTTTCGCGAACGAACCGGAAATAAGCATCAGGATCAACTGATCCGTTATATTTGGTAGGTGGGATAGGTTTCAACCTCATCTTAGTATCCCGTCGAGATTTTGATCTCGTCCTACGAGAACCTTTCGCACGTCGCGATTTACTAGATTTTCGCGACTTACGAGATCTGCTACGTTTTCCCTTGTGTTTGCGGGAACGAAATTTATGATGACTCCGTTTCACAGACTTTCCAGAGTCGGTACCACTCTCGTCAGAGCTGGAAGAACTATCCGAGCTGCTCGACTCGTCGTCCAAGTCAGAGGAATCTTCCTCGGAGGAATCTGAGATAGAACTCGAGGAACTCGAGCTGGATGAACTCGAGCTCGAGCTTGAGGAAGGTGGGGATGAATTTCGAGTGGCAGCCTTGCGAATAACTTTGTCAATAAATGTTCCGCCTACAAGGGGTCTAGCAGGAGCGGAATTCAAGCGTTTCTGTTCGCTTTTACCAGAGCTTTTGGTGCGAATTTCCCGCTCAATGCTCGCTTCAACCGCTTCCTTGGCGCGGTTCTTAACCTGTTTAGCATGCTTTTTCTTAAGCAACTTAGCGGTGTGTTTCGCGTCCGCTATTTTGACGTCGTTCCTCCTGAAGTTTAATTGCCTTCAAACGCTTTTGAAGATTCAATTTCTCGTCAGATAACGAGGCAGTGGTCTGGCCAGACACAGATTCGATTGGAGGAGAGTTATATTCAGGTTTATTAATTACAACGGTAGTAGAAGATCATTCGCGGGTACATCCCGGAATAAATCAGAAGGAGTAGAAATATGCTCCTTTTTAATTCGATTAATCTCTTCAAAATTAGCGAAGGCAGCACGTTGAGCTTCAAACTCAGCTTCAGAGAACTGGTCCCACCAATCAACCTCGCCCCAATTGCGAGGATCAGATCATTTACCCTTCGGCTGAGACGGCCCTTCGCCTTGAGAGATTTCGCTTTCAGACGGCGAAGCCGAGCGGACTTCAACTTTCCGAACCGGTGCGGGAGTAGATTGCGCCTGAGCACCTGTGAAGCGTGGTGAGTTGAATGTGTTCAATTTAACTCTGCAATTTTATCCTCATCATCAGAGGCGAGAGAAATGAGTTCCTCGTCGGAAACACGAGAAGCTCGACGGCTCTTATCAGCAGCCTTGACCATGCGCATGTAGCACTTGCCAATCTGCCTAAGCTCCTTGGAGCTCATTTCCTTAGTCGCACGTTCAATCGGCGACGTAGAAGCGGAGGTAGAACGATTAAGTTCGGCCCCAACCGACTTCTTGTCTTCCTTGTGAGACTTGGAAGACTGGCGAGTAACCTGCGTCCAGGTCTCGCGATTCTCGCTTGCATCCAAGTCGAGAATACCAAAGTCCACGCTGCTGTCAAGCAACGGGACAAGCAACAGCCCGGAGCTTTCCTGAGAAGGAAAAGCTCCCTCCACCACCTGAGTAGGTGAGGCACTAAGTAACCGCCCGAATGGGTGGTGAAGCAGAAACAACCCGGCTGAACAACAGCTCGGGTGTAACGCTGCGCGACTTGGCGAACCCAAAGCTTTCCCCGCCCGCCGCCGTGGTTTCTTCTTGAATTTCGGGGTACCAAGGTACATGATTTTCATGTGCCCCCAGTCTCACAGTGACCTCTGCCTGGACCCTAGGAACACCTTAAACCGTCACATTCCAAGTTATGGATGAACATTGAATTATTGACCAATTTTCAACTCCATTCTGGTACCAATTTTACCCCAATCTAGTGTTGCCGCGGCTCGGCTTCGGCTAGCTCGGCTCGGCTTTTGATGGCTCTGGAGCCATCACCGCAAAAAGCCGAGCCGAGCTATTTTTGACGGCTGGCTTACGTGGCTTGCGGCTCACCCACGGCTCAACAACGGCTCAGCAAGCTTTTCACAAAGCTGCAATTTAAACACTGTATATGGACCGCAGAACATAGAAATAGCATACAGACACCCTTTCTAGTCTTTTTAGAATACTCACAGGCTATGCTGACGCTGTCGACACCTGCGAGCCACGTTACTCGCTAAATCTTTATTAAATTTATTTTTAAACACATTTTCTCATGGTGACGAAAGCGCCACAAATGACAGCCCAGAGGTGAAGTCTGGAGGTGAGGGGCATTGAGGGATGGTAGATGTGTATTCTTGTGTATTTAAACAGCATTTGTATCCGTTGGGCAACGAGACCGCAGGTTGAACAAAATTGTGCTCGAGCTGCGGCTGAGCCGGGCTCAAGCCGGCTTGGGCCTGAGCCGAGCCACGTGGAGCCGCCCTGGCAACGGCTGGCTCAGCTCAGCTTAAAATAGCTCAGCTCAGTCGGCTAGCCGGAGCCGAGCCGAGCCGCGGCAACACTACCCCAATCTGTATCACTTCTCAGAATTGATTGTTGCAGAACTTCCATTTGACTTGAATATCTCCTTGTCAATTATCTCTACGGAATTGCTTGGAGAAGGATCGGCTCAGAATCCGCTGGAGAATCGAGCTGTAGACATTATAGTCGACATAAGAATCGACTTAGAAGGAGGACTTTAACTTGCCCTACAACTAGAAGAGTCTTAGTTCGAATTGAACGAAATAGACTGAGCAAGCCATATGTACGTAGCTATCTCTTTCTTAAGCTTCTCTGTCCGATGCTTATTTACATCTTCACTCAAGCTCGAATTCGGTTCAGTCACATCAATCGAATCGATTGATATCGTCTCATGCAACATACATTTGCAGGCGTGCCGATGTTCGATGCATTTTTTGTTGGTTCGCCTCAGGTTGAACTGTAACGGAACAGTGAAAATCATAACACAGTTCCAATCGGGATTAAAATTTCGTACCGCGGGTGGGGGGGAGGGGGGGTCTGGGGAGGCTCTTAAAAAATTTCCAGTGTCTAGTACTCAGAAGCTGTCTGGAGCTCAGAAAGGCTCGGGAAGGGTATTTAGCTAGTCTCTGAGCATGACTTTGGTGTAAGTGGCGGTGAAACACTCATGTAAGTAATTGTCGGTAAAATTGGCAGTGGGTCTATCGAGCGAGTCACATAAAAAAATGCTCAAGGTACAACAGCTGGTGGAAAAATCTGTTTGAATGGACTCCACGTCCATCGAATACCGATTTTGAATGATCTTCATAAATTCTCACGTCCACTGGGGTCATAAAAAATGCAACACGCACTGATGTTAACACCAAAACCAGCTTTTATGCCTTCAACGAGTGTCCGGAAGACAATGCAAGGCAAATGCAAGGCCTCTAGAAGCAATTTGAGGAGTCTACAGACATTTATCCAGCATTATATATGCCCTTTGCCTCCAACACGCAGAAAATCGCGCACCCGCAGGCTGCGGGATCTGCCGCGGCGGCGGCACTGCGGCTTAATGACAATGGTGGGAAATCATTACTGTATATGGGAGGGGAGGGGGGGAGGGGGGTCAGCCCAAGCCCTTAAAAAAAATTCGACCCTATATCCGATTTTCGAATCCCGATTCCCCCCTTGCACAGTTCGGTGGGTCTACAACATCAAACCCTTTCGACTCGTAGCCAGTTAAATTATACATTTTCCAGATCCTTGATTGCACACCTAATTTAAATCCTAATTCAACTTGCAACTTCTGCTCAAACCCAGGTCAGTTCAAGGTACTCATTCTATTCAACCCACTGCGGCGCCGTCGCCTCCAAGGATTTGAGCCCGCACACGAACTTCCAGTGGAGAAATGAATGGATTAGATGACAATTAAAAAAAAAGAATCGTGATTAATCGGGGTGCATCCTTTAATCTGAAACTGTTCAATGAAGGACAGTCAGTTCAAATGCAGAGGACTCTGAGAGCAAACGAAACCCTGTCAGTAGCCCTTAGTACACCACCTTGCTGCGAATACTAGGCTTGATTTGGCATCAGATTACCCAGAATATTAGACAAGATACTCACAAGCATTGAATGAGCATTCAAGCTGCCGCTGGATCGTACTAGGTTTTAAATAAATACTCGGATTTTAAACGCAAATTACAGTACATGAATTCAACTTGAATATGTCTTCTCTCTTACCTAAGTGCTTATACTCGTGGTGAGAAAAAGTCATGAACGGTCGGTTCTTTAACCGATCCCGGCCGTCTTTGCACCTTTTGTATGATTTCAGGTGCTGGGTGTATGTAAACTGCGCCTGTAACAAATTACTGACCATCACCAAGATAGAAAAAAATTGATGTTTGGCCGAAAATGGCCAAACAATCTTGTAGCTCAAAACCTCAATCTTGTAAGTCAACGGGACTTTTTTTTGTTCGAATGATAGTTTGGACTGTCTTGTAGCGCCATCGAAACTGAGTGACCGTCACATTCCTCAGTCGTTTCCTCCACGACTGAGGAATGTGCACTCGTATCTACTGTCCTTGCAGCTTACTGATTCTCCTGGTAGTCTATACTTATTGTATTCTATCAGGTATATAATTACTAATAGTAGTGCTGTCCATATTACGATAATAATACGATTTTTGCGATATCGTATTATACCAATATCATATCACAGATTCTGGAGCCGTATCGTAAATATCTGTATCTAACAATATCATATTATAACAATTTTTATCGTGATATAATTTTGTTATAATCTTAATACGGCTTCACCCCCTTTAAAGGTAGTTTTTTCAGCCCAGAAGAATGACACTCAGCTGTGCTTAATTATGGCGGTCACTTTGCACTTTTAATAAAACAGGGGTATAATACGTGATTTGGCATATAATGTAGGGAAAGTGTGTAAAAAAGTCCACTGAGGTATATAACTTTCAACTTGGGAAGTATAAAAAATTCCGAGGCAAGATTTTGTTTCTACCTGAGTGTGATTGCAAAAGCGATGTGTTAGATTAAAGTTGGCGAGGATGATAAAAAAAGTTGGGTGTAGAAAACAAAATGTTGAGTTTGAAGCGGGAGAGTCTCGGGTAGGTATATTTTTTTAGAGGGAGCAAGTATAAAATCTTCAATGCTGTTTTGAGACTTTGTCGGGGTGTGGCTGTGCTACCCCTCCCAATGCGGTAAGAGGCGGGTTTGGCGTCGGCATCAGTTCTTTCTGAGTGCAGATTACTTATGTTATTTGAGTTCTGCCAGTGCTCCTGCTGGAGGCTTGGAAGTGAAGGGTTGAGTAGCAGCAGTAAGGAACGACATGATCAACGTTGGCAACGACAACCGACTCGACCGACGCCCGCCTCTCACCGCATTGGGAGGTGACATCATTAAGGTGGGCACTGCTAACACCAGCGAAGATCTTATACTTGCTGACTTCAAAAAAAAATATACCTACTCAAGAATTTGAGCTTGACTTTTTATTCCCCACATCCCACTTTCTTTTTACACCTCGCCAACTTTAATCTACCAGAAGTCACACCCAAGGGAACACAAAATCTGCCCTCGGATTTTTTCACCCTCCAAGCTGCAAGTTTTATAGGTCAGTCTACTTTTTTACACACTTTCCCTGCTTTATATGTGAAATCACAGATTATACCCCCGTTTTATTAAAAGTGCAAAGTGACCGCCATACTTAATTGATAGAGCGCCTGTGAATGTGCTGCAACAGGATTGCAGCAGTTCTGCCTCATTTTCAACAAATTTTGCCAACTCTTCCTTCCAGTCCGGGTGCTGACTTTCCATCACGCCGATCATCAATCGCTGATCCGACTGTTTTGGCGAAGAATTTGTAGGGATTTAGTAACTGAGAGTAATTCCTCGGGAGGAGGCTCGGAAGGTTGAGAATGACCAGCTCCAAGGCCTACCTCCAGCCGGAGTCTCCCCTGAAATGATACAAAAATTATATGCATAATACGGTCCTGTCATATCGTATTATACTCGTATTATAATCATATTATAACATTGCGTATTAATAATCTGAGCGACCTGCCGGGCTCGTATCGTATCCGTATTATCCATGATATAATATTGTTATAATTTTTCGTATTATAATTTTGGACAGCACTATATATAATACACGAGTCGTTTCCTCCGCGACTGAGTCTATACTTATTGTATTCTATTATCTTGTGCTCTAAACACGCAATACCCCTCTTCAACGAGGAAACTAAGCACGCAGCCGAAATTTTTTTGGCCGATATTCGAAAAGGCTGGCATATGACCCTGTTGGTGTGTCACTGTACAACAAATTGCGGGTCGACGGTAATGGGCTGACAGTCTGGCATTGTAACCGTGGAACAAGCTGGTTAGAGGGTGGTGTACATATGCCGGTGCGCACAAAGTTTGGGTCACTGGGAGCATCGGTTGAGTTGAGTGTCGCGCTGCTTTCGGATTTTTGCTACAGGAAAAATGTCGAGGTACGAGATCTTGAAGCAATCCTTTGAATGCTAGGCTGAACCAGAATTAGTCTGGTTCACTTCACAAGGAAGGCGATGAGCACGACGGGCATTGTGACCCATGGATTGAGGATGATATTGACATTATCTATCAATCCCTTCCATTCGGCCAACCCCGCCGAAATCGTCCGGGCTATGTAAGTGTTTCTCTCTTCAAACCGACTCACGAATCTTTCATCTTGACGACCCTCCCAAAAAGTGTCTGTGAGTACAATATCCCTCGACCATCCCATTCGGAATCCTCAGACATTGTTCCAAACCTTCCCTTTGTCAATTTGAGCGGCTCACGAACGAATCGCTACGAGTTTTTAGCAAAAGCGCAGCATATCAAGTGGGCTTTGACTTCGATGCATACCAACGATGAGTATGCATTATTCAATCGCGCTGTCCGGCCTAGTGGACCATTTTCAGCTCCCCCAAATGGAGCCCCGGACTTCAAGAAGATGGGTCGATGGTTCAATGGTCACGCCAATGGGAAAACAATATTTTTCAAACTCAAAGAACATCTTCAATCGCATTACAATACTTGGAACGCGGTGCGCGCCGAAATGACCACGCAGAAGTTGACGGAGCGAGACCGCGAGGAATTTATGAGTATCATTCAAACTGATGCTCAAACCAGCCTTGTTCTCGACGAATCTTATTCCCCCGTGATGCAAGAGCGAGCAGCGACCGCCGCATCTACAAAAATTGCAATACGCAATCGGCAGAATCCGAAAGCAGTTGCACGGGTGCGAGATGGGCCCGCGGATGCAATTGCATCGAGCTCAAAGGTAACTCTGGACTCACCAGCGCAGCCTCCTCCTCGCTATGTACTATGTACCTTGGCGGTGCTGACACAACAGTCAGCACGTTAGCCACGTTTATACTTGCAATGATGGCAAATCCTGCTGCCCAGTGCCATGTGCAAGTTCCGTGACCGCAGGGGGGCACGTACCAGGTTTTGATTACCTTGACGCAATGTCCTACGTTAAGGCTCTATGGCAGACATATGTACTGTGCAAAAAGTTTTCATCGACATACAGTGGTGGCAAATAGAAATTGCCGTGGCTTTTTGGTGAAAATCTGGCTGTATACTTCACCGAACGACCTCAAATAAAATGCAGAGATGGGTATGTGATACTTCTGTACCTCTTAGAGCACTGATTGGATTGAGGGGAGAGGGTGATGGTAGGTGGGTACACATCGACCGGCCCAGACGTTCCTCCGTCAAAAAATTCTCCCAGGCTCAAAAATCAATCAGCTGTCAAAAATGTCTTGTATTGACTATATACGGAAAGACCTCCGGCTACAAGGAATGAGGAGGAACGTCTGGGTATCCGAGACTATGTACTACCACCCAAAAATTCTCTCACCCTCCAAGATCAATCAAACGTCAAAAACATCCTCTATTCACCATATACGGAAACATATCCGGCAGCTAGTATTGTGGTACGTACGTCTGGGTATCCGAGACTAGCCCAGACGTTCCTCCGTCAGAAAATTCTCCCAGGCTCAAAAATCAATCAGCTGTCAAAAATGTCTTGTATTGACTATATACGGAAAGACCTCCAGCTACAAGGAATGAGGTGGAGGAACGTCTGGGTATCCGAGACTATGTACTACCACCCAAGAATTCTCTCACCCTCCAAGATCAATCAAACGTCAAAAACATCCTCTATTCACTATATACGGAAACATATCCGGCAGCTAGTATTGTGGGACGTACGTCTGGGTATCCGAGACTAGATTGGGCCCCCAGATTTACCCTATACCCGGACGGACCTAGCTTGATTTCAGGCAGATTTACCCTACTGTACTAATACTACTATTTCATTCAATTCGTCTGTCACGCGTCACAGCCCCCTGGATTGACGAATATTTTCGCGTCTGTCACAGGTCACCGGCGGCTCTGACGAATGTGACAAAAAAGTCCCAAAAAGCTTTCAAAATCCTTGAAAAAATGCCCAAAAAATCCCGTTTTCCGGCGCGCGCTCAGCGCGCGCATCAGTTGGACCAATTTCCGCGGGAAACCGCGCAGCTCACACGCCATGCCGATTTTTGACGTGATCGCGCAAACTCGTGTTTTGCTTCCGTTGGAGACCTCCCGGGGAGGTACTAGACTGGAGATGAGCCACCGGGGCTCGCAGCGGATGGGTGAAGGCAGGAAAACCCAATATGGAAGCTGACTAAGCTACAACATCCGTAATCTACACTACCAAACAACTATGCTGCTAGCTACCCCACAGGCACCCCCCACCAAGAAGCGTCCGAGCGAAGCGAGGCACGCGGGCGCGGCCTCGCGCCCTCATCCCAAACCGTCAACCCAATGCTTGATGAAGGAAGACCCAGCAGGCACAAGAAACTGCCCAAAGTCGCACTCCAAAACACTAACCATCGACAGTACACCGAGGAAGACGAACAAGTCGGGTGGAAGGTCAGCCAAACAATCACGGCGAACATCCTCCGATGAACCCCATGCAAGGAAGGCTAGAGCATCAAGCACCTTGTCAGGTTCGGGAAGTTCCCAAGCGCATGCCAATGCCAGGGAAGATCCTACCCATCCAAATGGTGTATCAGCGGAGAGAAGTCGAGGCCCAGCAAGATGGTCATCTGGACAAGGGCAGGCAAGGGGAAGAGGGAGGTCATTTGTTGGGACATCATCAGGATGAATGGGGTCGTCCGGGTGAAGGGGCACAAGGGCAAAGACTTGTGTAGGCTGAAGGGGTAGAGGCTGAGAGCGACCTTCCAACAAACTCATCACCGGCACTGGTTTTGGCGGCGACAATGTGGAGACTGCGGCCGGAGTAACGACTCGTGGGGCCCGAGGACAAGTGTCCGCATAGCGAGGCCGAAGCCGCTGTTTCCGCCTCCGAATCGTACGCCAAGGATTCACGCACTCAACGCGTAGAGCAGACCAGTCCCGCATAACGGAGGTAACCGTCCTAGGTGGAATAGGAAGCGGCTGGAGTGGAGGCCCCTCTAAACACGCATCGACAAGGGTGACCATGGGACTGGGATCTACAGGAGCGGGAGGAATGGCATCCGCGAGTATTTCAGCAGGGGGGCGAGGACCGTAGACAAATTCCTGGATATGGGCTGGCCACTGTGTTGGGGGCGCAAAGGTCGCATACGGTTCGTAGTCATCGTCCGAGTCGTCCGTGTCAACGGTCATCATCGTAACGGGCGGACGACGAGTTGGCAGCACGGGACGGGGGGTAGTGGGTGGTAGCAGAGGGGCGGAGAGCGAAGAAGGAGGAGGGAGTTGGTTGTTGGTGCTTACAGATGCATCCCTGTCCTCATCCTCTTTCTCCCTCCTTTCCCTCTCCTTCCTTTTCTTCTTTTTCTGACCGCCGCAGCGATTTTTCTTCATGCCAGGTCACGGAAAACAATTGGGGAGAACGGGTTGGAAAGACGCAGTCAAGAGCAGACAGAGACAAGCGTAGAGTGAGGGGTCGACACAAAATCACAGTGTCGAAAAAATGAGCTAGAAACCTCGCTCGAGGTGGGTGAGAGGCAGAGATGACAGAGGTGGGCCTCTGTGAAGGAAAACAGACAATCTGGTCTGTAGGGACGTGGAGAAGGGCGAATCACGCTCTCGTCACCAAATGGAGACCTCCCGGGGAGGTACTAGACTGGAGATGAGCCAACGGGGCTCGCAGCGGATGGGTGAAGGCAGGAAAACCCAATATGGAAGCTGACTAAGCTACAACATCCCACACTGCCTGTCCTTTCCGCTCCCATCTCTTTCTCCCCAACAACTTGCTCAGACATCCTACTACCTCGTACATGAATTATCTACACCTCCGGCTCCGCCGTATCCTTGCCTTGTGCATTCACATGTCTCCAGAAACCAGCATATAAAGTGTTCGCACGGCGTTTGCGCTTACCCGGCACCTCCTCAGGCAACACAATCTCAGCATCCGCATCGTCAGCCTCTCCAAACGAGCCGAGTCCAGCCTGAAAATCCGTCTGAGTCTTAAGCTTCCGATTTGACCGTGTTTTCTTCGTGACGACGTGATCGATAACCTCGCGCGTAGGGATTTCTGAGTCGTCATCACCGAGTTCTTCATCCTCGTGAGGCTGGAGATCCTCTGCAACCTCGTCGTCGTCGTTCGGGCAGTAATCGCGAGTGGATTTGTTTAGTAAGTCGTCCCATAGCTTCCCTCCCCGTTTCAGAGCGTTGAGCGGCCGTCAAAACGACGCAGAAATGACTTCGACATACCTTCTAAGTCGACGGATTCTACAAAGCGCCGATCTCCGCGTACAGATTCCCAGAAACTCGAGATTATCCTGCACGCAATTCAGGATCAGGGATGGTCGTTTGGAAATTTTTTATACAAGTCATTTCGGGCCAAGGATGACCAAGGGAATGAGGTCCATCGAACCCAAATGCACTCGCAGATGATTTCGAGTTTCCTTGCGGGCAGAGCCAACAAAACTCCGGCCGACATAATTTCTGAGTGGATGATGCATCCGGATGGTCGGCTGCCTGCTTCCCACCCAAATGCCGACCTAATGTTCTCAACAACTGTACCCTACACCGAAATACGGCCAGTACGCGCAGCCCTCACCTCGTTTGCTGTACAAGCGAAGGTTGCTGCTGAAGCAGAGGAGGCAGTCGCACTCAAGAATGGGTTACATGGTTCAATCGGAAAAAATCACCCCGAGCTACGACTCAATCGCGATGATATTGGGGAGGCTACAATGGCTCGGGTCCAGTCAGTAATTGAGGACTATCAGCCTGTTACTCAGCATCTGTTCGAGGCTATTGCCATGCGAAGGCCTCGGATACGCAATGATGAAGTTCTATCTCGGGAAGCACGCCCAGCGGAGATGGTATGCGTTAAGCCAAAGCTTCGATTATATCATGCTAATTTATATCGGTCTCTTAGGTTATAACTCATGCAATCGCAACCCTTGACTTCTGTCGTACAGACCAGGCCAATCTCTTGCCGCTGATGCGGGGGATTCTGTATTTCGGTTCCTCGGCGCCTGTCGAGCTTATCAACTATAACTGCCGCATTGGAAACATGCCCGCACCAGCCACCATTCGACGCGCCCTTGTCACGCTCTCTGGCGATGAATCAAATGCGACTCAAGCCCACGGCTCTGATCCCGACACCGCCGGATTTCTTTTTGTAGACAATACCCAGAACTATCTCCTCGTCCGTGATGCATGCATGGGTCGCGAATCTGTCATGAACTCTGGGATGGCGGGTTTGTATTTGGAAGCTCCTGATATTGATGTGGCGGTCTTCATTCTGGAGGAGAAGAGAGCTTTGATTACAAAAAATCTGCGGAAAGAAATGCCCGTCGACGAGTTGCTTGGCTACCTGGACCAGGAGGACGCAGATTTCACTGGGACACTACTTTTCCTGGATGTTTTGGCGCGTTGCATCCCAGCACTCAAATCTCTTTCTGGGGAGATTGAAATACGGTTCCTCGCTACTGCTAAATTCACTTTACCTGCCGGGAAAGCTGTCGTTCATCCCCTAGAAGCAAACCATCCCTACAGAACTCAAGGACGGGATGTTAGATTTTCTGGCGCAGATTGCGCAGTTCAATGATATTTTTATTCGCGACATCGTATGTACAAGCTTTAGTACCCTGCCTTCGGCGGGTACACAGCTTGTCGGGGCTCCGCCCCAAACCCCGCAGTGGATTGCTTGGGGGCCCTCGGCGCCGCACTGCCGCTCGCGGGGCTCGCGGCGCGCGGCGCCTCGGGCAACTCCGAGCTGTGGGAACCGGCTGCGACATCTCGACAAGGGGAACCCCGCCATTCCAAGGGTGATGGCAAATCGGTCAGAATTTCCACGCTCTTGGAAAGCCCTCGAAATGACCGATTTTTCACCCCGCCATTCCAAGGGTGATGGCGAATCGGTCGCCAGACCGATTAAAGCCGATCGCCACGGCCAGTAGTAAACACCACCAAACAGGAACGAAATTTATTGATGATGATGAAATCCATTATCGTGCTCGAGCCGCTGCAAGCGGCTATGGTACACGTTTCATTACACTATCCTAGTATACTTCCCATAACCCTTAGCGTATGTCGATCGTTATCCGCAGTGCCTGCGCACCACACCAGAGCCTTCCCACGCTTGATCCTCTGGCCAAAACACTCCGATTAGATAGTAGACTAAACCCTCTAGAGGGATTTCTCATCCGCTCAAAACTCACAATGAATTTGACATGTGGAAATGTTTGTATCAGTGACCGGTGATGCACTGTAATTAGCTAAACCCAAAGGTTCACGGTATGATACATTCCATACCGCAGGCCCTCCAAATGCGTTGTATTTAATGTATGAATTCCAGGTCCATTTAGCTGCATTTTGGCCCACCAAGTCCGGTATTTCTAGGCATCAGCGACCTTCCACACAAACCTGCAATTGAATTCAGTACTCACTAGCCTCCCCAATGAGGTACACACTCTGGGTTGCGGTGAGTCCGACCTTAAAATACTTAAAATACTTACATTAAATACACGTGTATAATACGTATCATACGGAAAATTTCGGGCCTGCGGCGCCGGTATCATACGTAAAATACAGGCCTGTACCGGCCTGTATTTGAATACACGGAGGCCGCTTCGCGGCCGTGTATAATACCAGGCCAAAATCCTTTCATACCCGGCCCTACTGGCAACATGGCTAAGGACCCTCGGCTACTGTACCATGGACACTTCTCGGGCATACTTACAGTTGAATATGTCATAATGAATACGCTCACAATGCATAAAGCTCATTATGCATAGGGTTTGAGGGTCCACCGAGTTGGTAGGCGGGTGTTTTATGCATTTTGCTCATTTCACCTATTGCATAGGGTTTGGAGTGGACTTTTCTCGATTTATGCATTATGAGATCGTGGATTTGCGACAATTTGATGCATTTTCATCACTTTTTGGGCTGTTTTGGTAGTGGTTTGAGGTGGTTACAGCCGTTCCGGAAAGTAATGAGAATGTCAGTTTTTTTTCCGCGGTCTGTACTATTTCGACCAAGTGTTCAGGTGCCGGCAGCTGCCGACAGGTGCCGGACTACCATATATAGTAATATGGATGTGATTGCCGGTCGGTGAACACCTTCGCCAGTGAACACTTTGGGTGACGGGTGACACCCAGTGAACACTTGGTCGAAATAAGTACTACAGTATTGCCTAAAATAGTAGCTTAATCCACGAATCGATTGTCCTCAAATTTTGCTGTCCGACAGATTTTCTGCTCGCTGGTAGATGTAATTCAACGCTCAGATGTGACTGTGCTTCCTTATAGGGGCGCTCAATTCTCAGCTCGTCAGCTCGTCTCATCCAGAAAATAATTAATTCCCTGATGAGCTGATGAGACGGTGATCCCACTCCGCCTCTCGCTCCACTCCTCGTCATATTTTGATCAATCCATCAGCAAATTAATTATTTTCTGTACGAGACGAGCTGACGAGCTAAGAATTGAGCGCCTCTTATACTCCCGCCTGCTCCCGTTCGTTCACACTTCGAAACTTGTGAGTTGGCGGCTACGTGTCTGGTCACGTGGCAGCATACGTGGCCTACCTTGCTCATAGGGCTGAACTGTCCACGGACCCTCGTAGGACGCCAGTTTCACTGCGCAACGCTAGCCGGACGCTACACAGCTCAACAGCAAAACCAACCAGCCGCAGGAGTCTGCAAACGCTCGCAACTCCAGGCCACGTCATCCGCCAGACATGGCGACTACATCCGAACCCACCACTCCGGTGCTGGTCGGGGCAGAAAACTATCCAATCTGGAAGATTCGAATGGAGGGAGAGTTTGCCCGAGAGAAGGTTGGCCTCATCATCTCTGGGGAGGACAACGCGGCGACTCAGGCGGCCGCAGAATCCGCCGCTGCATCTGCCAGCACTGTCTCTGCCATCTATGGTGTCGTAACCACTTCCACTAGCGCTATCCGTGACTCTTTCCGTGTACGCGATGCCCGAGCTCGTGGTATCATCCACAAGTTCATCTCCAACCCCATTCTCATATCCGTCGCTCATCTCACTGGCGCAAAGGAAACATGGGAGGCCATTGTCAAGGAGTACGAGAAGGTCAACGTTGGTGCCACTGCTTTCTTCACCCTGGTCCAAATGCTAGAGGCCAAGTGGGACCCTTCCACCAAGCTCGACGA
This sequence comes from Favolaschia claudopus, assembly GCA_037176885.1. Classification (NCBI taxonomy): domain Eukaryota; kingdom Fungi; phylum Basidiomycota; class Agaricomycetes; order Agaricales; family Mycenaceae; genus Favolaschia; species Favolaschia claudopus. The sequence goes on from JAWWNJ010000102.1 coordinate 738,110, forward strand.
CCACCTCACCAAACTTCGATCGGGCAGCCTGACGCTGACAAGTATGTCCCGGCCGGTCGACGATGAGTTCATGGCATGGATCCTGTTCAAATCACTGCCAGACACGACTGGGTGGAGACTGTTCGTCTCCCAGACCGTCAACAGTGTTCCCCAGGGCGGAAAGCTCAAGTTCTCCGAAGCTGAGCAGCGCATCAGAGCCGAGTTGGGGAACCCCATCATCACTGGCCCACAGGAGTCTGCGCTCGCAGCTGCAGTGCCGTCTTCGTCGACGAACTACAAAGGGAAGAAAACCGGTGGCCCCACGAAGAAGTGCCAAGTCCACGGCCTTTGCTATCATGACACCAAGGACTGCCGCGATCTCAAGAAGAAGGCGGAGGAGGACGGGGCAAAGGCGCTAAATGCAGGGGGCGATGAGAGCGGACATTATGTTACTGCATTCGGAAACTCTGTATCGAAGGACCTTGCAAAACGCATTGGAGCTTATGCTGCGAGTGAAACGACACCTGCCCTCGTCTACACAATAGTCCTTGACACCGGCGCGTCAACACACATGGTACCGGTCCTGGAGTGGTTCATAGCTAAGACCTTTCAGCAGCTTGACCCCCCGAGAAAAGTACGCTTTGGGGATGAGTCGTTCGCTGACGCCACTGGGATTGGGGAAATTCAGCTCCTCAGCACTGTCAAAGGCAAACAGACACTCCTCACACTCTCGAACGTCCTATACCTCCCCTCATTCCAGATCTCCCTCATTTCCGTACAGAAGCTAGCCCAACAGGGTAACCTGACTTCGATCTTTGGTAGGACGGGTGGTCACGTTCTCGACCGCAATGGCGATGTCGTTCTCGAGGTCAACCATGACCAAGGGCTATACCATTTGACTGCAGAGCCGGTGGTCCAGGAGGAATGTGCACTTGCCGCCGTCGACATTAACGTCCTCCACCGCCGCATGGCGCATGTGGGAATAGACAGCCTTGAGCGTATGGTCAGGAAGGGACACCTGAAGGGTGTGGAGCGCACCACTGGTACCCCTAAATTCTGCCACGCCTGCGCTCAGGGAAAGATGCGCAAGCAGCCGTTCCCAACTGAGGGACGTCAGCGGGCAACACGCCCACTACAAATTATACATAGTGACGTCGGTGGACCGGTCAGCCCACAGTCTCGAGACGGGTATCGTTACTGGATCACATTCCTTGACGATCACAGTGGCTTCGATTGGGTACTCTATCTCAAGAAGAAGAGTGACGTGCATGCCGCCTTCAAACAATGGAAGGCAGACGTGCAAGCCTTCTTTGAGGAGGAGATTGAGGAGATAATATTCTCTGAAAACTTCATTGATTTCTGGCGCACTGACAACGGGGGGGAGTTCACCTCTAACGAACTGGAGGCAGAATTAAAAGCCAGCGGAATCATCCATCACACAACTGCCGCAGACACACCCGAGCAGAATGGTGTAGCTGAACGAGCAAATCAGACGCTCGTTTCCACCGCCCTCACCATGCTCATCGATTCAGGCCTTCCACAAAACTTTTGGAAGGAAGCCATGAGCTGTGCCTCCTACGTTCTCGGACGCCGTCCATACTCCTCCAATAACGGTGTACCACCATACGAGACCCTGTTCAAGCGAAAGGTGGATCCCATTCAGTTCCGACCGTTTGGCTGCACGGGATACGCTTTGATACCAAAGGACAAGCGCGTTGGGAAGTTCTCCAACCGTGGCCGCCGGTGCATCATGCTTGGCTATGGTAATGGTGATGTGGGGGATGGGAAGAAGGCATATCGCCTCCTGGATGTAGAGACCAAGGCTATCTTCCACAGCCGACATGTCCGCTTCGATGAGACAGGGGAAACAGACACCTCTATCCTTCAGGACCCTGCACCCCAAACTCAGTGGGAGTTCTTGTTCCGTCCCGAACAGGAGAGGGAGCCTTCAGACAGTGGGAGCGTGATTGACGATGTCGAGCCAGTGGGAGCACCAGAGACTTTTTCCATTCGGCAAGGGGGGGAGACAGACACAGAGACCATCAGCACAGTAAAACGCGAAACACCCTCTCGCATTCCTGTCCCAGTAAACCCTACTTCCATCTCTGAGCACATTGCCCGCAGGAAAAATCCCATTGCGTCACCACGTCCACTACCCACCGTCGTCGCGCCACCGGTACCGGTCCCAGCTCTGCCAAAGCCTGACGAGCCCATGCTCCGACGAGGAGAACGTGTCAGAAAACCAGCAGATCGAAACCGAAACCTCCTACAAAAGTCAGATGGCCCTCAGCAGCTCCGGAAACCCGAACCGCTGCCTCAGCCGGCCGAGCCAGAATCCCCTCCCCTCCAAGTCGCCGACCTTCCACAAATCATTGAGGAAGAACCCGAAGTCGAGCTCATTGACATTGACGATGCCTTCTTTGCTGGCGTAGCCAATAGCGGCCCGAGTGAAATCCCTACTCCCGCTACACTTACTGAGGCATTCAGCGGACCAGATGCTGAAAAGTGGAGGGCTGCCCTTGCTGAGGAGATGGGAAACTTGGCTGAGAACGATGTCTATGAGATCGTCCCCACACCCGCTGGAGTCAAACCAATCAGCACCAAACCAGTCATGCGCATAAAGCTGGACAGCAAGGGGAACATCGAACGATACAAGCTCCGTATTGTCGCCCGGGATTTTGGACAGCAGGGTGGAAACCTCAAGGAGACCTTTGCACCCGTTGCGAACCTTGAGTCCATCCGCATCATCTGCTTGCTGGCTGCCAAGTACGACCTGGAGCTGGACCAAATGGACGTATCCACCGCATACCTCAACGGTGTCCTCGAGGACGCCATCTACGTCTCACCGCCGGAGGGAGTGGATATTCCAGATGGGTTCTGTTGGCGACTCAAACGTTCCCTCTATGGTCTGAAAGACGCCGGTCGCGTGTGGAATGTCACTCTCGATGCAAAACTGCTGGAGCTTGGTGCATACCGGCTGGACGCGGAGACATGCCTGTACGTCTTCAACGGAAAGAAAGGGGAGATATGTTACCTGGTGGTCTATGTTGACGACCTACTGCTTGCGGCCTCATCCCGTCCATACATGGACAAGGTAAAAGCTCTCCTCGCATCCACATTCAAGATGCGGGACCTTGGAGCTGCTTCGTTCATCCTCGGGATCGAGATCAAATGGGACCGACAACGACGCACTATCTCTCTTTCCCAAACGAAGTACATTGACGCTGTCCTTAAGCGTTGCGGTATGGCAGACTGTAACCCGTCAAAGACTCCAATGGCTACGACCCCTCGCCTCACTGCTGAAGACCCCGTCGACAACACCACAATGCTCCAACAGACCATAAACGGAGAGACAGTGTCATACGCTACTGTGGTTGGCTCAATTCAGTATGCTGTCCAGGGGACACGACCTGACTTGGCATACCTTGTTGGCGTGCTTGGACGATACAGTGCAAACCCCAAAGCATGCCACTGGGAAGCCGCAAAGCGTGGCCTGCGCTACATGAAGTATACTCGCGACCTTGAGTTGTGCTTCGACGGCTCGGACATCGCTGGGGATCTTGACTTCCATGGGTTCTCTGACGCCGACTGGTCTGGTGACGACGAAACTTCTCGATCCACCTCTGGATACGCATTCATATCTGGTCGAGGAGCATTGGGCTGGTCCAGCAAACGGCAAGGCATGGTTGCTCTGTCCTCAACTGAGTCAGAATACATTGGACTGTCAAACGCCGGGCAGCACCTAGCCTGGTTGCGCACCTTCTTTGCAGAAGTCGGCCACGAGCAGCGCGGACCCACAGAACTCTTCTGTGATAATCAAGCAGCTATCATCCTCTGTCGAGACCCACAATTCCGAGCACGCACCAAACACATAAAGCGCAAATACCACTTCATTCGCGACGACATTGTGGCAAAAGGCGAGGCCGTCATTCGCTATGTGTCTACCCACGACATGGTGGCCGACATCCTTACTAAGCCTCTTTCCCGGGAAAAGCATTGGAAGTTTGCGAGAGCCTTGGGATTACGGTTTACCTCGAGTGGGAGTGTCGAAACCAACGGGAAGCGAGCGAGCCAAACCTGAAATCTATCTTTAGGCAACTATGACGCAAGTGGATTTCAGGCTCCGCAACTCTGAATCCAACTGCGTCATCGCTAGCGGTGACATGTCACGTCACATCACGCGCCAAGCTTTTCCTCAGCTGTTGTTGTTAACTAACACGACGCTGAGGTGAGGCTTCTATTATTCTGTACCCAAGAATACATTACTTACAGTATTCCCTAGCTAATCGTGTATTCTGTCTAGGTGCATAATAGAGCTGTTGTTGTTAACTAACACGACGCTGAGCTAATCGTGTATTCTGTCTAGGACGGACGTCCGGTTCTGAGAGTCTCAAAACCGCGGAGGTTATTGAAAGTGTGTAAAAGGAAGAATGCACTGGTCGAGGATCGAACTCGAGACCTCCCGCATATATAGTGGTGGCTCTACCAACTGAGCTACCAGTCCGTTAATTTGGGACCAGATCCAAACATGTTGGACTAAGTCACTAGCTGACTTATGACTGTACTAACTAGGCGGCACTCCGGTTAACTGCGCAGATCGGACGGGATGCGGTGTTTTCGGAGTCCTCAAGGCTATGCAGTATTACAGCATGCTTGTTAGTTGAAGCAAGGTAATGGTTCTGACAGTTACTTGGGGGTAGAAGGCCGTCGCTGCACGCGGCAGGACTCGTACTTATGTATGGAGATCCGGTCCAGTCCTAGTTGATAGTATGCCCTGTATGCCCGTAATTCTAAGGCTCAAATATCAAGTGCAACACAAGTTCAACATTGGCTCAAAAGTCCATGAACATCCCATTTTTGAACTTTTGAAGTAAAACCATTGAAGCAATGGAAAGTGTAGACTGGTATTAGCAACTTCTTGGGGCAGCGGGAAGGGCTGTAGCGGGGTTGGGTATATTGCTCGTTGGTTGGGACCGTCATCAAACATCATTGATTCATCTGATGGGCTGTACAGGTCGACCCGACCAGCCACCCCCTGAGTGTTGAACCCCAAAAATTCACCAGAGGTGTTTAGCAAGAGTTGGGACCAAGTGAATTAGCCACTCCAGGAAGGGATATGTCTCTTTTTAAGGAAACAAAAACAATAAGTATTTTGTGTCAAATCAAGTGAGTAATTGACTTGTAGGTTTGTAAAAAGGAAGGATTACTGGCACAAGGACCCAAAGCAAAAAGGCGGGGCCCGTACTACATCCATGTGTCAGTTGTATGTCACAGATATCTTGTACCTTTAAGAGGTACCATAGTATGCCATTGACCCTCCTGTATCGTATTAAACCGCATTCTGTGCCTTATTGTACCTTTTACCAGACCCTCGGGTAGACTAGTGTTGCCGGGGTTCGGTTAGGTTCGGTTTTTCACCAAAAAATCCGACCCGAACCGCACCTGGGGTTCGGTTCAGCCAATTCTCCGAACCCCGAACCTAACCTGAGGTTCGGTTCGTTGAGGTTCAGAACAGGCTCGAACCTTTTCGAACCTGAAGCTGTTTCCCACGGTTCAAATGGATGATTTTTGTGTTCGAATGTCCATCGGTGGGATGTTTTCTTGCTAATTCAATGTTCTAACTGACTGCATTGTTGAATACACCCATGAAACCCTTCAACACCGCAACATATCACTCTGCCAGTGGGTACCAGATGAGAACCTGAAGTGATTTTGAATCATATTGACCATTATTCAGGTGTTTGGAGAGCTTCACAACTGACAAGGAACTATGCAACAAGAACTTGACCACAAGTTGTTCAGAATTTGTCTCTTTTCCATTCAAAATTCTCCATTTTTGAGTACGGGTTCGCACCGGTGCGAACCTCTTCCAAGGTCCACGAACCCCGAACCGCACCTGGGGTTCGGTTCAGTGCAGCCAGCCATTCCGAACCTGAATTTAGGTGCGGTTCGGGTTCGGTTCAGGTTCGGAATCGGTTCCGAACCTAACCGCGGCAACACTAGGGTAGACCACCATCTGTTCTGCTGAATCTACTTCTGATGCAAGAGTCGACTCTCAAGCTAGAGTTACTAACCCTCGAGGTTTGGGAGACACACCCTACCTTCGAGACTGAACTCCGCCCAGCTTTGACCATCCAAAGTACAAATTTTTTGAAAAAAGAAAAATAATTGGAGTAGCAGAAGATTGTAAAAGGACATCAGGGTTACATAGCCGCTAGCGCAAGATACAATACGAGATGCGGGAATCATTCCAAAGAATGATATAAGTACTCTGCCATTTTAAGCCTCGGGCGTACCGAATAAATACTCAGCACCTTGTATATATCCTTCACCATATGCCGCACCACCTCAAAGTCATTGCTCTGTGTCAAAACCCCTGCAAAGTGAAACAAGCTGTGGAAATCATCACAATTCATCAAACACTGCTGACATCTTAATTTTGTGTCTACTAACCTCGAACTGCGACAATTTCCTTTTTTTTTTAGGCGAGTCAACCACTTTGCTACCCCGAGCAGGAAATAAAGATGAACAAATAAAAATGTGGGTTTACGTTTACAACGCACAAAAGAAAAGTATACGCCGGGAATCGAACCCTCGCATGTGGAATTTCATTTGCTAAGCATAAATTCTCACGATCAGTAAAGCGTTAGGAGAGCTTCAAAAGGTTAAGATTCAATACAAACTTTTGTAATGACTTTTGCTAAAAAGCGTTCACGGATAGATGCGGACAAGTAGCAAAAAAAAGCTGGCCTCGGATGTTAAAAGGACGATTACATAAGTACTCGTAATTCATTATGAGCTACGAGCTTTAGCCCCCTGCCTACGGCGGGGTCACAGCTCGTCGGGGCTGCCGCCCCAAACCCCGCAGTGAATTGCTTGCCGACGGCGCCGCGGGGAAGGGACAGAAAGTCATATGACCAAAATTCCTTTTCCTGGACGGAGGCTGTGCCTCCTCTTGTTTTCATGTATAGGAAAATAGGATCCAACTGTAATTCGGGCCAAATTCCAAGGAAAATATTGATTTTCTTTTTTTCTGACCTCAAAAAAGTGGAACACCGTGGGACTTTCGACGCCAAACGCATTCTTTTGGTGGGTTTCCTTCCTCAGAAAATCAGAAATAAATCACAAAAATTTATATGTTGGAGAAGTGATGGTGGCAAGGGCACTGTAGCAGTTTCCAGAGTCTGACTAGAAAACACGTATTGATCACGTGTGCGCGACGTTGCCTTGCCTTTCAGTCCTTACCTCTATGGCGCTGACAATCCTCGGCGCGTCCTTCATCGTCTCCTTGTCGCGCTGTTCCTTACCATCATGAACAGTTCACAGCGTTGAAAACCTTGTGGAAGCCCACTTGGCGCGATTTCGGAAAATCGCCAAATCTTTATGTCAAGGTGTCTGGTGGCAATCGTCACATCTTTCAAACACGTTAGTGAAGGGAAATATCAAACCCACCTGGAATGAGAGCTTCGATTTGTACGCAGTTATCGAGTCGTGTATTACGTGTCTCACGTCGTAACCAAAGAACCTCGCCGTCCTCGTCGACGCTCACTTTTCGCCTCTTCCACGACGCTCCTGGCCCTGATGTGCGTATTGCCGAGGCAGAGATCTCTGTTGGGGAGTTGAGGCAATGCCTTCCGAACGAAGGTGCGCTCCACTTGTGGCTGCGACTGACGGCGTTTGATGCTTCCTTCGAAGCAGGAGTTGTTAGGATAAAGTTGCAAGCAGCGAAAGAGGTCCTGGGCCGCCTGTGTGTCTCTGTCCGCGCCATCACGGGCGATAAGGCCATCGAGCAAATGTCTGAAGAAGCTTCAAGATTGGAGCTCCGACCGCTGGTCGGGGACACGTTGCTCTGCGTCGCGGCTGTAGAGGGATTGAACTCCGGCGTAAAGTTATCGGGTGCTCTCAGCGGAGTCATTTCTGAATGTCGTGAAAGTCGGGGATGAACTTGCAAAGGTAACGCCGCACCGTTTCATCGAGGCCATAATGTTCTGACCGAAATCCAAGATTCATCCGTATGCAAATGTGGCGTGGAAAGTGTTGACGTCGGTGTACAAGGTATGGTGTTCTGTCATCACGTTGTTCTTTCATCGCACCAATACTTCTTCATCCGTAGATCGTGCAAAATCAACGGGAGGCGGACGAAAAGGTCGTGAAACTTGTTGAGGCTATTTCCAGGCTCTACTCCTTTGCCAAAGACGTAGACACTGTGGTGAACAAGTCGAAGCCTGTTGAGGAGACTATTCTGCGCATTACCATGCAAACCATGGAGTGTGCTCTACTCATCCGCGAGCACTTGGGCCATGGATTCGTGGGTAAGTGACCTTTTTCCTCGGGTCTTCGTTAGGGACGTTTGAACCAGGACGAATTGCTCAAACCTCAATATTGGGTGCTGGACAAAGGATTGACCAAATGGCTGCCGAGCTACTCAGATTGGAAGATGAATTTGATCGAGGGCTTGCGTCCAAACAACCCTTGTCTCTGCTCAGATTATGGGCAAAGTCAAGCAATTGGGTACAGATAACTATTCTTTTTCGCGACTTTGTTCTGTTTGCTAAACGAAGCGTTAAAATTCCCGTGTTTTGGATGATCTCCGAGGCCCCAGTCACCTTTCCGGCCCCAGTGCATCTACGCGTCGCGAATGTCTTGCTGGCACTCGAAGCGAGATTATCGAGGACATAACCCACCTGCTGACTACACCTTCAGAAGCCCAAATCATCTGGCTTTCTGGCGTGGCTGGATCGGGCAAGACCACCATCGCAACCAGTGTATCTGAGTACTTTCGCAGGCTTGGTCGTCTCGGGACACTCGTCTGCTTCACACGCAATGACGTGGTTGGAAGTGATCCGATCCTCGTGCTTCACACTATTGCATATGGCTCACCCACACATCGAACGAGCCATCTGCATGGCTCTTTCCCGCGATATCAACCTCAAAGCGCCTTTGGAGAACCAATTTCTGGAGCTCCTGTTCGGGCCGTTGGAATCTGTGAAGGAGCACCTCATTGGTCCATTTATCATTGTCATAGATGCGCTCGATGAATGTGCCGACCACTCACTTGATATTCTCAGCAAGCTGATTGTCAATTTCTTCACCAAACTGCCTGCAGCGGTTCGATTTTTTGTTATCTCTCGGCCAGATATCGACATTGCCAGGGTGTTCCGCCACCAAGCTGCTGTTCAAGAGCGCACTCTCGACATAACTGCGGCGGAGCACAATGATATCTCCATGTACATACGTGACCGACTGACGACCATTCGACAACAACACGGTCTCAGCCATACCTGGCCTGAAGAAAACATAGTTCGACAACTTATTGACCTATCGGGAAATCTATTCATCTGGGCGGCAACTGCACTTGACTTTGTCGGAGGAAAGAAATCATTCCAGCCACGTACTAGTACTCGGTTGGAAAATCTGCTCCAGACCCCGTTCAAAACCGGGAATCTTGATCAATTATACACGCTTGCACTTGCAAGCGACGGGGACTGGCAAGACCAGGAATTCAAGGGACCCGCAACCGCAGTTTTGGCAGCCATTGTTTTTGCACAGAGCCCCATGACTGATAGTATGATGGATGCCATTCTGGGTTTTGACAACGGCACTGCAGCTAGGGTCTTGGAATTTCTCGGTTCTGTCATTCAATGGAGTGCTGGTCAACCAGCACGAACTCTGCATGCCTCATTTGCCGATTTTCTGGTCGGCTCTCAGCGTGTCAACGAACCTTGGTTTTTTGATGTTTCAATGGCAAAAAAATCTTTGGCATCGGGATGTTTCATGGTTCTGCAGAAACATCTCAAATTCAACATCTGTCAGTCACCCGACTCCCATTTGCTCAATTCAGAAGTACCTGGGTTGATAGAGACAGCCAAGTCTCAACTGTCGCCTGCATTGAAATATGCCAGTCGGTTCTGGGGGCATCATCTCTGGGTCTCATATCACTCCAGAGTTTTCTCACCAGCCGGTTCTTGTTCTGGTTGGAGGTCCTCAGTATCCTCCAGGAAGTGGTATTTGCGGTCCAGATACTGGAGATCGCGCAGATGTATGTCCTGGTGCGTGGTGGTTGTTACACAGGTCGTCGTATCCAGTAACATGCGGGTTGACAGGGAAGAGCCAATTGGATTCAAATATTGCTCAAGGATGCACAGAAATTTGTTTCAGTGTTTGCACCCGCCATCGCTCAGAGCGCGCCGCATATCTACATTTCAGCCGTCCCTCTGGCACCGCGGCAGTCGGCATTGCTAGCACATTACCGATCATTGTTCCCTCATCTCCTTCGGTACAGTGTGCCTGAGTCATGGCCGAGTCTTGAAAAAACATTGGAAGGGCACGTCGGTTCCGTCTCGTCTATCGCGTTCTCGCCGGGCGGGCAGCGCCTCGTCTCTGGGTCCTGCGACAAAACAGTGCGCATCTGGGACACAGCCACTGGCGCTGCAGTTGGGCAGACGCTGCAGGGGCACGAAGGTCCGGCCCTGTCTGTCGCGTTCTCGCCGGACGGTCAGCGCATCGTGTCAGAGTCCCACGACCAAACAGTGCGCGTCTGGGACGCAGCGACCGGCGCTGCAATCGGGCAGCCGCTGCAGGGGCACGACGGTTCGGTCTCGTCTGTCGCGTTCTCGCCGGACGGCCAGCGCATTGTATCCGGGTCCTCCGACAAAACCATGCGCATCTGGGACGCACCCATAGGCACTGCAGTTGTGCAGCGGCTGCAGGGGTACGACGGTTTGGTCCCCTTCTTGCCGGACGGCCAGCGCATCGTCTCTGGATTCCACGAACAGCCTGTTCCACACATGACCTCTGTGCCTGGGCAGTTTGTGTTTGCAGCTCCCCAAACTCAGACCGTGGCCTCAAGTTCATTGTCGCCCATTCCACCTGGTAGCTTTCGAGATGGATGGGTTTTCTCGTCATCTTGTAGACTCTTCTGGATTCCTCCCTCCCTCCGGCCCACATTTTGTATGCCTTGGTGCCACTTGGTTATATCCCCGAGTGGTGTGACAATGCTCAATCTCTCTACTTTCATTCATGGGACCCAATGGGAGGATTGTATTGAACCCCAATAGAGGGTTTGCGAAGAGCCATTGGAGCCATTGAATGGCTGACAATTTCCCGATTAGGGAACCTTGATGGCCCAAACATTGATGTCAAATTATACAGGAGGTGCCTGGAATGAAGTTTGGATGCTGAGACTGGGGTGAGCCTTTGTCAATGCGCCTGGATTTCGACTTTTGTGTAGCCATTAGCCATCCAATGGCTGCATCGCAAACTCGCTAATATCTCCGTAACTAGTCATACTCTATAGTTAGTGGTTGATCATGACTTCTCATAGTCCTAAACATCCTAACCAAATGCTGTGAATTATCTATTTCTCCAAATCCTCTGAGCAATTGGTATGTACGGTTGGGGCAAAGTCAAAATGTCCCTACAGTATATTAGGGCTCCTTGGATAGGGAGGGTTCCTTCAACTTCCTTCAGCATTTCTTTTCTCTCAGCCTCAGCTCTGTGCTTAAAGGCCTTAACGAGGGTTATAAAGTCACGTGTACGACTGTTCGATGTTAGGGTTGCGGAAAAAACTCCCAGGGGTACAACATGGGGGAGCTTGCTCCCCCTTTTGTCTGAGGATCCCAAAATCCGGATGGCTGTGCAATGTTCCTGGGAATTTCAGGGTGATCTCCCACGGGCACACCATCAGGCCTGGTCTCTCACGGGCACGCCATCAGTCCGGACATTTGGTGAAATCGCCGCAATTTACCGGCGCTCCGGACAACATCATCAGCGCTGGATCAAGTCCATCAAGCCTATCACCGCGTCTGATCCCCGACCTCTCCTCCTCCTGCCCACACAAAATCCACGACGCGCAGCGCGCACGGCCGACATCCTTCCTCTCTGTCTCTCAGTATCAATGTGCACCCTCCTCTGGCTGGCTTAATGAAGACTGTCTTGTGTGCTCGCGGTTGAACAGCTATCGACGACGTCCTATTCACACTGGTGGACTCGAGGCTTCAAGTTCCCCTCAATGCATTCCCAACTCATTCCCCTTCGGATGTGTCCTGGCGGCATTTATCTGGGATTCATCTCCGTTCACCAACTACCAACGCCCACGGAATAGGCGAATACAGTTGCGGCAAAATCAAATGTCCCTACCATAAAAGGAAATTCAAATCAATCTCGAACTTTTGCTCAATCACACATACTTTGAAGCGGGTTTCAGGTGGTAGAAAGAATGAGGAGACATCTAGGACCTACCCTGAGCTTTTTAACCTTTGATTTCACCCAGCAACGAGTGATTTATGGCTCCAACCATCTGAATACAATCCGAGACAAACACGGCGGAAAAAGCCGCAATAAAATTTGTTCCAGCGATGTACTACTATATGTCTTGCCACACTATCGTCCTACATCCCCCGTTCGACAAAAGACCTCCAATAATGTGCGAAAAGGTCAAGTTTGATTGGAATTTCCTTATATGGTAGGGACATTTGATTTTGCCGCAACTGTAGGTTACTTCATAAATGGTGCGTATTTTACTCATTGTTTTTCTTCTTTGACCTGAACTAGCGTGCCCAAACATAATCAGTGACGGCGTTGATCGAATTATGACCGTCTGGGTCCTTCGGGTCTGCAGAAGTCTCGCGTCTGCGAGTTCCTTCACCCGAATTAAGGTCTTGCCCAAATGGTGCGTTTTTTACTCATTTCTGATTCTTTTCACCCAAAACAAGTATGTTCTTCGTAGGTTGAGGCGGCCTGAACACCGATACGCCGTCTTGAAGCTCCCTGCTACCGCCAAACGGCCATAGTCGCCACGTCTTTCGACTGGAATCCCGAATACGGTGAGTTCACCTAAAACCTGAATGTCTCATTTTTTTAAAGGTTATTCAGCTCAAGGCAAAGCATTCCCTGCTACCAGAGGCTGCTCCACACTCGTCTAAGAACCCGCCGCTCCAGGATTTGCCGTTGAACAATGGTGCCCGCCGTCTCCCGCCACCGCCATCCCTGTCAGGCTGTGTAACAAAAAATGTATGTAACTGACTTGTTTCTTGACCTTGTCCCGACAACTCACACACCCCCAGATGCCTTGATACCTATTCTATCCCCTCCCACTGTCGCACACTTGTGTGTTGTTGGCGAACGACCATGCTCGCGTGCATCATCAACCCGCGCCAAACAAGAAAAACATGTATGTGTGTCTTCCAAATTCCATCGTTTCCATTAAACTAAAGCTTCTTAGAATGTATTCAGTGTTATTAAATTGCTACTGCGCTCCCGATTCCGCTGTTATGATCAAACAATCGCGCTCGCCATCCCTCTTGGTCACCACCTCACTCAAATCTATGTGAGGTCACTCAAAGGTAGGTCCCCGGCCCGTTCCTGTGTATTTTATACCCCGTGCTAAAGCGTAGTGAAGCAGCTCAGTGGTTGGTGCCCTCTTTTATTCGTGCTCGCAGCAGTCGTCGATCCTGCTGAGGACGCGAGTTCGCCACCTCCACTTCCAAATAAGGCAATCACGAAACGGTATGTATCTCTTCTTTTGTTGACCTTCGTCCCAATCACTGAAATGTTTTAGACAACTGGAGTCTCTCTCTGGCAGCTCCTGCTCACCGCTGCTCGTGGCGCCGCCATTCAATGGCCACGCACATCAATATACTCAACTGCTTCAAAAATGTATGTATCTCATTTATTTCCCCATCACCACCGTCAACTAGTGCCCCAAGAATTTCTTAGATCTCTCCATTCTTTCTTGTACTTTCTGTCTACCCCCTCGCTATGACTACCTACCACTGTTTCCCCGCAAGGTAGTAAATATTCATTTGTACCTAGATAGGACATTGAAAAATGTTTCGTCCCAAACCTCTGGTTTTGAGTAATTTTTCTGCACTACATACTCAACCAGATACTTTCTGGGGCCGGTGCTGCTGGGCTCCATGACTCTGAGTGATAGAATCCGGAATTCGACTTAAAATGCATATCTAATTTACACGGCCTGTAAGAGTCAAAATAATAATTGTTTGAGGGCACACAAGGAAGGGTATGCATAGTAGGAGTATACTCATACTCTCAAAATGAGCCAAAGTGGTGTAGAACGCGTGTTATTAGAGAGTTTGCGGTGAGCCACCAGAAGCCACCTGGCGGCTCTAATGGCATGCGGATTGGAGCGGCTATGCTGTCTGGCGGCTCGTTTGGCGGCTGGTAAGACTGGTTCAAATTTGATTTTGCGAGTCTATTCTTAGTACTTAGTCATCTATATCTTGAGCCATACACACACTGAGAAAATTGGACCCGAAAATCTGACGCTAACGCGCATTCGAGCCGAAGACTTCGGTTGACGCTGGAAATTGCTTCAATTCAAAACAATTATGCACGTTTGGACAACGAACTCTCATTGGCTGAAGGTATAGTCAAGTATGCAAGGTACACAACCACTACCCAACCGCTAAGGATCGCGCGCGACGAGCCGCTGAACGAGCCGCCACATGACGTAGCCGCTCCAATCCGCATGCCGTTAGAGCCGCCAGGTGGCTTCTGGCGGCTCACCGCAAACTCTCTATTAGTATTGACGCGGGGCGGTGAGATCACGTGGGGTCATTTTACCGTAAAACAAGATCATTTTACGGTAAAATGATCTGAAATAAGTACTTACTTGCTTATTTGCCGCCCCCGCCCCCAGGCCTAGTAGTTGCGCACATTTTTTCGCTCCAATTTCACTCTTATTCTTATCTTTCATGTCTAGGGAAGGTACTGGTGTAATCTATCTGGTTCACGCCGATACTCGAGGTCACGACGAACCTCACAGTACCACCTTGCAGCTGAAAAATTTTACACGGGCGCGTTTTTTACGCGTCCTTCACTATATATGCACTCAGGCAGCAAAATGAGAGGTTTTGAGAGTATTTTTATGCGGAAATAGTCGAGAACTGGACGCGACGATTTTTGGCCGCATGCGGCCAAAAAAACCTTCTTTCAATACTCAGTTTCTATCATAGCTGGAGTTATTTCTGCAATATATTGGCAGTTGGGTGTCTATTTAATGCGTAGTGGGAGGTATTATGTTGTATTCACTCAAGGAAGACGCGTCCACTGAGCCAACGCGACGGGACTTTGTTGAATGGTCGTGACTTCCCAAAAAGGAAATATCCGACTCTTGCTCTCACCCGCCACCTCATCGTCGATTGTGGCTACTTGGGCTATCTCCCTTCATCCAAACTTCGCGAACTGCTGGATGGCTCTCGGGGCAGCTTTAGCACTCTTAACCGCCTATCTCTCCCTCTCTCTCTGTGCGAGCTTACTTCAAGTTCTTGCTCTATTTCTTGCCGATCTATTGGGCCATCTACCGTACACGTCGAAATCGAGGGTACTTCAAGACCAACCTGACTCCAACGCCTTTCTACTCCAGCATTTTGCTAGGGAAATCATCGGATAGTAGTGAATATGGGTGGCGTATGTACTTGCAACAAGGTGTGTATACACATTTATTCCCTAGCCCCCAGTTTTTTATTTTGCGTCGTATTAGAAGAATCCACGCCGTGCAATACCTGTGCTTCAACTTGAATTCTCGATGATGCTTATGGGCGCCTTCGTTCGCACCGCAGTGCTTCCGTGGCACCATTTGCACTCACAGGGAATCTCACCACAGCACTTCTTTCAATGTGTTATCAGCACACTACCCCAGAAGTCGCCGCCTCGCCTCGCCCTTGCGATTTCGAATGCCGGAAAAGGAAATTCGGATGGCTTGTCTCGAGTCTGTGCTCGAATAGGGAGTAGCTCTCTCTCCACCCCTTCCACGACGATGGATGAACTATGGCCGGTAGGAGCCTACCTTTCTCTATAACAACAGTTCTATTAACGCTCTGAACAGATATTGGATCTTGCGCTTGAACGACGACCGTTGAAGAGGTTGGCTTTAGACGAGGGGTTCATCCCGAATCGTAATGGCATTCATGCTCTCCGCATCGGGGTAGATGGAGGGTGCGTTGCAATTTTAAACTATTTCAGCTCTTTTCAATGTATTCTCAGCACCTGGCTTGCGGACCCCAACACCCAGCTAGCGCATATCTGTTATCGACTGTGCGGACTGCTGAGACCGTGTGTCTCAGTTGTTTTTGTGTTTGAAGCCGGAGCCGGAGCTCAAGATCCCCGCACCGCAGCGTTTCATAAACTCATCGAGGCATTTGGTTTTCACATTCGCATTGTACGTCGCTGCGTTGTCCCCTGGTATCAGGCTAATTCTTGCATAGACTCCGGGAGATGTAGTTACGGAGCTTGCCCGTCTCAACTGTCTTGAGGTCCTTGACCTCATATTCACCACGGACATGGAGGCGCTTGTTTTCGGTGCGACACATCTGGTTTATAGGTCTGATTGTTGTTCTATGACGAAATTTCCTCTGACCAAAGTATGCAGCTCGGAGGAGGATGACTATGAAGAAGCTTTTTATACACACATCAGCATATTGAAAATAGAGCGCATCTCACGCGAGGGGGACTTCTACTGTGTCTTCTATTGTTGGGCGGGAAGTATACAGAGGTGTGTGGTTCTCTTCAGTTCGTCGCAACGTCTGCTGAAGCCAAAGTAGGGCCTCGCAGGATGTACCAAAGATATCGCGTACACTCTGGCGCGGTGCGGCCTCATGTTAATGCGTCGTTGGCCTTGATCCAAATCCGGCTGACGCAAATACACCGCCCGAAGGTCGCAGGCATGACCTAGTCGTTCAATGGCTTGCGCATAGCTCATAGCAGAGTTGTGGCCACCGAGCATTCGCAGCTTGCCAAACAATCGCTCCCAAGGGTCATCGCCTACTTGAAAGAGATAGAACGGCTTCGTCGGGTCGAGCTTCTGCTGCTTTGCAAGGCAGAAGAACGCATTCTTGATCATAGAATGGGAGTCGCCGTACAGCTGGTTTGACATGAACGTGAGGCGGTTCAGGCGAAAGAGTGTGAAGGTGAGATGCGCGTATGTGCAAAGATGCGTCATCTGTTCGGTGAGTGACATATCCGGGGTAATGAATGGGGCAAGTATTGACTTGAGGATAAGTGCGAGAAGACGGATGGAATCAAGATCGGCAGCCGTATCTGCGTTCACTTCACCGAAGTCGCAGACGAGGAACTCGGTAATGGCGTCCATCAACTCGACAGCGCGAGGAACGTCTTGGGGGTCGTCAGGAAACAGAAGCTTGCGCACTGAGTCCTCAGACTGGTCGGGAAGCCGTGCCAGGAATCGAGTCAGCACGGCAGGGTTGATAATTCGTCCATTACAGAGGGCCATTCCTGCGGCAGAGCGAATGAGGGTACAAATTCCTGTATAACATTTTAATAATAAGACAATGAAAGGAAGTAAAGGATACACACGCTTGAAAATATGTTTGTAGTCAAAATCCAGGGTAATGCTATGGAGGCCGGTGAAGATGTTAAGACCGGCCATACCAGCCAGAGTGCCGAAGAGCGGTGAAGTACGAGGAAGCTTGTGGCGCACAAATAGATTGTATCCTGCCTTCCGTCGAGATCCCTCGCCGTCTGTGGACCACGACCACGGCATCCCAACCTTCTCAGCTGCATGCTCAGTCCAGGCTTCTGTAACGGTCTCGTAGATTATGCTTGATTCAGCTGGACCAACGGACTTGCAGGTAGGCAGTGCTAGGATTGGGTACGTTCCTGACTCCCCAAAACATGACACCGAGACGACTGTCATCTCCTTGCCTAGATGAACCTCCCCAGTTTTGATCTGCTTCGCAATCTTCAGAGCGTCGTCGTACGTCTTGAGCTTTAGATCTATGTTTGAGGAATGTCGCCAGCAAAGACCACCGATGCTGTTGTTATGGCGGAAATGGCAAGCGCGCTCTTCAAGCGCAACCTCGTCAATGAGAATATTGACACCGCGAAGCGGAGGTGGGGTAGCGGCAGCGTCGCGAGGCTTCAAAACGACCTCGCGAATATTGTGCAAGATGTCCTCGATTGAGATCATACCGACTGTTGGCATGACCTTGGTGAATGCCATGTGGTTACGGAGGGTGCGAAGCGACGGGAGACCGAGCCCGTGGTTGACAGCATAGAGGAGCTTACGACCTCCGAGACGGAAGACCAAGAGGGCGATGTCAAGAGTACGGGAGTCCAGAACAGGACGGGGTTGGTATACACCTTCGAGGGCGGACTGGATCGTCCGGATTAAAGCATTTGGGCTGGAACCGCGACGAATTCCCACACTAACAGGCTGCTGAAGACGAGGTATGTTGTTCTCGACGATGGCCTCCATGAACCGGCCATAATCGGCCAATCTTCGGACGGCAGTGGCAAAGTTTCGTGCAGAATTCAAGCTCTAGAAACAAAATATCAGTATCCCGTGGCTATAGAAAGGTGGATTGCTACCTTCAGGCGCCATTTCCGCACCTCCTCCGTCCGATCCGCAAGCAAATCTCGAATTTGAGCCCAGCTGAGATATCGGTGGGTGATGCGGGAGTCTGCCTGAGAGGCAAGGTCGACCAGCTTTGATACCTCCGCTGGAATCTTTGCACAATGTATACAGCAGCCGTTGAGTAGTGCTTCGCCCGTGCAATGCTCGGAGATCCCAACGATCCTCGTACCGCGATTGAGAATCTTGACGTCAAACGAGAGAGAGCCCAGATGAACACCGACTCGATGGAAGGGGAACGTCTCCATGAATGGGCCGACGTTCACCGGCCAATCGATGGGACTGCCGGAGCACGTTTGTACAACGATCATCGGTGTAGGTTGAGGTAGAAGACTTGACGATGGTTCGGGTGGAATGGAAGAAGAACGACCGTATCTTTGGCTTGAAGTCAGAGGTTGCTAATCAGGTGAAAATGCATTCAACACCCACTGAAATTGAAAGTCGTTCTCCTCTTCATCATCGCTTGATTGCTCTTCCACCCGAGGGGACAAAATCTTGCGTGGAGAAGGTCCTGGCTGGAGGCGCAGTCGTAGCTCGGGGAGGACGTGGGATGCAGGTGCGACCACGGGAATGACTTTCCAGGCTGGCAAAGTGATTGGGGATGGATAAAGTGCGCCTGGAGGGCACCGAGGTACGAATCCACTTCTCACAGACGGTGCACTTGATCTCCCAATTGTTCGAGTCGTGTCTGCGCGCTTCCAAGCCGCCGGATTCGTAGAGTCTAAGGTAGGTGTTGCAGGGGCTGGGTACAGATGATGGTGGAGAAGGAGGTGTCGCAGGAGTGAAAGGATCGTGGTAGTTAACAGAACGAGAGGAAAGGGTGGAGTATCCCGAGTCATGGTTTCTGGCTCTCCCCACCCTCGGCTTTTTTGCGGCGGTTTTTCATCCTGGTTGATATGCTGTTTTTGATTTTCTGAGGTCCCAATAAAAATTTCTGAAAAGCTGGATTCTGGGATATGAAACCATGATTTTGGGATAATTTTGAGATGACTCAAGAGGACACAAGATGCGGATAAAAATAGCTAGGAGGATCCAAGATTTCCCAAGATATCCCAAGATATCCCAAGACGGACTTTTCGCTGGGACTGGAGGACCAGAGAGAGAAGAAAACGGGGAAGGAGCCAGGTACTGGCGTTGATTCGACTAGCGGTCTCGGAAATACATGACGTACTAAATAGGAAACGCACGGACCATGTGGATGTAAGGGTGATTACGAAGTGACCCTTACATTACCCCCCTTTTTACGGCGGTCCAGAGTTGGTAGCTTAGTCGGCTTGGAAGAGCTGGTTCGCCTGGCCGACAGTCAACGTCAAAGCGACCCAGTCGCCGTCGGTGGAGACAAGCGTGGGCTCGAGACCGTTGGTGGAGGCGAAGTTGTTGAACGCGTTGGCGGTGTCCTCGGACGGTTGGACGTATGATTTGACCTCGTCCTTGGAAAGCCACTTGCGGAAATCGTCATTCCCGGGGGTGGAAATGGTCTGCAGCTTCACCTCCAAGCCCGCGAGATTGTTGGGGGTCAACGCGAACTTGAGCGTTACCGGTTCGGACTCGGGGGCTGGTCCTAGGTTGGTGAAGCCCGGGGGCGCCTCTTGACGGCTTTCGAGCACGACGAAGGGTGTGCATGAGACGACGGTGAGAGCCGCCAGGAGGTTGGGAGAGTGGAAGATCATTAGATGACGTGCCTTTCCGAGCATGCAAGCCCGAACCTTTGATGAGGGAATATACTTGTAGGCTCTTCTTGCGCGCCAAACTGTAACGGGCACGAAAACCCCGCGAGGACTGAAGGACCAGAGAGAGAAGAAAACGGGGAAGGAGCCAGGTACTGGCGTTGATTCGACTAAGATAGACGTCACCCGGATCCGGCACGTCTTACATAAGCCAAATCAGGGCGTCAACAAACCCGTTATAACTCCTTCCACAAAAGCATATTGACAATTGTAAGCACACCAAACTGTAGCTAGGAAGCATACCTTTCATTTGGTGTAGGGGATTTGGGTAATTCTTCTCTGTTACAATGTTATAAGGTCATCTTTCCAAAAAAGGTAATATACAGTATGTTAAAAAGCTTCTAAACTCATTTTCGACGCGTTTGAGACAATGTTGCACAAAACAGCAGGCAAGATTTGGCGCGGTACGTAAGCTTACGTACGCATAACACGTGATATACGCGTGACTCTCGACGCGACGCGTCGCGTCAAATACAACCCAAAAAATCAGTGTGGGCATGAGTTTGGGCCATGGACGCAAGGAGAGCGCATCAAATCCGGAGAGTAGCAAATAAATGGGTACTGGTATATAATTTCAGCTTATAGAACACCCTGAGGCTCTCCCAAGTCCCTTCGGGCTCAAGTTCAAGCCCATTGACATTTAGGAAATGGCAAAGAGACTCATATTTCGAGAATACTACCAAAAATGCGAGGCTTCTCAGTAACAGCATGCTAGTAGATGAATCCCAGAGCTTCAAAAAATTTTCTCCGGCGTCCACAGAGCAAAAATTGCAACTTTTTATTTTTTTCGACCTCTGGCGGGTGGCTGTGCAAACGTAATGCTTATATAAGGGTGCCGCATTGGGGTGACGTCTATCTCACCCAGTCTCTGAAGTTTGAACTCAGAAACATTAGCAGAGTGATAAATTACACCTCGCACGAGAAGGCGACTTGTCCGCAGATATGCCTTTGCCGCAGAATGCCGCAATATTGGCCGAAAACACTGCCACCATCAATTTACCATATTGGATGTCACATCAGCGGCGGAATGTCGACAAGTACCGCGCAAACGGGAAGCGGATTGATGCCATCATTGACAGGCCGGCAGGATCAAAACTCGTAAAAAACATAAAGTAGGACCCCTGACAATCACCTATGAGGCCTGCCAGGGAAATTTTGGATTCGGATAAAACATCCCCCAAAATCGCGCGAGCCCTAGCCGGATTCGGATAAGAAATCAACCTTGAGACGGCCAGGCCCGGCCGAAAATTCGGATAAAGCATGGGTACCAGCGGCAAGGGCTGGTTCAGGTTCGGATAAGCTTGACTGCCGACGGCTTGAACAAGGATCTACAGGTGACTCTTGACGGAATCGGCTGAGTTTCTGGTCAAATCGGTGGGTGATGATGATGATGATGATGATGATTCAAGTTATTTACTACATGCGGCCGGGTTGGCTATGGTAGTAGTTCGACGGGGATTGGTAAGGTATCTAGGTGATTTGCGGTAATTTTATGTATCGTAAAGCTATAAGGAAAAATAAAAAGGTAAATTGTTGTCTGCGCGAGTCATTGTGAGGGGTTTGTGCGTCGTAAAGGGCGGGTGAAAGGTGTCGAGTATGATCGTAGCGAGCCGCATTTAGAGGGAATTATTTGGAGTGTAATGTATGAGGAGGTATAAAAAAGAAAGAAAAAGAAAAGAGTGATGTCACACCGATACATTGAACCGGCCTGTGGCTTCGATGAAGTTCGCCAAGGCCTTAAGGGCGGCAGGGTGAGAGAGTAGAGGAGCGAGATGTAGCGGGCCGAAAAAACCTGCAGGCTTGAGGGCGTCATGCAGTGGCTGGCGGAAAGGTTCCCATGCTGGGCATCCAAGGAGGTAATGTGCGCGTGATTCGGAGGCGGCGCCGCAGGCAGCGCAGGCGGGGGACGACGTAAAACCGGACTTGTGGCGATATTCATTGAGAGGGGAGGGACCCGTGCGGAGCTGGGAGATAGCGGATGAGAGGGAGCGAGGGAGCGAGGACGAGGAGTAGAGGGAAATCGGGTTTGCAGACGGGGGGGTTTTATCGACATGACGGAGGGCTGCTCCGGTCTTCGATGAGCTCCAGCGCACTGCCCATTGACGTAGAATATCCTCGTGGATGAGGCGACGTACAGAAGTAAGAGAGACGAAGGTGGTAGGGTCCACCTCCATCTCCGTTGCCTCCTTCGCCGCCTCGTCCGCGAGTTCGTTGCCGTTGGTACCAATGTGAGCCGGTGTCCAGAGATTGAGAACTGAGAGGTGCGGGAGTTTACGCTGAGCCGTCCGAATGAGTTTGTCGTACATTACGGCCCGGAATTGTCCCGAACGTGGCCGAGTCGAAACGATCCCGCGGAGTGCTGCTTGCGAGTCTGCGACGCAGAGGATGTGAGTGTTGTCGTTACTCAGCGCTGTTGCCGTTGCTTGTAGTAGACCTTCCATCTCCCCCTCGCACACCTGCCCACCGCCCAGCGGTACTCTGATCCTCTCCTTCTCCTCACCGCCTTCCACCCTCACCGCTGCTCCCCCCGCTCTGCCCTTCAACAGCGACCCATCTGTAAACCATGTCGACCTCAGCCAACGTTCGTCTTCCAGCGCGTGATTGAGAGCCGTTAAGGCGTCTTCTTTTGGGAGTACGACGGTTGTGATTGGTAGTGGATCGTCCCAGGGCGGTGCGTACGCCGGTAAGATCGGCTCCATTCCCAGGGAGGAGCAGAATTCCGCACCTATATCTTCGCTATTATCGACAGTGCGCGGCACTCCTCGTGCCCGTATTCGTTGACCGCGAGCTGCCACGTTGGGAGGCCATCGGGTTCCGGGAATGCGTTCGACAAGGTGTAGGATGGAGCAGTGTTTTGTGTTTTTTGGTGGGTGAAGTATTGCATCGTGGAGGAGGCGGCGAAGGACATGCGCATGGGGGAGGGTGAGGTAGAAGGACACAGTCAGGAGCGCGTCGCGCTCGATGCGAAGCTGAGCTGGTAGTAACGCTGCTTCCTTTTCGAGTGCTGCTAGCGCCGCAGTCCTGAAACTACCGGTGATACAGCGAGTAACGGACTTGTTGATTTTGTCCAGCGGCGCAAAGGAGGAGTGCGGGAGGGGGAGGAAGGAAGAGACGCCGTAGTCGGCGCAGGGGAGTACGGTGGCTCTGACCAGGTCGCGGATGAGGGTCGGACGGAGGCCCCATGAAGCGTGGGTAACGGCCAGGGACGCGTTGAGGGTTCTGGCCGCGGACGCGGCTCGAGACTTGATGTGTTCACGACCGTCGAGGGCTTTGTCGAGTTTGATACCGACCCATTTGACAACGTCAGATGGGTTAATGTTTACTGTGCCGAATCGGTGGGAACCAGCCATTCTAGTCTAAAATCGGCCAATTTTACAGCTGTTTTAGGTTCTATGCGGAAAACGTAAAAAATTCTCAGGGTGGCAGTGCAGGACCCGGGAACTCCTCGCTTAGTTTCTCTCTCTTTCTCGCCATATTATGAACAGTATCCTTGGTAGTCTTTCAAGATAGACTTCCTAGCAACGCACCCCACCCATTTTTTGGATTGAAGCGCACGAAATTCCGCAAGAACTCGCCACTCGGAGGAGATTTTGGAAGTTTTGAATACGGCTCCTGTAGGCCCATGTACGTCGTTCTGCATGGTTAGTTATGGTTCATATCGTCGCGGATGCCCATTGGAACTTTCCTTGATTCATCTAACACTTTGTTGCGGCTTCCAAGAGGGGTCTTTCCTGGGGTACTGTCGGATTCTACCCAGGCGGCCCACTCCCAAGCCTTCCATCACGTCTGGGGATGGTCATTCAAGTGTGCAATGATGAGCAGATACATTCAAGCATATTTTTTTGAACCTTCTCGCAGCTGGAGGACTCCAACAGTGGAAGCCAGCGGACCCTACTTTCCACGATCAGAGGAGACATAGGTCGCGAGAAACTGGCAGACAAGGTTTCCTGTAGCATACAGAGTACTAGTACACTCATTAGGATAGTGAATGAAGCCCATATCCTTCGCAGCACCGTCGAGAAACCAAGGCAGACCTGGGCAGGGGTTCCCGGGTCCTGCACTGCCACCCTGAGAATTTTTTACGTTTTCCGCATAGAACCTAAAACAGCTGTAAGGTATCTTGACTTCCGGCGAGCATCTCGGCAAAATTTTGCGGGGTATGTACGGCGGGGTGTGTACGGCCACGGCAGACTCCTTGCAGACTTGCAGACTTCAAAATGATGCGCGGAGTCTCTTTTCATCTCCGGCAGCGTCTGCGAGGTGATTCAAGCTGTCAGAGAAAAAATCCGATTTTTCTCTGATTTTAGCCGATTTTATGAGGCCTGGTCGACGATTCGGATAAAACATCGAGGCCTGGTCCGAATTCGGATGAGATCTTCCCCATTTGGGGTCCGGATAAAACGTCCCAAAATCTGGATTTTCCCTGGCAGGCCTCATAGGTGATTGTCAGGGGTCCTCATAAAGTACAGTTGCGGCGAAATTCAAATAGGGCGAAATCGGTACGAAGGTCGCCACGTGACTGACACGTCCACACCTTCCTACATTTACTCTCATGGCGCAGAACTATTCGCTCCTCCGTCAGTGCACCTCTTTAGTTTCTGTAGGCGCAATCCGACATAGTTCCAGTCCAAAGCGCAGATCTGATCCTTTGGAATTCCTTCCGAGACCCCAAACTTTATCTTACGGCTGATGTTGACGATACCTTCGTCATCAAGACTCCTGTTTCCAAGCGAAGTCTGAAGCCCGAATGGAACGTCCGGGTGAAGCTACTGTGAGTGAGGTTGATGAGATCATTCGGACTGCCACCAGCTAAAGTTACCGATGAGGTCCCATCCCTTGACATCGATCATCACATTACGTCTTTACTGCAGTACACGCTTTCCTGGCCGGTCAGACCCGTGCCTTGGCGAGTGTAAAATAACCATACAGGACGTTTTTCATCGATGCTCCTCAGATAAAGGTAATGTCCTCGCGTTTCTGGCCTTTCGGAGACTCAAATGACCGCCAGCTCTCGAACTCCAACTTGAAGCAAAAGGCGAAGTTTGCGGCCGGGTCTCCGTGCTACTCGAAAGCATTGGGGCAGCTGCGCTCAGCGCCGTGGATGAGTTACAGAAGAAGATCAGGAGGTTGGGCACTAATGAAATCGATGCTGATGTATCAGGCCTTGTACACGTTGCTCGAGAATGGGCAAGCGCCATCTCTGGTTGTGTTGAGATGGGAGGCGAGATCGCCAAGGTCCGTGTTGCTTACCACTTCTAGATATGCTCAATAGATTGCCGTTCCAGGTTCATCCTTATGCAACTGCGGCTTGGAAAATTTTGACTGCTCTGTATCAGGCATGAGGATTACTTTGATGGATTCGGTTGCCCCCGATACTCACTGATTAGCAGGCAATTGAAATGCAGCGGGGGTTGGACGCCGAAGTTGTGGAAATGGTAAAGACAATGGTTGAAGTTGATGCTTTCATTGGCGATGTTGGATTTCTTTCCCACAAAATCAAACCCCTCGAAGATGCTCTGGTTCACATCGCTGAACAAACCATTGAATGCGCCAATTTCCTTGATCAATATAGCCGAGACGGGTTTTCAGGTACGCAATCCTGCCCAAGTATTGTCCCCTGCGCTCACGCAGCAACCAGGGCGAGCAATCCGGAATACCTTTCTCAAGAACAATAAGAAAAAAATTCAGGAAATATGCACTGAACTCACAATGCTCAAAGCTTCCTTTGATCGCGGCGTCGCCATTCAGTCAGCGACTGGAGTCAACAGATTGGGTGTGTCATATCATGTCCTGTATGCTCCGCCTTGAGCTGGACACAATCGCCCAGATCAATCAGTGTTGCTAGCGAAACTCAGGCATCTACCTTACGATGCCTCGCTGCGTACCGAATGCCTTGCCGGAACACGCACAGATGTTTTAGAAGATATCATCCGGCAGCTGAATGCACCATCAGACAACAGCAACATTCTCTGGCTCTTTGGAGTTGCAGGTTCTGGGAAAAGCACAATCGCGACCAGCATATCCCATCACTTCCGCCGCCTTCAGCGTCTTGGTGCATTCGTATTTTTTCACCGAAATGACCTTGACAGTAGTAATCCAACAACTGTCCTCCACAGCATTGCATACAAAATGGCGCAACTCAACAGGCAAATACGGGATGCCCTATGTGGAGCCATTGACCGCCAGCCGGAAATTATAAATGCCCCCATTGCCATCCAGTTTCAGGAGCTTCTCCTCGGGCCCTTTCATTCTGCGCAGCTTACCGAGCCGATCATCATCGTTTTGGATGCTCTGGACGAGTGTTCCAATACGTTCTGGCGCTCAAGTCTCATCACACTAATCGCCAATGACTTCACAAAGCTTCCCAGCGACTTTCGCATTGTCGTTACTAGCCGCCCGGATGCTGACATCAAGGGTCCATTCGGCAGCAACACTAGCATTACAAGGTGGATTCTTGATATCTCAACCAGGAGAAATACGGAAGATATCACTTCATATGTTCGACACTCTCTGGAAGACATTCGAACAAAGGAAGATCGCATACCAAGAACGTGGCCGGGGGAACCTGCCATAGCGCAGCTTGCAGAACGATCTGGTGGTCTCTTCATCTGGGCCTCACTAGCGTGCGCGTTCATTGGGAGCTTTGATCCCCGTGCGAAACTCAAGACTCTGCTTTCTCAAAGTTTCAACCAGGAGACTCGCCTTGATGATTTATATGATGTAGCACTTCGCACGGCTCCCTGGACAGACCCCGATTTTGCTCCAAGTGCACTTGCAGTATTAGCTTGCATAATTCTCAGCAGTGCTCCACATACTGCAGGAGCAATGGATTCTCTTCTGGCGCTTGAGATTGGTACCTCATCAAGCATCCTTGAGCATCTCGGCTGCATTATTCGCCTCGCCAGTGACCAGACTGCACGGGTCCTTCATGGATCATTTGCCGATTATCTCACAAATCCTGGTCGTTCAGGTGGTTGCCACTGGCACATCAACCGGGACTCCCAGAACCTAGCCCTTGCACTACACTGCTTTCGCATTCTTCAAAACCAGCTCCATTTCAACATGTGTAGCATTCAAGACTCGAATTTGTTGAACTCAGAGATTTCAGACCTTCACTCACGCATACAAAACATCCAGCCTGAGCTACGTTATGTGGGCCGGTATTGGGGGACTCACCTCCGTGATGCCACACCTGACAACAAAGTCATTCTTGCCAAACTGAAGAATTTCGTGGAGTCCCAATTCCTCTCTTGGCTCGAGTTGCTCAGCCTGATGGGACTGGTTCAGCGTGCAGGGGACATTTTGGAAGTGGCACAGGATTATATCAAGGTGAGTATCTCAGCATTCCTTTCGTCGCTGCTGATCGGTAACCCTCAGAGTGACCAAAATCTTAAAGTCTCTCTTCACGATGCGCGGCGATTCGTCAATGGATTTGCACCGGTGATTGCCCAAAGCACGGCCCATATCTATATTTCTGCGTTGCCCTTTGCGCCCAAGCAATCGTTAGTCCAACAGAACTTTGCATCAAAATTCCCTGGAGTTCTCACCTATACTGACCCGGGGAATATTCAGTGGGCCAGTCTTCAGAAGACTTTATTGGGCCACACCAGCGACATTGTGTCGGTCGCCTTCTCCCCTGATGGAACGCGGATCTGTTCTTGCTCATGGGACAAGACTGTCCGCATCTGGGACTCAGAGACCGGTGCCACCCTTGGTGTGCCTCTGGCTGGCCACACCCGCGGTGTTACCTCGGTCGCCTTCTCGCCTGATGGGAGACGCATTGCTTCTGGCTCATGGGACGAAACTGTGCGCATCTGGAACTCGGAGACCGGCGCCGCCCTCGGTGGGCCTCTGACTGGTCACAGGGGCGAGGTTATGACGGTTGCGTTCTCCCCCGATGGGAGGTGGATCGCTTCTGGCTCGTCGGATGCGACAGTGCGCATCTGGGACTTGGAGACCGGTGCAGTCCTTGCTGGACCTCTGGTAGGCCACAACAGTGTCGTTACGACGGTCGCATTCTCCCCCGATGGGAGGTGGATTGCTTCTGGCTCATGGGACAAAACTCTGCGCATCTGGGATCCAGAGACCGGTGCTGCCCTTGTGGGGCCTTTGACTGGCCACAGGGGCGAGGTTATGTCGGTCGGCTTCTTCCCTGATGGGAGGCGGATTGCTTCTGGCTCATGGGACAAAACTGTCCGCATCTGGGACTCAGAGACTGGTGCCGCCCTTGGTGTGCCTCTCACTGGCCACACCCGGGGTGTTACCTCGGTCGCCTTCTCGCCTGATGGGAGACGCATTGCTTCTGGCTCATGGGACGAAACCGTTCGCATCTGGGACTCGGAGACTGGCGCCAGTCTCGGTGGGCCTCTGACTGGTCACAGGGGCGAGGTTATGACGGTTGCGTTCTCCCCCGATGGGAGGCGGATTGCTTCTGGCTCGTCGGATGCAACTGCGCGCATCTGGGAGCCCGAGATTGGTGCACCCCTTGCTGGACCCCTGACGGGCCACATTAGCGGTATTACTTCTGTAGCCCTGGCCCCTGATGGGAAGTGGATCGCTTCCGCCTCATGGGACGAAACTGTGGGTATCTGGGACTCTGAGACTGGTGCAGCCCTTCATGTGCCTCTGACTGGCTACAGCGGCGGTGTTATGTCAGTTGCCGTCTCCCCTGATGGGACGCGGATCGCTTCTGGATCATCCGACGGAACTGTGCGCATCTGGGACTCGGAGACCGGCGCCGCCCTCGGTGGGCCTCTGACTGGTCACAGGGGCGAGGTTATGACGGTTGCGTTCTCCCCCGATGGGAGGCGGATCGCTTCTGGCTCGTGGGACAAGACTACGCGGATCTGGGACGCAGAGACCGGTGCCACCCTTGGTGGGCCTCTCACTGGCCACACCGGCGGTGTTACGTCAGTTTCCTTCTCCCCTGATGGGAGGCGGATCGCATCCAGCTCATCGGATGAAACAGTGCGCATCTGGGACTCAGACACTGGTGCCGTTCATGTTGGGCCTCTGACTGGCCACACCAATGGCGTTACCTCGGTCGCCTTCTCCCCCGATGGGAAGCGAATCGCTTCTGGCTCATGGGATGAAACCGTGCGTATCTGGGACTCAGAGACTGGTGCAGCCGTTGGTGGGCCTCTGACTGGTCACACAAGCAGTGTTACTTCGGTCGCCTTCGCGCCCGATGGGCGGATTGCTTCTGGGTCATCAGACGGAACTGTGCGCATCTGGGATTCAGAGACTGGTGCCGCACTTGGTGGACCACTGACAGGCCACACCAGTGATGTTTCCTCCGTCGCCTTCTCCCCTGATGGGAGGCAGATCGCTTCTGGATCTTCGGACAAAACTATGCGCATCTGGGACTCGGGCATCGGTCGCGGGAAGTTTGAGAATGGGTGGGTCATTGATTCCCTCGATTCTCGGCTTTTCTGGGTTCCTGCCTGGCTACGTGACCATCTCTGTCTACCATGGAACTCTCTTGTGATCACGCCAGGTGGTGTACCAACGCTGGATCTCACCACGTTTGTCCACGGCACTCACTGGCAGAAGTGCGTTAAGTGACATGGCCGAGTATCCACCACTGACGGACCGACCACTTGTTCGATTATCAGCGAGGGCTGTAGCTCATAACTGGGCTACTAGGACTGACAACACTGATTGCGGGGGTATCGCGGTTACCTTCCATATATGGTAATGCAAGTATTTTGGCCGCAACTGTATGTACGGTTTGATTTGATTTGAAGTTCTGATATATGCTGTACCTGGCTACGGAAGAGCTATGCAGCAGTACGGTAAGGGTTGGTGGGGATCTTGTATAGTAGGTAGTTCGGAAACGGTAATATAGACGATAACAAAAGAGAAAAAGAAGTTTAAGTATCACACATGGGAATGAAAGCTTGAGGAGTAACGGTATCAATATTTGAGACGGAACGGGAAGGAAGGGGAGAGGGAGATTTGGGGTGGGTATGAAGCAAAGTCGAAGAATACAGAAGAAGAAAAGAGAACAGAAGAGAGGATTAACCTGACAGGGGATTGTATATATGGGAGAGGGTGGACCGACGACTTATCCAAAGCCTGGTGAAGGTCCTTCATGCGCTCCGCCAGAGTTACCGCCAACTCCTTGCAACGTGGACGGGTATATGAGTGCTTTCCCCCACAATTGAGGCATTCCACAGGGCCCGAACCTGCCCGAACATTGAGAGGTGTCGCCATGGGGATGATCGGCCAAGGGCTTCGCACATACTCCGCAAGATGGCTTCTTGACATTGCATCATGCCTTAGTGTGTCCGTTGTGGAAGAGAAGGCTGGATGGGAGGAGGTCCAGGAAAAGGGTTGGTTGGTGGTCGGGAGTTGGAGAAGCAAGATGAGGGTAAGGGAAGCTAGGTATCGCCGGTACGAGACGCGCGTACTCCAGGAAATGACAGTGTCGGAAAAATGTAGTTTCGCTTGTCACGGATTGACCCGGACCACCGGTTGGAGAGGGATTACAAGCCGCGGGAAGCCGCTCCGCGGGGAATTAACATGTTGGGTATGGCCCATAGGAGCTTCAGTCCGTGGGGAAATGTTCGGACATTGACGGAATCCGGATGCCAGGACGCTTACAAAGCAAGCTGGACGGACGCTTAGTAACCATCTGCATTTTGGAGCCCTATACCGAACATGTTGGGGATGGGGACTTCGTCCCCATAGGTGGAGAAGCGGTTGCTTCAGTCCGTGGGGAATGTCGGACTTTGCCGGAATCCTTGTTCGCAGGGAGGATGCTTACCAAGCAGCTGGACGGACCCTTAGTAAGCATCTGCATTTTGGCGCCATGTACCGATGAATGGGGAAGCAAGCTTCCCCATGAATGGGGAATACCAGAAACCTTCTGAGCATTAATGCCTCCTACTTCAATCTAAATTTTTTCTGAACATACTAACTTATGTTGGGTCCACGTAGGTGGGAAATCTTGCTTCATTCCGTGAGGGTTTGACGGCAGTTGCCGGAACTGGCGCTTATTGCGCAGGTGCTTACAAAGCAAGACCCGTTCATTTGTAAGCATCTGCATTTCGGAGCCCTATACCGATGAATGGGGAAGCAAGCTTCCCCATAAGCCGTGCGAAGCGGCGGTCAGCGGCCCGGCTGCCGTATTCCCGGCATAGGGCGGCAACGAGGGTGTCAAGATATTTTGCATGGTAGTTTCTTCAATCTGAGGGCCGGTGACAGAAAGCATCCCTTCTCGAGATTTTGTGTCTCCGGGTGTTTCCGAACACCATTTGAGGCAATTTCACACGAGCTCCACAATTTCGCCTTCACAAATAACGGGAATACAGTGCCGGACAACCAAAGTCGACAATGATGATTGCCGAAGAACGGGAATTTTTGGCATAAATCTGACTTCAGATTCAGACTCAGCACCCTCGAAAACGTCCAAAAAACCACCTCCGAAGTTTTTCCCACGACATTTTAGCTGCGGCCAAATTTTTGAGCCAAAAAATCAAAATTGTGTGTACCTTTCTGAGCCTCGGGGAACAAAAATTAGCTAACTAGTATGTCTTCTGAACCCCCATTTGTGCTCTAACCGACTATGCCGCCGTCCTCGCCCTCGCCGCCCTTGCCACTCGAAAATATGGGCCAACAATGTTTGATGCGGATGCCCAACTGTCGCTTCCGGTGCTTGATTGAACATCTCCGACTGCTTCTGTATTTACACCATGTCTCATACTACTTCCATCAAGTCAGCCATGGATCAACTTTGTCTAGCCAATTTATACCCAAGTGACAGTATACAATGAGAAGAATAACTGTCGAACACAAGCAGAGTTCGGCAGCCCAAGTGGGCCATTTCAAATTTGTGTAAGGCAGCTCTGAGCTGAAGAAAAGTATCTTGGCTCATGATAGAAAGGAAGGATACTGGTTGAGTGCAGGTGTGCACTCCATGCTGCAGACAATGCCTCAACAACGTTGCATTGCTAACTACAATCTTATCTTTGGCTGACAGTGTAACGTGACTTGGAATTGCCAAATCCGGTCCGATTTCCCAGGGAAAGAGAGGCAGATTTCTCAGAAACCGCTCGTGGAAATTTCTTTATTTTATCAGAATCATAACCTACTCAACGAAAGGAGTCGATTGCGCTATGTCCGAGGTTTTTCCCATCAATTTTGAGGCTACGGCCAAATTTTCGGCTATCGTTTCATGATTTTCGTTTTTTTGACAATCGGCTCGTGCAAAACTGTTCTTTGGCTGCTTGGGGACTGTTTTACACAAAAATCTAGACATCTGGGGGTGTGTCACACCTTCCATAAAGGGAAGATCAAAGTTGTCGACTTTGGGTGTCCGGCACTGTACTGCGGAAAGGCTCCCACGCCTCTTCTCCCTCAACCACCACCACCATCGATACCCGCCTTTCTGCGCGGGTCCCTATCGCCTCTACCGGCTCTTGTCGACGCATAACGCAACAGTTCAGGTCAACATAACGCTCCACTAGTCGGCCCTGCCACGTCGTTGTCGCCGCATTCTTCGCGTGGTCGTCTGTCTTCCCAGGCGTTTAGGCGGCGAAGTTGAGCTGAGCTATGCTGGTGGTGAGTTGCTGTCCCTTTTTCTTCGTTCTTCGTCAAACTCGCGTCCCACTTGCATATCGAGGTGCATGCATTATGCTTTTACTCTGACGGTCTGAGTCGCGCACTGTCCATCTTAGGATTTGAACTCAGATCGTCGAGAACAATCACCCGTACGCCCGCCATCTTTCTTCCTCGTCTAAACTAACTCGCCGTTAGAGCCGCTTCTCTCCCTCACCTCCACTTTAAACTCTCCAGCGCCAGCCGCGACGCGCGCACGGGCCAGGACCCGCATCGCAGTGGGCCTGCCAGTCACAAATGGGCGAAGCTGCGATGAATATTACACTTAATGTAGTAGTATAACCCACAATATACTGTTTTTCATCGTAATATGGGCTGAATGGAGGCGTAAGCTCAAATAATCACCGGGAATCACTGGTATGCCCTCAATCCAGTGCATGTCTTAAGAGGGATTGAGACAAGGCTGGAGAGGTTCGTGACTATGAGTTGTAATCCCCTTATAGATTATGGGATTAAAAGGGCTTGTATCTAGGCTCAAGCCGTCGTAACCAGTTTAGGATTTTCCGACAAGAGAGATTGAAGCAAAAAGAGGGTGATTTGGATGGCTCGTACTCGGGACGGGGAAACTCGATAACTCGGTGACTCGGTGGCTAGAAGCCCACTGGCGACGATCCTCGAAGGAAGGGTGAATCCACTCCCTGGGACTCTAGCGCTCGTGCGCTACACTGGCCGCGATGGTGGTGGTACAAGATCAGGATTGCACGATCATCCCCTAAGTACGACAGCTGTAGCTACTGAGCGTAAACAAGGGAAAATATGTAGCACGTATAAACAAGGTAAAGTAGCGAAAGGAACGTGCAGGTCAACTTCCCCTTCCACACCGTATTTGTGACATCACCGCCACGATGGCGGCTGTCTGAGATTCGGAAGGGGGGCGATTGACCCAAGTTGGGAGACCGTTGACTGGGCCCAGCTCCGGATTTCGGAGCCCAAATTCGCGCTTCAACTCTCCCATGTCGGTGACCTCATCAAATGGCACTCCGTTCACCTGAAGGTGGGCGTGTAACGCTACGCGGCCACCAGGTAAGACCGCAGGACCCCAACGAGACCACTCCTTGCTGAGTAAGTCAGTAGCTGCCGCAGATTCAGGGACCAGAAAGATGCTGGTGCTGCTTTGCTTCTTGGCGAAATTTTGAAGGTCAGAGTATTATTATACTCGTAGTACTGCAACTGTATCGTCCAGTACTTGAAATATATCCTGTTTTATACCTCTTCCATGGAGTTTGATAAGGAGTAAGGCGTCGGGATAGCTGGCTACCTTGGTTGTACTTCCGGACGAATCATTGCTAAGATCATGACAAAATGTCATGAAAAAACGTTAGGAACGGGCCCACAGTCGTTAGGAATTTCAGGACCCCGGATCATAACGTTTCGTCATGAAACCCGACAAAAGATCATGAAATTCAACACAAATGACGACGAAATACCTAACACAAGGTCCTGAACAACATCATGAATTTCAAAACCTTCCCTCTGCACAGTGCCAGTTTACGACTGTATACTCATTCCATGAACATAATATTACTTGATGAATATGGTCCCAAAACGTGAAGTAGCACGGAGTTATGTGTATTTATGGGCTGGGCAGTCTTCCGATACTTCCCCAGGCTTGCGAAGCCTTCACAGTACTAGTGGTGGTCGCTGCGTACCACAGCACCGACGGGCATACGTGTCATTCCCCATTGGGGCGTGGGGAAATGCACATGATGTTACAACTGTGACAAAACCGAGGTCCGGGTCGACCCCCGCCAACAATTTCAGACTACATGGAATGATGCTGTGCTCGGTTGGCATCTTGTAGATATCAATACAGCCGTTTTGGAAACAATATACGGGTTTTGATTGAGTGGTGCTCGTTCGTTTGTGCTTACGTTTGTTGACGATTCTGTCATCGGCAAAGCCGGGAGCACCACTTTGTGGGGCGTTGCCGTACCACATCAAGTGGCGCTGGTCCCTTGTTTTGGGCCTTGCTCGCAAGTCACGGCCCTGTCGAACTCTGGGCAAGTAGCAGCTGAGTCTTGATCCTCAGTTCTGTTACAGCTGTTTTACGGTTTTTGTCCCTCCTATGTGGACCATTGTCCACATACCCAACATGTTTTACACCTGTGTGCCTCCGAGTCGCCGTATGGCTCCACTCTGACAAATTGGGCTATTTTCGGCATTTTGCTCCACCAGTGAATGCAATGGGGCTGCGGCGGAGCAGTTGAACTGCCGCCGGCTCCCCGGCGAGGGCATGCACAAGCAATCACAGGTAAACAACTTCTGAAGAACCCCACTCCATCAGAAACCGGACAAAAACCGTAAAACAGCTGTAACCCCCTGTTTTTTCCTGGTGTTCTTTGGGTGGCGGAAGCAAAACTCAAATTCGGCTGAAGTGGAGCTGGTGATGGGAAGCAAAACGAAGGTAAGCACAAACGAGTGAGCACTAGTTGATCAAAACCCGTATATTGTTTCCAAAACGGCTGTAACCACCCGTACAGTAGTACATGTTTGTCTTCCGTAAACTCGAGAATCAGTATGATCACAAATGATTGATCGGTTACCAAGCAACATGAAGGGCAGAATACTGCTGCCAGCATCTTTGTGGTCGAAAGAAGCACCGCACCAGGCGCGGTGGGATTACGACAAATTGTTGGATCCAAGAGAACACCCGGACTCGCCATAGAAGTTGGGCACCGAAGAAATTGGACTCAAGACCGGCCTGTTTTTAAGAGCTGAGATTTGTTGTGAACTAAGAGAGACTGTGACTGCTGATTCAATGAAACAATAGAAGCGCAGGAGCTAATCAATAGATGGCCGATTTTTCGTCGGCAAACGGGTTCCAATACCCTATTCAACTTAAAAAGGTCACCACAACCTAAAGCTCAGTATTACCACAATGATTACTTCTGCGACCCTGGTGGCCGCTTTTGTCGGCGTTGATATCGTCACCGCATACAGCCTATGTAAATCTCCGTCGCGACCAGAACCCTCCCAAAGAAAGGCCGGACTTGGATGGGGCAACAATGGGGCACAGAATATGGATCAATTTTTGAGCGCTAAGGTTTCATGGTCGGTCAAGTTATGTACTCGTGGTGCGATTAAGTCACGAGCCCTGGTATTCAGCTCGATCCTGTCCGTGTAAGTAGATCCTGGGCCAATTCAACGTGCTGCATGCATGTAATATAATCCGAAGGTCTGTTTCCGGCCAACAATTGCATCAAAAGAAATTGATCAAGTGCCATAAAAGGCAACACAATCAAGCCCTACATTTTCAGCTTGGCAGGACATTTTTTCTGGGACTATCTGTATGGGTCATGTTATAGCGACTGATGAACAGATAGGATTCACATCTTGAATGGTGTAAAAAGGTTGAGCCGTTCGCGAGATATGGCGCCTTCAAGTTGCCTAATTTTCGCCGTTTTTCCCATTTTTAGCAGGTTTACGTCATTTTTGGCCAACTTGGCAACGCGATATCTCGCGAACGGCTCCACCTTTTCACATAGTTCAAGCTGGGTACACAGTCGGTTTTATCAGGCCTATCTGCCTGTGCCTTTGGATTTGGCCTGAAAAATTATTTTGCCGCGTTGGAAATTTGGGATTTATAGTGTTTCCACTATTCAGCCGAATATGGCAGGACATCAAGATATTGTCATGGCATTGATGGCCGGAATCGGGTTATTGGTCAAGTCCCAGAGGACCTAGCACTTCAAATCGGCCAAAAAGCTACTCACCCGGCCAAGATCGCGCTCAAAACCAAGGGACCATGACTTATTCGCACCACGAGTACCTCAAATTCCCTTCCTTAATTCACCGTCCTTCAGGTATTATAATTGGAATTTCCAGGTATCCGATGATGCCTCAGGGCTACCTGTTGAGTTTGTTCCGATGTTGTGGGGCCAAACACAAGCAACAGCGTTTGACGCAACGTTTGATTGATTTTGAGAGGTGATGGGAAAACGGGCTCTGGCAGCCGGCACCAGTTGGGGGATATCGATGATCACCAAGATTAGATAACGATTTTCGGCGGTTCCCGACAGCATTTGCATGTATTTACAACACCCCTATCCAAACCGCTGGTCGTCGCTGGTCGTTGCTGGCACTTGCTGGTGCTGCCAATGAAAATTTCAAATTATCCAGAATCGCGTGATCTGCCTCTATCTCTTCTGACTCAGACCATCGTACACCAACAATGTCCAGCGTCCTTGCTCCCTCTGGTGAAACCTTCACCGGAAACATCAAGTTCGACAGACCGACCCTTGAAAGGTTGTGTGCTGCTCTCCAGCTCAAGGTGTCCGGCAAGGCCAATAAAAAACCGGTCAAAGACGATTTTCTTGCTGCAGCCAAAGCTGCAGCCTTTAGCACTGGCAAAAATGGCTTGAAAGATCCTCGCTTTTCGGGTCTCGTTGAAGGGGGTCGGGGGGGTGGTAGGGTCAGGAATAGTGCACACAAGGCTTCTGAGGATCAGGCAGAACAGTCTAAGCTTGGGGATACCGCAATCACTGGGTGTGTCTCTCTTCTCTTTTGACGACTTCTGCAATATTGAGGCTCAGTTTTAGGGCGAATTTGAAGCTTAAGAAGATGGGGATTACCACTGACCCTGCTGGGCAGACTCGTCCTTTGAATTCTGGAGGTACGCGAGGTTGGTCAAACCGGGAAGCCAATGTTAGTTCGATGACAGACAAACCTGCTGCCAAGGGCCACTCTTTCTCTTCTCCCTTGACACAGAGTGAGGATCTGCCGCAAGACGACAATGACGACGACGAAGAAGAAGAACAAGAGAGCAGCAGCAATGAAGACGATCATCAGAGTGACGAAGGAGAGTCTGACAAGCCCAAGGGGAAGCAGGGCACTGTAGTCAACAAAGGTCTAGGTAAGGCTTCATCTCGGAGAGGACAAACCCTACAGCTGATCTTCCTCTGAAGTCCTCCTTAAGATCACCAATTCAGCGGATCCAAGCGCCGATATCATGGAGACGTTCGTACCTGATATGAACATTGTTAAGACCACTACAACCAATGGCCGGGTCCGACATGAAACTGATTTGAGGGATTTGCTTGCGACGGCACTGCAGAGCGACGATATGTCGCCCGTCAAGAGTCTGTCCTCCTCCTTCCTCTCAGACCACATCACTGAATATGAATTAGAGGACTTGCCCAGCAAGATTCTCCGTCCTGGCTTTTCAGCGGTCAACAGCAAACTACTGGTCGGAAAGGTCCAGAAATTTGTCCTTCCAGCTGAGCCTGGGGAGGGTGAAACCGAAGGCGGAAGGGAGGGTTACGAAAGCATGGATTCCCGTGTAAATACCGTTGCGTTGGACCTGGATGAAGAGCGAGGTTTCTTTCGCTGCTCTGTGTTCTCGCAGCCTAGCTCAAAGAGTACCGCTCAAGTCAGTACAATTCTGGATGGTTTCTTGTACACGACTCACAATTTCTAGTCTTCTGGCCCCTCAGCTGCGGCTGTATCCGTTCCTGTAACCAGCCTGACTGGAGCAGGCAGCGACCGTCCACAAGAAATAGCCAATGCTCGCAAGACTGTCATGCTGCAGCCCACCTATCGGCCGCTGCCCGCTACAGACAATCCCTCAAGTTCATTCGCGTCCTGGGGTGTCAGCTCAACCTGCTGGAATCTGAGGTCGTCACAAACAAAAAAGCTCAAAACGTGGTAGACAATTTCAGGGTCATTGACGGGTACTTCGTAAAGTTTGCTCCCTTCTCCTACAAGAGACAGGGATATGTGTGTCGCTCAGGTAAGATTTTGACAAGTTGACTGGACGCAGAGATCTGATTAGTATTCATCTGTAGACTATGAGGGAACACCCCTCCTCGAGTCAGAGGTCCCAAATTGGAGAGACCATTGCGATCAGACCTTCACCAAAGACCAAGTTATCAAGGCGGTAAAGCTTGGGAAGTCCAGTACAAACGAGGTTCATGGTCTGGTCAATACGGGCCTGAAGCTCAAGCACCCCGTCGCAAAGTACTTGGAACTTGGTGGTACCGACAGCACTGATTCCGAGATCGAGGGACTTGAGGATACGTACGCCAATATGGACTACGGTGTATTCAAGTCCTTGCTCGAGGACCTCTTCGAGGACGCCAATAGCCACAAGCCCCAGGTCGCCAATAAGGCCAAGGCCAAGGCTGCGGCGACAGTGAAAAAGAGGACGCGCGACAGCGGCGAGGGATCGGGCAAGGGAGAAGGAGAGACCCACAAAGATAAGCGGAGGAAAAAGAGCAAGAAAGGCAGCGCGGTTGAGCAGATGCGGATGAGACTTCTGGAGTTGGAGAAGAAACTTGAGGAGATGGACGGGATTGAGGACAACGAGGAAGTGACCAGCGATAACATGGACGATGACTCCGACAATTGAGCTCCAACGGTGAACAGGTGAAGATTCAACTCTAACAAAGTCTATTAGCGGTTCCATTGTACAAGCGGATTCAACTCTGCAGTAACAAATAGAATTTACGCGTCATTATTGCGAACAACATGAGCTGGCCACCCATTACAATTCTTCACCCAGGCGTCTCCTTTTGGGTCAGTGTGAAGAACAACCGTAACACGGCTGCCGGTGAAATGACAATTGAAGTGGGTGATATCGCATGAGGGGAATGCCAGGACGTCCCCCATCTGTAAGTCAAAACAAAATCTTGTCTCAAGCTGGCCCAGCTGGCCGCCCTTGAACTTGCCGAGCGGAATCACAAAGCACATGATTTTGTCCCCGTCTCGATGAGCCCAAGTGCAAGAGCTGATATTCAGGACAAATCCGGTGAAGGGGTAGGCAGGTGAAGAGCCTCCCATGGGCAACGACTCCGCTACGATCTTGATGTTGTCGTATTGATCAGGAAGATATGTCTTTAACTGCATCTCCTAGTCAGTGCATTGTAAAGAACCGCAGAAGAGGATACACACCGCAACACGGATAAGGTCAAAGAAATCAGCAAATGCGTCCGCAAGGAGAGCATACTCCTCATGGTTTTCGCGTAGCTCCTTGGATTGGCGAGGCATTCGGTCCTGGAAGTTGACCCGCCCTCCGCCCTCTACCCTCCTTCCTGAGGTGCAATGCGATCTCTATCCCCATGTCGCACACAATCGGGGGTCCAGAGATAGGCCGGTGGTCCACCTCCTAGGCCACCGCCGCCACCGCCTCCACCTCCATTGCCCCCCGCCAAGCCCCCGAGGGTTGGGCCGTAGCCAAGAGACGCCGCACAGGAAATAGTGGACCGACGAATGGCATCTGTCTCACCCAAATCTTGCTCTTTTAACCTGAAACAAAGACTTGAAACGACCATTCAGATGCTGTACGACATTCTGAACCAATATCGTCGCGAAATAGGCTCCTGAATGGCGAATTCTGGGGGCGAAAACAGCAGCACCCTCACAAAAGTCAGTGTCAGACCAGTATGCTATCTCACACTAAACGCTAGCTGGTGCCAGGCACGTGGCCTCGGATCTCGGGCATCAAAGATGGATGCCACGCTGTCAGAGGACTTGCAAGTCCGTTTTCGAGCGCCTAACGTGTCGCCGACACTGTCCTGCCCTCCCGATGCAGTCGGGAGCTGCAACTCTGTAGATACAATTGAAAATAAATGCATTTCAGACTTTTTTACTGCAATTCAGTTTCTGCAAGGCTCCAAAAGCTTGAAGTCGCTACGCTGTCAACGCGTTGAGTTACATCTGTCTTCCTTCGCCCACACTCAGACATTCGTGGCATCCCATGCCGTCGAGTATGCTTCTTTTGAGCCTTGTTGTGGTATAACAGTACTTACGATTGGCCAGCTTACAGTAAACCTTCAGTAAAACAAGCCGCCGTCGTGAAACAACTTGGGCACGCAAGGGAGATAAGCAGTCCCACTGTGGTTGCAGAACCCCCTGAATTTCCCATAGCCGGACTATGAATTCCACAATTCACAGGATTATCTAGTGAATTCAGATTCATGGGGTTGTAACTTCACGTAGCTGATTCACACAAATATATTAGGCCATTATGAACTACGTGAATTTCACTTGAAAATCGAATGAATGCATACTCTATGTGTGAAAACTGCTCAAAAAATACATTCCTGGCTTCCTAGCGGCTCTTTAAAATTCACGTGTGAACCTCATGAAATTCATGGAGTTCAAGTTGCCCGGAACACGGTACATGGTTCTGGTCACCAGTACTGGTTGTGTCTTTATACAGTAACATAGTCAATTTAGGTAGTTCAAGTCACGTAGCTTAGTAGTTGTCGGTGAAGACTTGTAGTAACATATTCAATAAGTACCTCAGTACAAACCGAAAGGACCTAAGACTTGTATGTTGACACCAGTCAAAGCGAGAAATAAGTAGTAGATTTTTCACGCATTTGCACTGTGTTTTCACCTACTTTTCAAGTGGATTCCCGGAATATTGGAAGGGAATCCAACACCGTGAAAGAGTTGTCATCAGAATATGTGGTGGATATCATTCCAAAACCATGTGAATAAACACCGTGGAATGTCCCATTCACATAGTTGGACCCAGTGAAAATATGTCCGTGAAATTCACAACTTCGTAGTGGAATTGACAGAGTTTTCTAGTGAATTTCCCATTAAAACCTTGTGAACCGACTATGGGAAATTCAGGGGGTTCTGCAACCACAGTGGTCCCAGATATATACCCGCAACACTATGGGTTTGTACAAAGGTGATGAGAATGTTCCACCTGAAAAGATTATTTCCCTTACATTCCTGTGCATTAATATTACATTCCTTTGCTTTCTCGATACCAAACGCGAAGACCGCGAGCCTGAGTACGAAGAAATTCGACCCATGACGTAGTTGGATTTGAGGCTGAGCGCTGAAATCCAACTACGTCATGGCGACATGAACAAGTCACGCTCTACTTTGCAGATCTTAAATGCTGAGACATTTCTCTGTTAGATACCAGCCATTATAATTAATTACTTGAATGTTGCGTGAAGCTACAGTGGCGGCGGGGCGGGACTGCGTCGGCGACACGTTAGGCGCTCGAAAACGGACTTGCAAGTCCTCTGACAGCGTGGCATCCATCTTTGATGCCCGAGATCCGAGGCCACGTGCCTGGCACCAGCGTTGGGGGGATAGCGTTTAGTGGCTTCTACAGTCGCGGCTTGGTTGCGGCGAAATTAAAATGAGGAAATTGCCATCATAACCGCCCTACCGCTCGGAAAAACAGCGCACGAGTAGCTGATTGACAATATCCTGTTCCGCGCAGTCTCCGAACATTCCCGCCCGTCACGCAGCTCCATAACGTGTTGGCTTCGATTCTGAAGACCGCCTCAACGATATCGAACTACCGGATGCATTTCAACCGCTCCAGACGGTCGGGTGGAGGAAATTTCCGAAAATAGCCTAAATGACTGCATTGTGGAGCTCATTCTGACTTGTCGGCGACTCACATGCAAGCAGGTGTAAAAAGCAAGCGAAATGCCTCGCGCGATCAAAAACCGGACAATTACCAGAAAACGGCTATAAGCTCCACTTCTTCGACGGCGGCATATTCGGACGCCATGGGTGAGTTCTTTTGCAAAAATATCTTCCAGCTAACTGCAAGACCATAGAGCATTGGCGAACTTTTTAAACTCACTCGATTGACGTCAATTTCACCGCTTTGGGTATGATAGCAGACACAACTTCATATCAAGCCGGAATTTTGGCCAAAATTCTTTGAAACTTGAGATTTAGCAGGAACTTGGGGTGGGTTTATAGGCAAAATTCGCATTTCAGAGAAAACGGAGAAACCCTAGTCTAGGGTTAGAAAAGCGCGAAATTTTTGCGCAAAATTCCAAAAGTGTGTGTACCTAACTTCAGGTTTCCGGAAAAAAACCATCGGATTATAGCCTGAAGTTGGTCAGTAGCTCAATTCTGACCCCAGCAAACATCCATAGCAGAAGTCCCTTGGATTTGGTTGAGATTTGGTGAAGGTTCAGTGGTGCGGCAGACATATTTGATGCGCTGATGGCATCATACAGCCACCGGCTATGTCTCGGCCCGGACCGAAAGCGCGAAATCCGTGGAAGAAGAAATGATTTTGTGGATTTTGAGACTTTTGACCCGAGGGATCTCTAGTCTGGTCATTTCTGCACAGTTTCAATGCCACTGGGTAAAAACTGAGGGCACAGTAACAATTTCCAAATTAGGTATCTGGCTTGTCACGAAGTTCGGTCCGCTATCATAGGAGCTCCACCGGTTTGTCGCAGAGAGGTGGAGCGGCCAGCCAAAATGCCATCAAAATGAGAGAAATATTTTTGGGACCGCTCTATGGTCTTGCAGTTAGCTGTCAAAGTAATCAACTTGCTTCTACGTTCAATCAATGGTATGCTCCGTTGTTTTGTGGCCTCCTGCTCAGATTCAGATCTAGGATGAACTTTGGGCTCCACTGTGTCAGTGGTGACTCTGAGCAACCAAATTTAAACTCAACCAGTCAGTCTACCGACGAACTTGTTCTCTAGCGACGACAGATTGGTCGCCCGTACAGTAGGTGATTGTACTCTATGTAACTCCGCGACAGCCCTTGGACGCGTCCCGAGAAGTACCAGCCGGCCTACGGCAACGACCTACCCCAATGCAAAAATCGTTGCGAATCGTAGGAAGGCTGGTTGATCCTATACGTGAACACTTCTCAGTCCAAACAAATACATGCGGCCTCAAGGACCCTCAACGACTGTTAAATTGCGAAATCTCTTGCTTTACGACGGATCTATAATAAAAGAGAGTACGGGACCGAAGGTCCCGTTACAATTCACGTGGATTTTCAGGTGAATTTTCGCACGATGCCGCCGCGCGCCGTTCGCGAGCGAAGCGAGCGGCAGTGCGGCGGCGAGGGCCACGGAATCCACAGCGGGGTTTGGGGCGGAGCCCCGACAAGCTGTGCGACTGCCGTAGGTGCGGTGCGAGCGCAGCGAGTCCACCGCGCCGAAGGCGGGGAGCTAAAGCTTGTTTAGAAAGGGATGTCACGGTGACAGTCACATTAGGTCACTTCACGTGAAGTATCATACAGTGGCGGCGGGATCTGATGCCACCCCTAAAAATAGAACAGCCCATTTCTGGAACTTTTGATGCAAGTGGAGTTGATTGGGGCCCCATCATTTTTTGGGGGGTGGCATCAGATCCCGCCGCCACTGCATACATCACATGGCCCTTCGTCACGCGTGTGCCCTAACTCAGCCTCACCAGATGAAGGCGAACAAAAACGGCGATGGGCAGTCTAGCGGCCAGCTAAGTGTCAGAGGAAGCCATCCACGTCATCCACGGCCACTGGCTAGGGTGCGCGAGGCATGCACCCGTTGCAGACTCAGAATAACGAATTTACGGAGATATAAAGGGCACTCACGCTACAAGCCGCTGTGTCTCTCCACCTTCGCATTCCCCAATCAGTTATCGGAAAGTACAGAATGAAACAACATACCAGACACTTCCGTCACCCTCTCCAACTTCTCCAACACGCCCTTCAATGTCCTATGCCTCTCACCATCCAGCTGATACCCAAACGACGTCCTAACAGGGTCCAACATCGTCTCCATCCCATTCTTCATTTTCCCCACCAGCTCCTCCGCGCCCCCGTCCTTCGCGGCCTTCAGGATCATTTCCTTGTCGCGCACCCTCTTCGGGTGCCCAAGCCCGATATTCTCAGCGAGCGTCAGCGGGTACAGCTTATGCTCCTGTGTGAGCGTCGCCTGCGCCTGACGCAGGTCTGCCATGCGGTAGCGCTGAATTGGAATGCCATCAATGATGACTTGCCCGCCGCCGTCACCGGCGACGTCATACATGCGTGTGATGAGCTTGATGATGGTGGATTTGCCGCTA
This sequence comes from Favolaschia claudopus, assembly GCA_037176885.1. Lineage (NCBI taxonomy): Eukaryota > Fungi > Basidiomycota > Agaricomycetes > Agaricales > Mycenaceae > Favolaschia > Favolaschia claudopus. The sequence goes on from JAWWNJ010000102.1 coordinate 782,609, forward strand.
CCGTTTGCACCGACGATGACCACGAGGGACCCGGCGGGGATGCAGAGGGAGATGTTGTTGAGCGCGGATTCTTTGGATTTTTCGCCGGGGTATGCAAACGAAACGCTCCTGAAGGGTCAGCGATGAGCGTTGGACAATAACAACTGATATGAGAAGGAAGCGCTTACTGAAGCTCGATATTCATCCCTTTTGATTCCTCGAATTCAGCCTCTGCCCTTGGGTACGCCAAATCTCCATCCACGATCTGGTTCACGATACTCGCAGCGTCAAACAGAGTTTTAATATCGGTAAAGCATTTTCCTACTCTCGAGAAGCCCCCAAACAGCATCTGCAGCGATGAGTTTAAGCTGGCGGAGTATTGTTGTAGAGTTGCTATGGAGGTCATGGACAATTGAGAGGGATAGAGGAGCGCGTTTAGTGCCCAGTACATCTGAAAAGTAAAATTAAATCTTCGATCACTGAAGATTTGATTTGCGCCAACCGTAGGTAACGCGCCTGACCAATCAGCGAGAAGTTGATTCAAGGGCGAGGTCTCCATGGCGTACAACGTCCACGAATGTTGGGAGCCAATTGTACCGAGGGCATCTTTTGCTCCATTGTACTCTCCAAATATTCCGTCAGCTATTATGTAATGAAAGCAAAGAGTTGGAGATTGAGGGTTATTATAAGCCGAAGGGATTGGCTTTCACTGAAACAGAGGTGTTAGAGGCGTATGTGGCAGCCTCGAAGGAATCGCGAAATATCCGGAAGGATAAGCTGTCAACCCAAATAATCGAGTTTCTCAACCGCGACGGCAACGAAGTGGCTTGTGAAAACTATCTGCGCAAAACAGTCGCAGGCAAATTGTCAGATATTCACGACGGTGCAATTTGCCAGTCGTTGAAGGGCGGAAATTTTTTGATACTGCCGAGGATCGTCCCGATCACGACGAATTACGAATTGGACTATGTTTTGGGGAAGACGGGTAAGTGAAGCTCTAGATAAAATCTTCGAGTGCTCACCTTCGTCTTAGATTTTCATTTACTCTCACCAACGACGCTGGGTCGCATTCAACCGGTGCGGCATCTTTTTGTGTGCCAGCGCTTCCTCAGCATAAGAGGTAGGTTTCTGTTTGTGGCATATTTGCGTCCCGTTTACACAATAGCCAGATGCAAGCCCCGAAATCTATTGCTCACAAGCCTGGGTCCTGGCCCACACGAAGAAACATGTGACGAGTTTCAACGAACCATGGCGGCAACTGTCACGGAACTGCTGGTGCTCTATGACGACGGAATATTAGCGAAGACACCGAAATTTCCGAACGGTATGATTCCCATTCAAATCATTATTTGGCTGTCTATTCATGCATTCCTCGAACGTAGGGCGTCGACTTCGAGTGATTCTCATCTGTGTCTGCTGTGATGCAAGGTGGGAGGCTTTTCCGATCACAATGCCAAAAATTTTCCCTGTACTCGGTGCAAAATAAGCCACAAAGATATACAGACGGCAGCGGGAATGAAAGTCGACGGTATTTTGTCTCACAAATTCACTGTCTTTGTATAATTGACCGTATGCAAGGTTTCCCAAGTCGAGATAACAAGAAGCATCGCAAACATTCCAGCGAATACTCGAAAATAGATGAAGATAACAAGAAAGCGCGGGACGCATTTGCTAGCAAACGTTATTTTGAACTCAGCCGGCTCCCCTACTTTGATCCCATCCGCCAAATTATCTGCGATCCCATGCACTGTATATTTCTTGGCCATTGGTGCGACTCTCAAGTGTTCTTTCGATCTTTACTAATCCTAAACAGGAATCATAAAAACCCAGTGGCTTGATGCATGGATCCGCGATCCAGCCGCACTACGTAAACGAACAGAGAAAACTTCCCGCGAGCTTGACCAGATTCACGAATATCTGAAAGCGGTACTATTTTCTGTATGCCATTGTCTCTCAAAACATTTGGTCTGACTCTACCACCTATAGTTGGAAATGCCTGCATGGGTAGCACGGCTACCGAATCAAGTAGGATATGCATCAGGCGGTAACTTGACGTCCGAGGAATGGAAAGGTATGCTGCTTGTGGTGTGCCCCTTGATTGTGAGTCGAATTTTCTCTTTGGTTGCTTGAAGTAACACAGCCAAAGCTTCCGCACATATGGGCCGAGTGGTATCCCGTTGCCGCCGCAGATATCTCCTGCTTCAATGAGTCCCGTTTGTGCCAACTTAAAGGCCTTGTAGATGTGCGACGAAAAGGTGATTGCTGCTGTAGAATGCGGCTAGCGTACGGTTCATTCCTGGAATTTTTCAATCCGAACGGGACCAGAAAGCGAAGCAATCATGACTCCATCGGATTGCTCAGTGCTATCAATCTGGGGCTTTCCCTCGAGAAACGACTGAAGGTGAAAATAAATACGGTCAGTGGCTCAATGGATTACATTATTGAAAGCGTTGTTTGGTTAATAGTTTTGGAACAGTGAACGAACGCTATGCATGAAGGCAGAGAAAATCATATATTCCGTCTATTTTCGGCCTTGGCCACTGTTGAGAAAAGCAAGAGGCAGTTTTCGGTCTCAGATGAACTCGAAGGCTAGCCGATGATTATGACCTTGATCTTTTATCGAGATCAGTTGATGGTCGGCTCGGGGTTGGCTGCCGATGTCTCATAAGATTCTGAACCTGTGCATTTTTTTTTTCTTGAGGACGTGAACCTGTGTATATTTTGGAGGGTGTGCTTTTTCTAGTATTCAAGCTGTGGAAGAGATAGACTGAGTAGTATTCAATGAGATTCGACCAATCACGTGGGTCTTTCCCAAAGCGGACGTAGTTGCATCGTACCTCAGGCACCGGCCCTCAATTAACAAGATATGTGCTAATACATGGATGGTAGCTCCATGGAAGCCTAATTATGAGTGCTGAGAGCACTGGGAGTGATTTCAGTTCAAAAACATAAAACATCATTTAATAGGGTCGTTCACACATTCCTTTTTCCTCCCCTTTTTCGCTTCCTTTTTGACTCCCTTTTTCGCTGTTTTTGGTATTCTCTTCGTTTTTTGCCCGGTTTTTTTTCCCTTTTCAATTTGAATAGTTAAAAAGGGAAGACCTACAAAAAATTTGGAGTGAACAGCGCAATTCTGGCCAAAACTGGAAAAAAAAAAATGGTGTGAAAAAGGAGCCGCAAAAAGGAATGTGTGAACGCTCCGCTCAGAGTGTCCTTTTTCAGCCCTTTTGATCTCATTTTATTCTTCCTTTTTCACACTTCCTCTCATTAACCTTAGTCCTTGCCTAATATATGTTGACTTTTCCATTGAGAGGTATAAAAAGGTGCAGTTGACAAAAACAACCAAGTTTTAACAAGCTTTTTTGGTAGAACCTTAAAATCAGCAAAAAGGAGGGAAAAAAGGGAAGCAAAAAGGGAGCAAAAAAGGGAGGTGTGAATGACCCTATTATTTTTTTTTAGTCGGCCTGCCGGCCGACCCACCCTCCCAGCCCCCGGTCCCGGCTTGACCGGCCCGCACCCCCTTGGGTCCGCGATAGGGTAAATCTGCCTCCAAACAGTCAAAATTCATAGGGTAAATCTCCCCAAATGGGCGGACCGACCTTATAGGTAGTGACCGGGGGCCTGTCTGCGGTCGGCATGACCGCAATGTTGCAAAGAAAGGCAAGGTCGTGGGAGGTCCGGATCCAAATTTTTCGGGCAGCTCACGGCAATCGTGGCAATTCTTGCCTCAATATTGTTGTGGTATACAGGGTCAGACAGATTCCTCTCCCATCTTGTCACGGATGACCCGATCTCAATGCTAGCTTTACTCTAGTCTCACCCTTGATGATCTTAACAATATGTGGAACGATCAGCGCGGACCAAGTTCCTTATTTACGGACGACATGGCGGATGAGGATGGCCTACCCTTGCCGTTGGAGCTCGACTCCTCAAGTAGCCTCCATGAGGAAGAAGAAGACGCTGATTCTGTGGCGCGATGGACAATCTCCGGCTGGTGGAGAGCGGCTTGGAGCTTCTTTCGAGGAATGTGGGTTTAGATGGCGAAACGGCTGAAATACGGCAAAAAACTTAGATGAAGTGCTATGACTGGCAACCAGCAATGGCCAAGCCATCGGTGTGCTGTTTGGTCTTGTTTATTCTACGCCAACCAAAAATCAAACCGGTGCCAACTCGGTTATCTCTCAACAACACCCCATATCTTGAACTTGAACTTGAACTTGAGTTCTATTTAAGCCGTACCTGGCCGTAAGGGCTACGCGGCTGTACTGACTGGTCACTGCAATCCACAGGAGAGATCAATGACGCTTACTCAACATCAAATTGACCGATCCAGAGATCTCTCACCCCTTGGCCATGGTACAGTGGACCTCGAGTTACTTAACAGAAAAAGTGAACGGAATGCTATTCCCTTTTTTTCAATGTCTTCACTCGTAAGAAATAGCCACAAAATTGAAAAGAGGAGCAAAATCTTGTTTGCCGAGATCAATTACTGCTTTATCCAGGGTCAGATCCTGACTTGTGTGGATTGTGATAGCCCAAGCCAATGTCAAGGGAAACTGGGTTCGGGTCAATGGGACTCCGTTGGACTCCCATTCTGCTTTTTTAAGAATGATTGGAATTTAGTCTTCATCTCCCTACCATGCCAATTTTCACCCCCAGTAACGTCGCTCGCAATTCCGAGATTTCTCATGTTTGTCTCCCTACTTAATTTATCTCTGGTCATTAGATACAATATCGTTCTCTTACTTACTCTAGTATACGTATCCTTAGCTCACCCCGTAGTGTACTATGGCGTAGCCCTCGGGCCAGGTACGATAACCCGTAGAACATCAAATCAAATCAAGTCAGTCTGGTTGTATGCCTTCCAAACCTTGAATTGGTAGCTCAGAATAGGGGCATTCGAAGTAAAAGCGAACAGTCCGGCGATTCCATCTGTTGTAGGAACCTCACGCCAGAAGGGTAAAGGTGCTGACCCCCGCAACTAGGGAGCAGCAGATTTTTCGGAAGATTTATCTGAGCGCGATCTCAACGCGCAAAGAGCCGCTCTTGAAAACTTCGCCGAAATTCGCCGTGCTGTCAAAGAAAAACAGCATTCACCGCCACCTGTTTTCTTTGATCAGACATCATACAACTTGGTGTCACCAAAGCCCCGGACTCCGATATCCTTGCCAAAGCAAAAGGATGATGATATGACCTCTGGCCAGAAGCTAGATGAGAAGATTGCTAGTCTGCAAGAGCAGATTATTAGGTTGCAACTATCTCGAGAGACGACGCCGAAAGTTAACAGGCCCCCCGCTACTCTCTATAAGGTCGGTCCGCCCATTGGGGCAGATTTACCCTATGAATTTTGGGCGTTTGGGGGCAGATTTACCCTATCCCGGACCGACATAGCCTAAAATAATCAAATTTTCGCCTATTTTTCGGTGATTTCTGTGTTTTCGCCCCATTTTCGCTCCCGCGGCTTTTTTTCGACCGTTTCCCGTTTTCTGGCCGAGGCGGTCAACATGTGTCAGTCAAATTTTCTCGACCGCCGCAATTAGGTTGAAAATTTTGACCTTGGGCCCCCAGATTTACCCTATCCCCGGACCGACCGCGCTCGATTGGAGGCAGATTTACCCTATTTCCCGGACCCAAAATCGCGATTCTTCGGGGCAGATTTACCCTATTCCGACCTAGTAGGTAGTGACCGGGGGCCTAAGTTAACCTAACTAAGGCACTAAGACAGCTGTCAAAAACAGCATTGACAGGCAGATCACGGTCGATCCACCCCGCGGTCAGCGCATTCTCTTGCCAGAGAGTGAGTTGGTGAGGCTCCCTGAACCTTTGTGAATACATCAGAGCTCCAATAGAGCTTATTAGCAACCGGTGAAAAACGAAATTTTACGCACAAGAACGTCATCCAAAAACCACAAGTGGAGCAGCACTTTTTCACCGTTCCAAGAAAGGAAACAACGTGCCGATTCGTGCCGCATCGCTTGAGTTGCCTTTCTGAGCGACTTCTATCAGCGTACACGCTCACTACTCTACTCGCCGTCCTGCGAGCCTCTTGGAACGGTCATGATCGCCACTCTGGAGCGGGGAACGGCCATGCGCCTGACCGCATCTCTCGATGACGTCTTCGAGGTTTTGCATGTTTGGAGCCTCCGTTTTTCACTGATCTCGCTTAGTTTTTCATGTATATTTTGAAAAGCACCGGCTGCTAATAAGCTCTAATCTGACCTCCAGCAGGGCTCAAATGCGTGCTTGAGCCCAGTTGTTTACACCGACAAGCTCACGGCAGTTGTGGAGACTTGTGGAGCTGCACGGTGCCGCTGACGGAATCGTCAAAGATCGTCAACAACTGTCAATTAAAATCGAAAAGGAAAGAAGATCAAAACCCGCATTCTTTTTCTGAAACGGCTGTACCTTTGTTTTGCTTCCCGTCACCAGCTCCACTTCAGCCGAGTCTGATTTTCGCTTCCGCCACCCAAAGAACACCAGGAAAAAACAGGGGGTTACAGCTGTTTTACGGTTTTTGTCCGGTTTCTGATGGAGTGGGGTTCTTCAGAAGTTGTTTACCTGTGATTGCTTGTGCATGCCCTCGCCGGGGAGCCGGCGGCAGTTCAACTGCTCCGCCGCAGCCCCATTGCATTCACTGGTGGAGCAAAATGCCGAAAATAGCCCAATTTGTCAGAGTGGAGCCATACGGCGACTCGGAGGCACACAGGTGTAAAACATGTTGGGTATGTGGACAATGGTCCACATAGGAGGGACAAAAACCGTAAAACAGCTGTAACAGAACTGAGGATCAAGACTCAGCTGCTACTTGCCCAGAGTTCGACAGGGCCGTGACTTGCGAGCAAGGCCCAAAACAAGGGACCAGTGGCACTTGATGTGGTACGGCAACGCCCCACAAAGTGGTGCTCCCGACTTTACCGATGACAGAATCGTCAACAAACGTAAGCACAAACGAACGGGCACCACTCAATCAAAACCCGTATATTGTTTCCAAAACGGCTGTATATGGTGGTCGTGGAAATCTTGGGTGAGGTTGATCAAACTGTGACACCTTGTGATGCTAGGCGTTTGGACCACCGAAAATACGTGCTTTTCATCGATTTTTGCGGGGGGGGGGGGGGGTTATTATACTCGCGCGGTCCACAGTCTGAACAGCGAGTTTACGGAAAACAAACAATGTAGTACTGTACGGGTGTTTATCCTTACAGAATCCTACAAGTTGTTATCCGAGCACGTCATCTTTCCAGGGGGTCGATCCCACAACGCAATCAGGGAACTGGCCGGCCGCTTGTATGCGGCGTTTTTTCTTCAGCTCGTGTCCAAAGTCATGATAGAGCCTTTGCGGTGAGCCGCCACACGAACTGGCGGCTCGTGCCACACAACGACTACGGATGCTACTGGGCCAAGTTAGCCACCTTGGGATGCCCTTCATAACAGCTGCTCAGGGTGGCTTACTTGAGCCCAGGTGCTCAGCGGGTCGTGAGAAAAATTAGCCGCCAGTGGCTACCGCAAAGCCTCTAATGTTCAAGAATACCTATAAACATGAGGTGTAGCGGACACAGTTGGCAACACAGGAGGCAACCCATCCCAAATGGGATGTCACGCCGCAGAACTTCAGGAGATGATGGATTACCACGGCTACCATATAAGGAAAAGTGTAGTGTAACGGTTACTGGTATTCGAACAGGCTCTTGCAGTGGTTTTCATTGAAGTGAAAACCGGTGGGTCAAGGCTAAAAGCCAGTGGAATCCGCTGGGATCCATCAACTTTCTGTCTTAGCAAAATGCAGCGGGTGCGGGTTCTGGCAGAATCCGGTGGGTTTTCTTGACTGAGCACAACACCGGTGGGTGGAGAACTCCGGGTCTTGACATACATTGGCGGCGCCATCTGATGCCACCCCTCAAAAAATGATGTGGCCCAATCAGCTCCATTTGCATCAATAGTTCCAGAAATAGCAGGTGGTGATGGGTAGCGACCTTTTTGAGCCCTTTTGATCTCATTTTATTCTTCCTTTTTCATACTTCCTCCCATTAATCTCAGTCCTTGCCTAATATATGTTGACTTTTCTATTGAGAGGTATAAAAAGGTGCAGTTGACAAAAACAACCAAGTTCTAACAAGTTTTTTTGGTAGAACCGTAAAATCAAAAAAGGAGGGAAAAAAGGGATGCAAAAAGGGAGCAAAAAAGGGAGGTGTGAAAGACCCTATTGATGGTAGTGGGCTACTCGGATCTTGTGGGTTGCACATTGTGGTTTGCACAGTGCACACCTATATCACAACCAGCTTCGGGTTAATTATCCCTTGGTTCAATGGGTAGTGACTCCTAGATTAGGACACAACTTGAAACTTCGTAGAATGCTGTGGAGGTATCTTAAGTTGAAACTTCACATATTGTTGCTGGCTTATGATTCTGCACAATATTGCCAGCGTTTGAGTTGAAGCTTCTGGCTCCACTAAGTTGTAGCGAGCTATTTGAGTGTACTTACTTACTTGATTAGCTTTGAGCTTTCGTACTTGGCTACAGACCGTGTGGGGGGAAATTGGATTATGAAGCACGCTTCTCGTCGCGCACGCACCCATTCGGTCTGTGATTCGTTCTGCGTAGGGCTGTGCATCGGGATAAACAAGTTCAAGTTGATTTCTGGTCAGTCACTAGAATTTTAGCTTCCCAGGCCTGATAAAGCCCATCTGGAGTCAATCCAAGTAGATATTACCGGCCTGGACTCCAATAAAGCTAAATGTCATCTCCACAAGAGTTTCACAAGCAGGAGTCCCGACATATCATCTGGTTCTTTGAGATTGATGACTGGAGGTGGTCACTGTAATGATTGGTTGAATTCTGAACTGATCCGCACCTAGCAGCAACTTACCAGCGGAAAGTCCTGTCGAAGTACATCAAAGTCAAGTTAAGTACGCCAGCCAAAAATTACCGGCCATCAAAGTACAAGTTAGCCGCCTCAAGTTACTTTCTGCGGTCTCCACCGCCACGAGTGTGAGTTCGACAGTGTCGCAAGTGGGGGATCCCCACGGCATTTGCTTCCTCCGGGAACTGGCTAATAGAGAGTTTGCGGTGAGCCGCCAGAAGCCACCTGGTGGCTCCAACGGCATGCGGATTGGAGCGGCTACGTCATGTGGCGGCTCGTTCAGCGGCTCGTCGCGCGCGGTCCTTAGCACAATTTCGAGGTTGGGTACCTTGTATATTTGACTATAGCTTCAGCCAATGAGAGTTCGTTGTCCAAAGGTGCATAATTGTTTTGAATTGAAGCAATTTCCAGCGTCAACCGAAGTCTTCGGCTCAAATGTGCGATGGCGTCAGATTTCGGGTCGGATTTTCTTCGTGTGTGTATGGCTCAAGATATAGATGACTAAGTACTAAGAATAGTCTTGCAAAACCAAATTTGAATCAGTCTTACCAGCCACCAAACGAGCCGCCAGACAGCATAGCCGCTCCAATCCGCATGCCATTAGAGCCGCCAGGTGGCTTCTGGCGGCTCACCGCAAACTCTCTAATATCTTCCTACCTAAAGCAGTAAAACTGAGTCAAGTCGATGTCAGGCCATATTGTTTGTCATACTAGAGAGGTTGCGCAAAAGCCATACGAGCCATCTGGTGGCTTTTGGCGTGTGCGCAGCCGATAGCTCTAATGGCTGCTGATCTTGGGCATTCTGTTCACAGCTGCATCAGAACCATCCATGCTTATCTAGATAAAGCCCGGTGATGAACTGCGGACCTTCATGACGGGCAATAGCCAGACAGTGAGGGAGAAACCACTCAAGCAGAGAAACTGTTGTTGATGCCATAAATTAACCGTGGATTCTGGTGATTTGGGGAAGCCCATGACAGCTACTACACACTGTGCGGATATGTTGCATACAATATAGGTTTGATGCTCAAACTTCTCAGAATTAGGAGCCATATGCTGCGCACACGCCCAAAGCCATCTGGCGGCTCGTATGGTTTTTGCGCAAACAGGTTACTATCACTCTACACCCTCTACTACCTCAAGACCCTTCAAATGATAATATTGATATACGAAAAGGTCGAGTTTGATTGGAATTTCCTTTTATGGTAGGGACATTCGATCTTGACGAAACTACTTAGTGGCGGCTGATCGATGAGTATCAAGTCTTATTCGGTCATGTGAAATAAATCCATCCAGAGCAACAGGAATGGTACTGTACGTGGATACCGGAACGATCACTGTGCCTACAGTCAAAACTCGGGAGGATCGGAACCCGAGGCTCTATATTACTCAATAGCAAATTGAGCGATGCCAATTTTTAATTCCTGGCTGGCTCCTTCCCTTTTTGTAAACATTACTCTTTAGCTTGAGCCCCCGGCCTGTGATATTATCGACGAGCAATTTGTCCGATCGAAAGCCCGACTTCCCCATATGCAAACCGCCCTGGAGTTCATAAATTGTTGTCCCCCGGTTTGGGTGCAAAATGTGGCTTTTCTGGTAGGTAGCCTTCCGTTTCCAATAGATGATGCTCACGAAAGGAAGAAGACGATTTACATCTCCTCCTGCAAAATCTTATGTGGAGAGACGTATTTCCGCCCGAGACTCCCCGCGCAAAATAATCTCGAAGACGTTTTGACATCACCGGAAAATGTTGATGACATCCCTTTTCAAGTTCGGCGCAGCAGCAGGCTGCGACATTCCACGCGGCCCAGTCGCATTGTGGTTCCGCCTAATAATATTCCTCTTGGCCGCCCATTTCGGTAAGTAATCATCACAGGTCCCCGCTGTGGTAGATTCACATATAACTTGTCCCAATAGCGGGTGGGCTCTTCTTGACGAAAAAGGGAATGAGGTTGACTTGAACGGAAATGTGATTCAGCGTCGACGGCGATCCCGATGTAATGGTGGCCGGAAATCAATTCAAGCCCAGTGATATTGGTCAGAGGAGAGAGACTCACCAGTACTATGTACATAACCTCAGACCCTGGTCCCCAGGGATTAGCCCACCCAAATGCAACTTCTGACCCCTAATAATCATAACAAAAAGTCCTCAACTCGCGCAAACTCGTGATTATTTGGATGAAGAGACAGTATGCAGGCGGGACTGAAGAAAGTCAAGTCGATTCCGGCGCAGATGCCACAGCGAGACTGCGAGTTGAGATGAGGAGAGAAAGCAGAAACAGAGCAGAGTCCACTTATATTACCAATCTTGAATTCCATACACCAGTTCTTTATGGGGAAGCTTGCTTCCCCATTCATCGGTATAGGGCTCCGGAATGCAGATGCTTACAAATCTCCGTCCAAGTGGTTTGTAAGCACTGTCCGGCTGAGGCCTCGGACTTCGGGGAGCCGTCACTGTCACTGTCATGTGACTTCGGACTGCGCGCCGGGTTCAACTCTTGCAATTGCTCAGCTCAAGTTCAATTGGCCTGTTTGAACCTCATGTGCTGTGATAAATATACAGTGGGGGCGGGATCTGATGCCACCCCCCCCCAAAAAATGATGGGGCCCCAATCGACTCCACTTACACAAAAGTTCCAGAAATGGGCTGTCCTATTTTTAGGGGTGGCATCAGATCCCGCCGCCACTGTATGTACAATACCCTACCAACACCTATACATATACTCAATGGTTGCTTGCTCACTAACTTGACAGCTATCTACAAAACACTGGAGCGCTCCGAAAAAAAGTTCACACAACGGTTTTGACAGCTCCTGCCTAATTCGGCCAGCCCGCTCCACTCTCTCCAACGACACTCGCCCTTTCGTCACTGCTCCTGGAACGTCTCTCTCGCCTACCATGCCCTACAATACCTTCCGCTACATCCCTCCTGCACACAAGCGGCTCCTGATTACCATGGCCGCCTAGGCTGCAACACGAGGTCGCCCCGCCCTGACGCGCCAGCCGTCGACGCAATGGATCCGGCAGTGCCTACCTCATATGGTAATTGACGTCATCGCATCAATGGGAACTTTTTTTCGGAGCGCTCCAGTGTTTTGTAGATAGCTGGAAGAAAGAATTCAGTAAGTAATGCTTTGAGCAACTTCAAAAAAAATCACCAGAGTTTGTGCTACTGCCAGTGTCTTGGATATACTTACCACTATCCAGTGAGTACTGTATAAGCTTAAGCTGTCAAAATCAATAATCCAGAAAAAACAGGGCCGCTGAGTCACTCCAACCAGATTCATCAGGAGCAGAAGAGTTTTGAAGGTGAATATGAGGGCAATTACTGAGGCGGTTCTGAGGTTCATTAACTGAATGAGCTGGTTACGCAAATCGGGCGAAAACTGCTCGAGCCAGTAATGTTGCCCGAATGAATTTAGCAAGATTAGCTACTGTATATGTATGGATGAATTGGACGTATTCAACTTAGGATATTGAATTCCCATTCGCACTGAAGCAAGCTTACCCTCCTATGTGGACCATTGTCCACATACCCAACATGTTTGATCCCCTTGTGCCGGAACTCGACTTCCCCTCGCTTCCGTCACAGCTAATGAGCTCCGGACGTGCAGGAGACTTCCGATCAGCGACCCGGAGCAGCTCTGTGACTCTCTAGGAGGCCAAAATTTCACAACGACTCAAGTGGCTCGCGGCAGCCGGCAAGCCCTTGCCGAGGGTCGTCCGAGGAAAGGACGGGTAGCCGAGAACCGCGTGATGACTTGAGACTTTTTTCCCTGGCTGCGATATGGTTCTCACAGCTGCTGGTTTGCACAAAATGGGTTGTATCATTCAAATGTCATGGCTTACTGAGATTTTTCACCCAAAATGGCTCGCACTTGGGTGTCTCTGCCGAGATACGGCAATTGCCGTTCTGCCAGGCAGAACGGCAGAACTCAGCCAAAACAGTTCTGTCACGTTCACTACGAATGGAGGCGTCAGATCAGAGATCTCTGGACCACTGTATCAACTGCACGTGCATCACAAGGGGGCTAAATATTTATATTTGGTTGGCTCTTGATCTCGACGCGAAATGAGTTCAATCCTCAGCGGTATAAACGAAAAACGAAAATGAAAACGTAAGACATTCATACTGTTGAATTGACTCCAATTGGACCGAATAGAGCCTAAATGAGAAACCCAAGAGGATTTGTGGACATGTTGAACTCACTAGAGACTTTGCGCAGAGCCACCGGTAGCCACCCAGTGGCTTTCACGGCATGCGCTGTGGAGCGGCTACGGCATATGGTGGCTCGTTTGGTGGCTCGTCGCCCGCGTTACAGGTGGGGCTTCAGGTATCTACATGGTATCTCTGTGACTATACCTCAATGTAGGGAGGTGCCCGCTTTATTTGGTGCGTTTTTGGCCGGTTCTTGCAAAACCGACGGTTGGCGTGGAACCTTGGTGTGCTTCCTGGGGGTTTGGGAGCCTAGTGCTTCGAGGTCATCCAGGGGGGTGAAAAAATGCCGAAGAAAATGAATTTCAAGTTGTTCTTCCAGCCACCGAATGAGCCACCATATGCCGTAGCCGCTCCACAGCGCATGCCGTGAGAGCCACCGGGTGGCTCCCGGTGGCTCTGCGCAAAGTCTCTACTATTGCGAATCAATGAGTTGTTTTCCATATAACTGCCAGTACTAGTGCGTTGGATGTTTGAACTTGAGATTTTCGATGAATAGGACGTCAACAAATGCGCGTAGGGATGGCTGATGGTTCTGCGCCGCAGTTTTGAGTTCGTTGTACAACGAACAAAAAATAAAACTAAAGACGTACCTTGATTGATCCATCTGGTCCAGCGAACACTCCCACTCGCCGTTCCCTCAGGACGCCGGAAAACGCCCTCGCAAGCATGGCGACCAGTAATGGCCGCTTGAGCCTCGGTAGATAAATTCGGGTGGGGTTGGGTGGAATCCGGACGATAAATTGTGTACCCTGTACTTTAATTATAGGCCGGTTTGTGACCCGAATGCTTGCATCAGCTCACCATTGCTCCAAGCTGTTCCATTCAGACGGGTAGACTTCATTATCGCCAGTCCCGCGGGTGGATGGTAGGCTTATCGTGGCGAAGAATTCAAGGAGGATGGCGGCCGCAACACGCGAGACGACTCGCATTGGCCGAGTTCATTCAACATTGTGGGCGGGGAGTCGTGACGATGGTGGTCAAGAGGAAAGAGACAGAGCGATTACGTTGCCAAGTCCCCGAAACTCCTTTGCCGACGACAGGGTCGCAAGTCCTCAACTTGCGACACACTCGAGCGACTGCGTCGCAACTCGCGGACGCACCAAGGGGTCTGTTTGCGGAATCTGATTTCTCGCTCGCCCGGCCTCGGTATATTTCCGGGAAAGTTCTGTGGGTACCATAGAGCATTGGTCTATTATCTGTGTCACATTACAATCCTCATATGGACCCAAGCAATCGTGCAAGCTGGTTTGACCAATTGTGTTCCTTACGGCACCTTCCTTCTGAGGCAACAATTTGTGGAGTTTTTTCAACAAGTGTAGACAAAAAATCAAAGAGGAAGAAATGATGAAACCCGTATTCTTTTTGCGAAACGGCTGTACCGTGACGGTTGTCTCCATACAGGCAGGTACAGTATGTCCGAGCTTTTTCCCATCAATTTTGAGGTTACGGCCAAGTTTTTCGGCTATCATTTCATAATTATCATCTTTTCGACAATCGGCTCGCAAAGTGACTGTTTTACACAAAAATATAGACATCTGGGGGTATGTCACACCTTCCATAAAGGGAAAATCACAGTTGTCGACTTTGGGTGTCCGGCACTGTACTTGGCTTTCATGTTACCCCGCAGCACAAATATACTTGTTGCGGGCTGATTGTTGGGATTCTGAGAATCTGTACTTGGTTCTGAGATCAGTTAAATCATGCAGTTGTGACACTAACAACACCCAGCAATCCAAATTGTGTTTCTGTGGCTTGATAGCAATTGGTACTCTGGAAAGCAATAATTGCATTGATAGTTTGTACAGTTGCGGCAAAATCAAAGGTGACGTCACGTGGACCACGTACAGTATGTACAGTGGCGGCAAAATCTGATGTCATCCCCAAAAAAGGAAATTTTTATCAAGCCGCCCCTAATCTGCCCTTGCCATCGCCGTCTGGTAGCGACAAGGGCACAGATGCATTGGAACGGCAAAGATTGAGAAAGATAGGTCCATTCATTGAGGAGAACTGGGTCAAAGGTGGTTGGAAAGTCTTGCCCAAAAAGTGTGAGGTATCCTAAGATGGGTGTTTCAAATCTACAGTCGCCTCTTCGGGGGGAGAGAGCTCAGTTGGTACTCGAAAGGCTCCGGGGTTCAACCGGGGACCGGGGTTCCAGCAACTCGGAGGTCTCGAATTACGGCAGGGTTTTTCCGGGTCTTAACCCATCCCTCTCATAACCCATAATGGGCCATAACCCATACAATTTTCTTAGATTTTGACTAAATTTTGACTGGGATAACCCATAACTCTGTAATACCCCATAGGATTTGGGCGGAACGGAGGCCTATGGGTTAAGACAGAGTTGACTGCATGTCTGGAATGTACTGTGAAAGGTCCGACCACAGAAAACAGGGCACAGAAAAGAAAACGAGTTGAATTGATGAGAACTTCCTTTTTTGGGGGTGACATCAGATTTTGCCGCCACTGTATGCGCCAAATGTCACGTGACGTCACTTTTGATCTATGTATTTGCTTTAGCCCCCTGCCTCGGGGCCTACAGTGCCGGACACGCAAAGTCGACAATAGAGAGTTTGTGCGAGCGACCCAGGTCGCTTTTCGATCGCTCAGATCTCCACAACAACAGATACCAGGTCTGAGCTCTAAGCGACCTATAGGAGTATTAGAGGGATTGCGATGAGCCATTGGAGCCATTGAATGGCTAACGATTTCCCGATTAGGGAACTTTGATGGCCCAAAAATTGTTGTCAAATTACACAAGAGGTGCCTGGAATGAAGTTTGGATGCTGAAACTAGGGTTAGCCTTTGTCAATGCGCCTGTTTTTTGACTTTTGAGTAGCCATTAGCCATCCAATGGCTGCATCGCAAACTCGCTATTGCCCTGGGGCACTCTCAGGTCGCTGGGACTTCACACCTGGGACTGCTCGTTGTCGAGATCTGAGCGGTCCCAAAGCGACCCGGGTCGCTTTGCACAAACCCGCTAATGTTGATTGCCGGCGAACGGGAATTTTGGGGGTAAATCTGACTTCAGATTCGGATTCGCCGACCCCTGAAAAGCTCAAAAAACCACCTCCGAAGTTTTTCCCACGACATTTTGGCTGTGGCCAAATTTTTGAGGTCAAAAATCGAAACTGTGTGTACCCCTTTTGAGCTCCGAGCGCAAAATTACTGATCCTTGGCAGGTGTAAGTGGAAGGGTGACGGCCTGAACTACAATCTGGGCGGTAATCCATGCAAATTTTCAGCACCAACCCACGGCAGCGGCACGGCATGGTGGTCGGCAAGCATGGTCTGTGATAGAATTGATCAACATGATGTAAGTTGTCCAAATACGGTGATGTTCCCCAAGGAATTTGTGCCAAAACGGCTCGTGAAATCGCTTTGATGTTATCAGGGACAGAACCAGCTCGATTAACGGAGTCTATTGCGCTATGTTTCGCAATTTTCCCATGAAATCTCGGTGTTCGGCCAAAATTTTGGGGTCAATTTTTTTTGATTTTGAGTTTTGGGGAAATCGGCTCGTGCAAAACCGTTGTTTGGGTCTATAACAACATGTTTACACAGAAAACTAGCCGCCTGGGCATGTGTCACACCTTCCATAAATGGAAGATCAGAGTTGTCGACTTTGCGTGTCCGGCACTGTACTCGCCCCCAAACCCCGCAGTGAATTGCTTGCCGACCGGCGCGCGTCGCCGCGGGGAAGGTTTTGACAGAAAGTCATATGACTAAAATTCCCTTTTTGGGAGGAGGCTGTGCCTTCTCTTGTTTTCCTGTGTAAAATATTGTTGTTGAGATCAATTAACGTGCTCGAGCCGCTGCAAGCGGCTATAGTACACGACATGCTGACATCAACTGACTACATGATTAATCGTTTCCATCCGTCCTTTCCTCCCACGTCACCCTTTTTATACAACCAATCAACTCCCAGTGCCTCGGGCATGAAGCTTGAAGTCCGGGTCCGACGGCCTTTGGCCAGTGCTTGCCGAGGTTGCGATCCCCGTAGGATGGGCGTCAAAGGATCAAGGCGGCAGCGTACGCCTGATCAGACAAAGTGTGATGGATGATTTGTTGCCGTGCGTCTGTTAAAGTTGAATTTCCCAGCCGCCGGCCGACCGGGGCTTGAACCGCAAGTGCGCTACTCCTCGGAACCCGTGACCCGAAGTCACGATCAAACGTGTTTGCCGAAGCGGAGGGAAAAGTCGGAGGGCAGAAGCCGAGAGTGTCTAAAGTGTTTTTCTCCCGGGTCATGTGGAATAGTATGGTGGCAACCCCGCCATTCCACGGGTGATGGCAAATCGATGGGAATTCCCATGCTCTTCTTTATCGATCTCCGAGGGGAAAACCCTCGGCCGGGAAAACGCGTTTTCGGCATCTGAAAAGCCCTCGAAATGACCGATTTTTGATACCGAATTCCCAAATCAAGTTTGCTTTCTAGCTCGACTTCCAGATACCCCTAACCTTGGGAAGGTGTATTTCTGCTCCGATCGAAAGATCTGGAACATTCAATATTTCTAGATTCCAAAGCCCCTTGGTTGGAGGAGTAAGCGTCCGCATTTGCAGCGAAAAACAGCGAGGTTGTCGGAAAAAACATGGTTTTGCTTGTAACGGATTGAGCTGGCTTACGGCCTTGTGGAGCCTTGAGACGTCTTGCAACCGGTTTGGATTATGAGTTGTTCAAATCCGTTGTAACTTGCCTAGTTAAGACCTAGCACAACATGAAGCTCCAAGCATGGTACATCCTGAGATCACACATGAATTCCAAGCCATTCTGTACTCCTCGTTTGCAAGGCCCAGTCGCGCAAAAGTATGCAGCCACCATGGCATCCCCTCAATAGAGACTTTGCGCAGAGCCACCGGGAGCCACCCGGTGGCTCTCACGGCATGCGCTGTAGAGCGGCTACGGCATATGGTGGCTCATTCGGTGGCTGGAAGAACAACTTGAATTCATTTTCTTCGGCATTTTTTCACCCCCCTGGATGACCTCGAAGCACTAGGCTCCCAGACCCCCAGGAAGCACACCAAGGTTCCACGCCAACCGTCGGTTTTGCAAGAACCGGCCAAAAACGCACCAAATAAAGCGGGAAACTGGTAACCTAACCACGACACCTCCCTACATTGAGGTATAGTCACAGAGATACCATGTAGATACCTGAAGCCCCACCTGGAACGCGGGCGACGAGCCACCAAACGAGCCACCATATGCCGTAGCCGCTCCACAGCGCATGCCGTGAAAGCCACTGGGTGGCTACCGGTGGCTCTGCGCAAAGTCTCTAACAGGACGTACAAATGGTGGCTAATCCACCCGGAAGCTGTCATTCGGTCCCGAAAAAAAAAACCAGTGGCTACCGCAAAGCCTCTATTGATCAGGCGGCCTTCCAGGCCATCAGGTCCATCAATTGCCACCATTCAGAAATGAAAATGATCGGTCGGCAAAGAAGCCGAAAAGGTTGGATTGATGTCACAGTCACAGTATATCAATATAACAGCGGTTTATAGTTTCCCCTATCCCCCACCAACAAGTTTAGAATTGCTTTCCGTCTCAAAGTATCTCATGAATTGTGATGCATAAAGATGATCCGTCAATTTCGGCACCATCAAAAGTAATCACTCTGTATATGGTCGTCAAGTGGATTTGCCATTCTTTAAGAAGGTGTATGGAAGGAAGACATACAGATCTACTTCTTCCATGCAAAAAACTTGGATTCTTGCCCCTATTATTGCGGTTTGCAGAAATGTTGAGACTACGTAACAAATCACCCTTTTTTGGTATGCGGCACCATATCGATTGTTTTGAGCTCATTTTTGGGCGGATTTCAATGAAACTATATGGAAAATGCGTATTTTTGAGAGGTGAATCGAATGGTATAAATTTTGTAGTATAATACACGAATTTAGCGAACCCAATTTCCGCCTGCTTCCCCAAAGCATGAGAATTTTCTTGCCAACCAAGCGGCCGTTTTGGATGAAGTAAAAACACAAATCTAAGCGTCTACCTCCTACCTACACACCCCGCAAGTTGTAGGGAGAACGGGACAGAAATGACGCGCTACTGACGCGTCCAAGAATCCCCATCAACACAAGTAACTCAGTGACGCGTCACGGTCGCGTATCTCTCTCTCCTTCCTCCATGCTCAAACACTCGACACGATGGCCAAGGGCAAGCTCGTCTCCGAAGATCTGAGATGGGCTATAGTTCGAATGTACACAGCCGGTGTCACCATTCCCTTCATTGCGTCCTATACTAGCATCAGCCGAGCTCAAATCTACCGCATTGTCAATCTCTTTCACTCCTCTGGCAAAGTCCTTACAGCCACTGAACGAAGAAGAACTGGGCGCACAAGACATCTGACAACAACAGATGTTGCTGTACATTGTTTCCTTGCTCTCTGTGACTCCGGCTGAGGCATCTTCAGTTTTTGCAAGGCACCCTCGACCACACTTGTGACCGCTATCTCGATGAACTGCAACTCGATCTCCAGGAGACATGTGGTCGGGTAGTGTCTCAGTCCACAATCTGGCGCGCTCTGAGACGTAGTGGGTATAGGATGAAGAAGGTACGAGTTGCTCTTGTAAACTGTCCAACCTATTCTCATATTCTCACTTACAGCTCACACGTGTCGCCATTGAACGTAGCAAATACAAACGAGCCAGTTTCAGGTACAAGATCGGTCTGAACTACCTTCCGCGCCAGCTTGTCTTTGTGGATGAAAGCTCATGCGATCGCCGCACGACGTATCGGGGGAGGGCGTGGGCGTTTCGAGGTCACCGCGCCGTTCGAAAGGCCTTTTTTATTCGAGGGACCCGGTGAGCACTGTCTTTAGGACCATAAATCTGATTTCAACCTGTCGCCAGCTGGTCTGTGTTGCCGGCCATCTCTTTAGATGGGATTCTATATGTCGACATCATCGAAGGCTCTTTCAACACAGAGTCTTTCGCTGCCTTCATTGATGGCCTACTCAACCAGATGAATCCCTACCCCAACACGAATTCTGTCATCGTTATGGACAACTGCCGCATTCACAAAGCCCAACTCATTCGGGACATGATTGAAGAACGGTACGTCTTTTTTTATTCATTCACCCTTCATCGAATGTGATGTCTTCCTGTTAGCGGCATGCGCTGCCTCTACCTCCCCCCGTACTCCCCCGACTACAATCCCATGGAGCCAGGATTTTCAAAGATGAAGGCTTACGTGCGTAGGCACGGGGACATCATGCGAGCAGCGACGCTGACAAACGACGAGAGAGCGGGGGTCATCACTTTACTACATAATGCTGTTTTTTCAATCACACCTGAGGACGCTCATGGATGGTTCGTACACTCGGGATACTTCTAATGTAGTGTAATTCAAGTACAAGGCTGGTTTATACATTCGACTGTTTCTAATGCATTGTGATTGGAGTAACAACGAGGATCAAGAAAAGAAATACAATGAGTCTATAGCGAAAACAGAAAAGAATCAGCGATCTTTACGTGCGTCAGCCAACCCCTGGGCCCATTCCTGCCTGCTTTGCATCTCCTGCTTTCGGATCTTGTCGCAGTCTTTGATAGCATAGCGCATCAACGACCGCGCAGGCCCTATCTTCATCCCCGGGATGGAGTTCAATAGCAGCTTAGTACCCATTCCTTCACCCTCCACGGCCAGTTGAATGACACGCAGGATTCCTTGCTCGCAAAATGCTGCCGCGTACTGCTGAAAATTTTGACCATCCTCGCCGCGCGGTGATGTGTCCAAATCGAGTAGCCAGTCATCTATCTTGGGATACAGAGTAGGGTCGTCGAGCACTGATTCATCGATCACAACGGGAGGAGCAGCTTTACGGGGCGATTGTTGACGAGGTTGTTCTGGGAGATGGGCAGGTGGGGAATGGGGATGATGCGGAGGCGGCGGATAATAAGCATATGGATATGGAGGATACGGTGGGTAGGGCGGGTAGGGTTGCGGCGGTGCATTCTGCGGCTGACTCGGTTTGCCACGAGAAGGAGCAGGTGCCTCGTATCCGGCATCTGTTGGGAGCCCGAGAACCTTGGGAGCCTTTGATAGAGAGGTATGGACGCCCTGGAACTATGAGGAAATACGTCAAATCTCTGTCGGTGTATGAAAGTCGCAGGAACGCACCAATAATTGGCTCCACAGGCTAAGATTCTGTACTGAAAGTTTGATATGGTCGCCGTTGCTTGCAACAACACAATGGGCCGAGTGCTTCTCACAGTACCGTGCATCTTCAAGGTCGACGAGCCATTCGGCTGCTGTTTTCACTTTTTCATTGCCGTCTTCTTCATCGTCTGTACCAACACTAGCGACTTGCTTTCTCTACGGAAACATGAGAGATTTGCCTCGATTTTGCGAGTCAGCAGGTCACATACCTTTCCCCCCCTCTTCGCTGTCGTCTTCGCCACTGTTTCCTTCGTTTCTTTAGGTGTGTTGTCAACAATGGTGATCTCGATTGCTTGTGTCTTTGTGCGCTTCTTGTTGCTCCGTGCAATGATCTCCGCACGAGCTGCAGAAAAGAGTTCTTGCAAATGTTGCTCGGTGTTGAGGATGCGCGGTTTATCTGCCTTCTTCCAGGAACTGAGTTTGTATGCGATCTGGAGCTTGCTTTTGCGAATGTCCATGGTGTCAGCTATCTTTTGCATGCAATCGTCGTAAGATGTGGTGGAAGAAAGCTTGGTCGTGTCGGAAGCAGCGCCAACGGGAACAATGAATTTCAAGGTAATAGCTGGAATTCCTTGAGATAAGACAGTATGACTTGGAAGGAGGGAGAGGAGACATACGAAAATCATCCTCCTCATCCTCATCCTCCTCCTCATCATCCTTGGAGTCGTCATCGTTCGCTTCACTATCTTCGTCCTCCTGTTCTCGACGTTTCCTACTATTTCCGGCAGCAAGACCCAGAAGTCCTTGAGTAGCAGTCTGAACAAGAGAAAGATCATCGTCGTTGGTACCAGAGCTTTCATCAGATATGGTGATGTCGCCGCTGCTGGGGGTAGAGGAAGCTTTTCGGGAACGCAGTTTTAGTGTGAGTTTAGTACTAGGAGCTGGTGCAGGCTCTGGAGATGGTGCAGACTTGGAAGATTTAGGCTTTTTCGGAGGGCGTCCAGGGCCATCGTGCTTTGGCTTGCGCTTTGTTGCCATTGTGAGCACCAGGGAGAAGGAGAGAGAGATACGCGACCGTGACGCGTCACTGAGTTACTTGTGTTGATGGCGATTCTTGGACGCGTCAGTAGCGCGTCATTTCTGTCCCGTTCTCCCTACAACTTGCGGGGTGTGTAGGTAGGAGGTAGACGCGTAGATTTGTGTTTTTACTTCATCCAAAACGGCTGCTTGGTTGGCAAGAAAATTCTCATGCTTTGGGGAAGCAGGCGGAAATTGGGTTCGCTAAATTCGTGTATTATACTACAAAACCTATACCATTCGATTCGCCTCTCAAAAATACGCATTTTCCATATAGTTTCATTGAAATCCGCCCAAAAATGAGCTCAAAACAATCGATATGGTGCCGCATACCAAAAAAGGGTGATTTGTTACGTAGTCTCAACATTTCTGCAAACAGCAATAATTCGTTGTATGCAATGATTTTATCAGGTTTCATCAAAATATGACAAGGAAGGATTATCTGATTATATAGTGAGTACCACCTAGTTATGCACCGGATTTCTGTTGTATTGGAGGGCAATAGATGCCAAAGATTATGTCTACCTACTTGAGATGGTACAATACTACAAATTTCATCGAAAATAATCGAATTTTCGGTTACTTTCTGTGATGACGAGTAGGAGGAGCGAGTGGAGTACTTATGTAGAACAGGATACTTGTTGAAGATTAGCGTGATATTTGAGTGAGCGCGAGTAATCAATACACGCGTTTGAGAGCGAAAAATAAAATAGAGCTCAAACTTCCTATATATTCAGCGAATCCAACTTAGTTAACTCAAGCGGTTTTCAGCGAGAACTTATCTCGCTGAGGCTAGTTGGAGTAAACACAACCTAGCACCGTCTGTACCTGTAATACCAGAAATGAGCGCGAAGCTTTCACTTAGGGTTCACACAATAGTTAGTTAGAACTACGTAGATTGATGGGATAGAAAAGATTGTCCTCCACAAGAGGGGAGGGCTCCTCATTTATACGTAGAGGCTACAGCTGAGGCTATGTCAATGCTATGTTAATTGATATCAATACACAGGACTGAAGGCTGTGAGTAGGCAGTACTTACAGATCTATAACAATATTATGTGCCAGTCAGTTAGGGAGAAGCTACTCATATTTTGGTAGGGTGTTCCAGACAAAACATTAGGACATGTCCAAATCTAAAGACAAGAATAAGTTCCTCGCCGCCATCTCCACCGACTCTCGCCCACGCCCAACGACCCGCAAGACCAAGGCGGCCGCTGAGGCTGTCCAGCTCGCCGCTGTCTCCGCAGATAACTCCGCTGCCACGTCATCGTCGACAACAGTCACCGCTGTCGCCGCAACGACCTCGCCGGTTCTTCCTCCCTCTCCAATCTCGCCAGTGGCAGTCGACCATCCTCCTGCGCCTTCGAAGCCTCCTCTCGAGCGTGCTGGACGGACGACGCAATCTAAGCAGTTGCAGGCGGAAGCATTGAGAGCAAAGAAGGAGTTTCTGTCAAGTTCTCGGGTGCGTGTTGACGATGCCGACTCCTTCGATGCACTTGCCGTGGTCTTTGGCGATGTCCTGAAGTGGCTCCACTCCTCTGGTGCTATCACCCAGGAGTTCTGGAAGGTTCTTAGCGCGATACAGGAACGGCTCGTCAACCACGTCACCATCGTCCGTGAGTCGGATACGACCTCTTCCTTCAGCGCCCTCCTCCCCCAGACTGTCACACCGTCCCTAAAGCAGCTTTCGGAGAAATCTGAGGCCCAGCACAAGGCAATCACGTCGCTATCAAAGGAACTCGCCTCCATCAAAACTGAGAAGGCTCTTTCGTACGCAGCCGTCGCCGCCGCCGCCGCCGCCAAGTCTCCCGCTCCCTCTGTCCCCAAGCCCAAGCCGCCCCCACTACCCTCCCCTAGCGATGAGCGCATCCTTGTCCGGTTCGACGGCGACGTACCTTCTCTATTCAGTGCACCCTACTCGGAGATAGTCGCCACTGTCAACAAACACCTTGTTTCCCTCTCCCTCCCCTCTGTACTCTATGCGACGAAGCAGAATGACAGCAGCATCTTCCTCGTTCCTGCATCAGCGGCCGACACCCAAGTCCTCGATAAGGAGTGGTCCCGCTGGGGCCCCACTATCTTCCCTGGCAGTCGGATCGCCCCCGTTGCGCTGCACTCCCACCTCCAGGTCAACGGCATCCTGTTTCGCGACGTCACAGACATGCGGGAGCTCAAGCGCGAGTTTGAATTGCGCAACCCGGACCTGGGTCCCGTCACGGGTCTGCCGACTTGGGTCAACCGTCCGCCGTCTGAAGCGCAGGCTGCTGCCATCTCTGCTAGTGGACGCAAGCCGAAGCTCGCTGGCTCGGTCTATTTTCTCCTCCAGTCCCGTGATAAAGTCGACCTCGCCCTTTCTCGTGGCCGCATCGTGCTTTGCTCAACAAGTCCCACTGTCGCTCGCGGATTCCCCCATCTAAGGATCTCTCAGTGCTGGGGCTGTTACAAGTACGGTCATACGAAGGCTCGATGCAACGTCAAGACACCGTCCTGCGCCGTATGTGCCAAGCCTGTTGGCGACCACTCACCAACGACGCCGTGTTCGGGGCCCGTCGCATGCCTAAACTGTGGCGGCAAGCATCGCGCTGATTCGTATTCGTGTCCTAAGCGCAAGGAGTTGCTAGTGACGCTCGCGGGGCGAATGAAGGATCTGCATGAGTCGTTGGATAAGTCTTCGATTCATCCCCTTCCGTTCATTCAACAACTCGCTCATTAAATATTCTCTCTCTCTCCCTTTCGTTGTCTTTGTTTCTGATGCACGCAACCCCATTATAGTACCTCACTCTCCTACACACACAAGTTCCCCATTCACACGTTCATGTCTCTCCTCATCATACCATTTTCCTTACAAGATACCAATTTTCCACTTCCTTTCTGTTTACCATAATCGTCCCGTAACCTACCAGTGATCATGTAACCTTAACCTCCCCTCTTGTACTGCCGCATAGCCTTACTACTGGCCAGGTACGGCATATAATAGAACTTCAAGTCAAGTCAAGTCAAGTCAAGACACTGAGAAATTGAGGTGACAGCAAAAGAAAAAGTGTGGAGTGAAATGATGGTCCATGGGAAGAGTAGAGTACACAGCAGAGCACAAGAGCCAAAATTTAAGGCACTCAAAAAACCACCAACATCAGGGTTTGAACCAGCAATCATCTGACATCTGACCACTATAAAACAACATGAACATATATGTACAGTCGCAAACCCCGAAGCGAAACGGCACTAGGAAGCGAAACACTCGCCGAATACAGGGTTAACGCTTTCCCCCGGGGCCAAATCTTTGCATGCAGGCACCCCACTATCGGAGCACCCAACTACAAAAGAAATTGGGTCAAAAGTCCTCTCGCCGCCGGCAATGGCCTTGTTTGTTTCGGCTTTGTTTACGCCGGCAGATGCACCAATGCAAAATATTATTTTTTGCTCTGGAATTGTGGCCGGTGACATACAGTAGTAATATAGAAAGTCACTTTGAGGCAGATTTCATGAACAAACTGGTCGATTTGCGCAAGAATGGCTCAATTTGTTGTGTTTTGAAGTGTTTCGCTATCACGTTATTTGGCGATATTTGACTCGCCCCATACATTGCCCTCGTTCTCAATGAAAACATAGTCGATTCACTCGATCCTTGATTGTAAGTGGTAGCCAGGAGAGTAAACTATAAGTCTACAACAAACGCCACCCATTTCCGCTTCCTAGTCCACCCACAATCAAGCGCAAAAGCTAAACGTTTCGCTTCGGGGTTTGCGACTGTACTACCAATGTACCAACCAGCCATAGCAAAATCCTTCTATTAGGCCACCCTTACCTTTGTGCTGCCTTCCTTTCTAGCAGGCAGCCTTTTGCGAGCCTCAATCACAACATTCCTTTTTGGATACTGACTCCTAGCACCCAAAAAAGGAAATTTTTGATAAAATGCCCTTACTTATGCATAGCCAATGTAGGCTGTTGATGATAACAGCTTATACTGATTCTTGAATGGTGTTTGAGACCAATGCAGTTCTATAACTTTTAAAAACAGCAGTGCAAGCCTGTGAAACTGTTGAAATGCTCAGACTAAATCTACCAAATGCAATATAGTTATCATAAAGTGTTCCATATACTCTGATAAGGTCATGCCAGATAATTGAAGTATTCTTGAATGTCTTAGCATCTTTATGACTATCTAATATGCAGCTATACAATGAATTTACCCTACATCAGGAAATTGTTGCCTCAGTGATCATGGTACATGTACTGGACAAAGAAACTTTGTAATGTGTTCCCTCACTTCCAGAGGTGATTGTGCATGAAGTCTGTATATCAAATGGGTGACATTCTAAGACTATTGTTTATATCTCATTCAATGTCATTTATGTCTATATTTCCTTATCCTAGGATCATCAGTTGTTGTTAAGCTTGCTTCAAGTTATTAAAGCTTGTGTCCTTTATCAGTAAAACTCCTCTTTGTCATAAATCCAACCTTCTTGTGCACTTCTGATCTCATATTGTCAAATATGTGTTTTGGATGATTTGATGAATTGTGTGTCAAGGAGGGCATATCAGCCAAATCTGAGAATACAATATGACTTAGAATACTGATCCCCATCCAAAAATGTCTCATTACATGAGAATTGACCAAGATCTGAGAAAGTTGTGTTTTCGGTAAAGTGGATTAAGACACCTCAAAACTTGCACATGGACTAAATGTCATTTTAGCATACATTCATGTAACTGTCCAGGTAAACTTATTTTGAGCAAGTTATGAACTCAATGAGAGCAGTTTGAGTGTTTTCAAGGCTATGTCTGCCATGTTTAGAGGGCTATTCACAGATCAATTCAGAAATGGCAAAAATGATGTTGAGTATAGCTCAAGAATTTGACGAGATTGTAGCATATGTTTGGTGACAAAACCTTTTTACAGACCAAAAATTGTCTAAACCAGTCTGTCTCACCTTTCATCATACTCCTCTAATGAGGTAACAGGGAGACAGACTTTGGTTGTTGTTGCAATGAAATCACATTATAGGATGGTTCCTGATAGTGTAGTTTGTTATGAAAGGCAAATATATCACTCAGTGAAGTACTGTGGCCTACATTGGGCAGCACATATGAATAGGGAAGTACAGGATCAGCACAATATGTGTTTTCACAGAATACAACATATGCTGGCTTTTCAGGGCTAAATGATAAGATTATTGTACCCATGTGATAGAAGGAGTACCACTCTATATCAGTGTCGTGTTTTGTGGCCATTGCTCCTTTGTCAAACAGTGAATCATGTTAGGGTACATAAGGTAGAAATATTTGGTGGTTTTGTGTGTGTTGGCAGGCCACCATTACCGGCATTAGATGTTCCAAATCTCCAGAATAGACAATAAAACTGCTGGATACAAGTTCAAAGTTGAAAACATGCAGGATTTAACATGTGCCTGGCTGTGATGTGGAAAATTTCCTTTTTAGGATGTGAGGTGTAGTGTAATTGCCTTTTTCAAATGGGAAGCGTTAGTGGCCTAAAAAGGAAACAACCCAGTGGTAGAGTCGAAAATAACAATACCAATTGAGAGCAGTGCTGGGTTCTCCTTTGCATTTAATCATGTTCCAAGGATGTCTACGGTGTTTTTGTAATTACTCAAATTTATAATTGAGCTTGCCTCTAGATACAAGGAAGAATAATATTATTGAGCTTTGCCAAACATTTAGGACAATAATATTGTTTCTGCGAGAAAAGTTATAAATGCACACACACATTCATTTCCAGGTGGGCTGCTCGAAAACAGCATGTTTGACTTGTTATACAGCACAAGCAATATAAGAATGAGCTGAAGCCTAACTGTTAGATGATAATATTTTTTTGCCTGCTTTGGTAGAATGGTATTGAACATTAAAAAAAAGCAAGCTGCGCATTCCGCTCATTGTACCATGCTGATACCATGGAGACAGAGGGAGTCAAATGTGTCACACCACACTTGCAAAATCAATGCCTCTTTGGTATAAGGGCTAAGTTGTTTGTCATTAAGGTTCTCTTGTTATCAGGATGCTGAGGTTTCGAATCCTGGTATATGACATTTTTTTTATCTTGATTATTGCATCCGGAGAACAGCTGAGGAATATTAAGTTTATTGGCAAGCTGATTCCAGCGGTCCAAGGCCCAATAATATACAATATAACAAGCTCTGCCAGAGATGTAGCTACATCAATATTATTGTTCATGAGCTACAACCTGGCAGATTGGATGAGAAGTATTGTTTGGTTTGACTAGCTGTGACTGGCTAGGTAGGGCAACTAATATTTGCTACATCAACAAGCATAGCCAGTGAATTAGGCACTGAAATAATATATCCAATGGTCAGCTGGGTCTTGTTGCACAGCCAATGTAATATTATTACTAGTGTCACAATTGTGTCAGCTGAACAGTAGCCCCCAGATTGAATAATATTCTCTGTTTCGGAAGCTGGAACCAGCTATGTCAGGAAGATAATATAGGTGCCAGTTCTTTGATAGCTGTATCCTGGGTCACAGGTACAAAAATATTTGTTTCCTCCACCAGCTCATCGCTAGTCAGACAGGCAACAAATATTCTTCTTGGCAATGAGCTCTTGCTCAAGATTTAGCCGCAATAATAATATTGGGCTCTACAGGGTCCATCAGCTGACTCCAAGGGACTAGGGCCAATATTATTATTCACTTGGACAGCTGATACCATCTGTCAAGGCAAGATGTTTTCTGTGTTGCTGAACAGCTCAGACCAGTCATTCAGGGGAACAAGTAATATTGCTTTCAACCTCAATAACTAGCTGAGTGCTAACAACCTAGGCGAATTAATATTACACTAGCTATAATGGGCTGTGAGCTGTTAGCTACTCAGCTGGCCAAGAAATATTATTGTATTGCATCAAGTTGATCAGCTAGATGCTAAGGTTCCAAGGAATTAATATTTCAACACCTCTACTGGGCAGTCAGCTGTCACCTGAAGGGCTTGGAAAGAAATAATTTTTTGTCTAGTGTAAGGTGAGCAGACCTTTGTTGTATAGGCATAATAATATTATATATCACCGGAGCCTAGCATCCGGAGGCATTATTCTTTTAGAAACCACCCTCCCTTCTGCTCCAATACATGGCCAGCTGGTAGCCGGACATTAGGCACCATAATATTATAACTCCCCAGAGAAAAAAATATTGTCATCCTAGACACTAGGCCTCAGCTGTGAATCCGGCGGATTTCGGGGAACCCTATCATCTAGCCATTAATCATTTGTAGGGGACCTGCTATCTAGGGCATTATGGACTGTATATTGTGTACCAATACATGCAATATCTACGCGAATCCGCTCGGCGCCGTGAAAACTACGACTCTGCTATGAATTCTCCCGGTTAGCGTCGAATTTGAGTCCTGGGTTTCGAGCTATGGATGCCGGACGAAGTATGGGAGCGGGGGTGACGTCGGCTCGATGGCTTGGGCGTAAGTTTGATTCGACGAAGACGAGGGCGAATGATCGAGAAGAGTTGCGTTGGAGTCGGATTCGAGGCAATAGAATAGAGCAGCGTGCTAGAGAGAAGTGGTTAATGGAACTTTGAGGGGACGATGGGCAGTCAGCGCAACTGTTACCGTGCTCTCGTTGCAATCCATTGCCATGCGAATCACTCAGCGAGCGATTGCACGAATGGTGACGCCGGGGACGGGCGAGGAGCCAACTGCCTGGAGGTCATTGAGGTGGTGCAAATGGGAGGGAGCCTGTTGGTCAGTCGACTCATTTTGCAGTCACTTTGAAAGAGCGAGGGAGCCTGAAAAGAGCGGCGGTGACGGTGACGGCCACAGAAACAATGACAGACGGCGGCGACGGCGACAGTGGCGACGGCGTCGAGGAGAGAGCTGGCGGCATGGTGGATAATAATGGTGGGAGAGAGACAAGTACGTCCAAGGTCGTCCGCAGCATTTGTGTGCTGCGGATGTGAAGCTTTGACGTCATTGCCCGGCAATTCGGCATTTGGACTTGGGCGTTTTTGCGCCGTAACAGGCGCTGGGGATTTTAACGCCGACTCATATTCCATGATTTTTGGCTTATGTACTATGTCTGTGGTTACGGAGAATTAATCAAGTTTTGAAGTTGCAGAAAAAGAGAAAAAAAGAGGGAGAAAGAGGAGAGATTATTAGATACCTCTGCATGAATGTCCTCAAATCTCAGAGCTTCAACTTTGCTGCAGCGAGCACAATCTACAATTCAGTGTCTTGATTTCATCTTGATTCTTTTGCCATATCGAGTAAACATCAAGACTATGTCTATTCGGGTTTGCGTCCCAAAACGACATAGAACACAGCCAATGGAATTCAAGATTCGTAATCTTCCGTAACACGGCGCCTCGGCCTTGGGCGCTAAACGAGCGCTTAATATGTGGCTCTGACCTTTTCTCAGCCGTTTCGGACCAACTCACAGTCTTTCCTCGGTCCTCTTCCCAGCTCTTACAAGAAAGAGAACTGTGGCATTCCTGTAATATCCAATCTGAATGCTGCTCCTTGATATACTGATTTTTTCGGCCCTGCGCGGCCAATTCAATACCTAAAATTTGCGTCCCGACATCTATCTATTCAAAAATGCGCCGGCGACCATTTAAAAGGTTCTTATTTCACTAGTATCCGGTCAACTTGAGTTGGAAATCACGGCAATTCAACTGATTACTTGCAACAGTTGCAGATTCTTTAATTTTAGGTGCACCAAATTGATTTCACTACTTGACAAACAAGGCAGAGATATTCAATGTGAGTATTTGATTCCATTCAAATAACTCTTGAGATCAAAACGGTTTGCAGTCAATCGTGCAGTGCATTCAATTGCAATCTTCAAGTTGGAGGCTCGGAGTTAGGTTTAACTTTCCAACTTCCAACTTAAACATCTCTTTTTGTGTCCATATTTCCTCGCATTTTAGTACGGGTATGTATTGACTATAGTGGCAGGATCTCTTGAATCTTTAATTGAAGCGCACGACAGAAGCTACGACGTTCTAAGGAAACGACCTAAAACGGTTGGGTTGCGCGGTAAATGCCGAGTTTGACAGGAGGGATCAGCCGGAAACATCAGGATCACCTAGGATCATTTGGCTATGTCTAGCCGAGACATAGCCAACCACAGGCACGGTTAATGAGCCCGATTTTTGAGAAGGCGAGCAATCGGTCAAATTCATTGAATGGGGCCTAATTCTTCTGGGATACCTGAAAAGCTAAAATCATGGGCATTTCCATGAAATAATTGATTCATTTTCTAGGTACATGAAAATCAGGTGCCGATGTTTTCACAGTGAGTGACTCTTTGAGATTGACCGGAGGCCCGAGGCCTGGTGCGTGTTTCTCAAACTGCTGTTTCTCCATACTGAGGTTTTCATCCTTAGCTATTCTGCTTGCAACTGGGTCATTCACCGTCGTCCCCGACCGCACTTCCTTCCCTAATCTTTGTATGAAGTTGGCCAAGTTTCCAGGCCCCTTGGTCGATTGCTCGGACCGTTGAACTCAAGTTGAACCAAAGGCGAATTGAAGGAAAAAACAATTACCAGGGGGTACCGGTATAAAAGTCCTCTGGAAAAAGCGTGACAGAAAAAGCGTGACATCCAAAAAACCCTTGCAAAAATTGCAATCTGAGACCAAAAAAGGTGAAAAAAAAAAAATCCGCCCATGCTTGTTTTCGCCACGGTGACGGTGCGCGGAAGGCTTGTTTTCTGGGGAAAAGGCAACACCTCTGTCACGGTCTTTCAGGCGCTGCTCCCATCCAAGTTGATACAGTACGTGTGTAGTAGTCTACTTCCATAACATGTACTATGCAAAACTCACGGAATCTTTCCACGTTTCAATCGCAGCGACAATTCTCGGCGAGCCTCAACGGCAGCTGGAGGATTCACCTGCGACTTTGGCTGTCAGCTGGCTTCCAGTTCCAATGGTAAGGCTCCAACCGTTTCCGTTTGCAAACGTTTTAAACGGTTGTATCCGTTTCTTTTTTTTCGTTTTTTTTTTGCCTGGGTCGCTAAACGGTAAACAAAAATAAAATAAACGATTAAACGTTTAATTTTTTCGAGGTTTTTCATCAGCCACGTACTGGGTTGAAAGCCGCGGATTGCCGGTTATGACAAGTGCCGTAGTGATGCAGTCTGAGGCGTATGTTTGGTGACTGTTTGTGTCGCCTATCAAGGCTGCTGTTCTTGCCTTCCGCCATCATCTGCGCAGCTCCGACGGTGCTATGGGACGCCGACGGACTCTTTGACCAACCGAGGGCTACACAATCAGCTCGCAATAGACTCGCAATGCTCGAGCAATATGCCGCCATTCCCGTCCACTAAAAACTTGTGACGGCTGTGACCGAACGCGTACTCGACGCGTCGTCTTCCACCATGTCTTGCAGCACTCACTGCTTCTACCGTGCGTTATCAAGATTTCGTTGTTGATCATGCTCTCTCAAAGTCAAGCGACAACGACCAGATAACTCAAGGAGTCAAGCGCGGCTCGAAGACCAACTGCCGCAAACACTATTACCACCCGATTCCAGTAACACACAACGGCAGCTGGAGATGGGCTTTTCAATGCAGGTACTGCGCAAAGTAAGTTTCCTGATATTTGTGCATCGAGCAGCCTGATAGCCATGCTTCCAGGATCATTACAATCCCAAGAACTGTCCATGGAATGTCCTTCGCAGATGAGCCCCAGCAACCAAGCCTCGCCAACCTTGCAATGCACCTCAACTGCGGCGACCACGGGCGGGGCATGTCGATTCCAAGGGCCTCGGGATCAGGTCCCGCTCGCAGTAGCACTGCTGCTTCGGCGCAGTTCATGGAGGAATTTTTAATGAACAGCCACCTCGGAGAATTTCTCTCCCTTTTCTCGGCCTGGATATTGGAAGACGACCTTCGATTCGTGGCGGGTGCGAGGTCTGAGAGCTCGGGGGTCGATGAAAATTGCTAACGAAGGTGTGGATGAAGGCGGGGTATGGCAAGTATTAGTATATATATTCTATGGACCCAAAATAACCGTTTTAAACGATTAAAAAGGTTTTTCCAAACGTTTATTACCGTTTCCGTTTGTTTTGCCCTCGGGCGCAAACGAAAACTAAAAGGTGGGAGCCTTATCCAATGGCGGAAAATGTGTTCGCCAGCTGAAGCGTCCATTTGTCGGCAATGTGGGGGCACTTTGGCGGTGATACACTGACTCGGAGAAGGTATGGGATCACGGCATCTGTGAGAAAGATGCTCGTGTTGCGCAAGATCGCGGGAATATAC
This sequence comes from Favolaschia claudopus, assembly GCA_037176885.1. Classification (NCBI taxonomy): domain Eukaryota; kingdom Fungi; phylum Basidiomycota; class Agaricomycetes; order Agaricales; family Mycenaceae; genus Favolaschia; species Favolaschia claudopus. The sequence goes on from JAWWNJ010000102.1 coordinate 816,069, forward strand.
TGGGAATTTTTGTGACTCAGTATGAAGTACACTATGTGTAGTATGTGCATGTAAGATATCGGGAGGCTGCGTCAAAAAATGAGAGCTGTGCAATGGATTTATTCGTTAATTCGTGATGGGTGATCCAATTATATATCTGCTTTTTGCCGCTTTAGGAAATACAAGTCAGAAAATGAGTTTGAGAGGGAAAACGGACAAGAGAAGCCCACAGAACATTAATAGTGAGTCAGACCTCCCTTTTCCTTCAACATTTTGCGCATCCTGTTGGGCATACTGCCGTATAACTTGTCAGTATATGTCTGATCTATTTTCTCCCACTCCTCCTTCAAAGTGATCCTAGGGAGTCCCGAGCGCGTACCATACGCTCCAAATGATCCCAAAAATTCTCTATGATGCTCAGATCGAGCGGGTACGGGCACCAGGGAAGAACATCAAAGCCCTCGAGATTAAGCCACCCCTGCGCGTGCTTGGATTTATGCTTTGAGTCGCCGTCTTGCTGGAAATAAATGGTCGAGCGGTCCAAATTACGCGGGTCCAGAATGTCGAGGAGGAATTTTGAGAGGATGTCAGTGTAAACGAAGCGATCCATGATCCCTTCGGTCCGATGAAGTTGACCGACACCGTGTCGGGTGAGACAGCCCCAGACCATAACACCCCCGCCGCCGAGTTGGACCTTCTTCTTCGTATATCTGGAGCCATACGCCCTCCTTGGTTCCCTTCAGCACCACTGTCGGCCGCCCGAATCAATGATGTTGAATTACTCATCTGAAAATATAACGGCCCGCCAATTCTCTGCAGTCCGGTAACAATGAAGTTCCCCCTACTCTTTTCGCTTCCTCCGGTGCTCTGGCTTCAACAGAGGCTTAGATTGGTGTACATAGGCCCCTAATTTACGCTCTCGTAGCGCAAACCGGACCGTATCGACATGCAAATGCGGGAAATCCGAAATATTGCATTCTTGGCTTTCCCGGAAGAGAGCGATTGGAGGGCTCCACGGATGTTTCGCTCCCTCATTGGCGTGAGAGACTTGGCCTAGGTGCTTTCTCATCGAAGCCGCGCGTTGGACCATAGCGGGCATTGATTTGGGAGACCGTAGAGGGCGCAACATTCTCTTTTTTCGGCTACATCTCTATTTGAGATGCCTGCCTTCTTAAGGGCGTCTATGGCGGCCTTGTTTGCGGCAGTGATGTTGAGCATGATGTGGAGAATGAGTCACAAGAGGTCTGGGGTGAATCGAGCGCGTCGTTGTGGTGGTTCAGAGTGAAAAGTCTTGGGCTTGCCAAATGCGGAAAAAGTGTTGGATCACGTGTACGCGATAATCACGCTCTCTGACCACAACGCGCGCACATTGGACGTCGAGTTAATACATGTAGAAAGGGTAGTCTTAGAGGTATACGAAGCACTATATATCACCCCCAAAATTTTCTCACTCGCGCCGCAGTTCAAGCCGAAAGTTTGAAAACCAGGTGATCCCATACTTTTTCCGAGTCAGTGTACAGTAGGGTGTGTATCGGTTTTGATGCAAATGTGGCCGCACAGCCATTTGAGGCATTTGCGGGTCCTGGTGGGGAGTCTGGGGACGAAACCTGTTGGCCCGGGGACTGGATGGCTGCGGACTGAACACGCTGGGTTTGTTGAGCTCAGCCAGTCTACATTTGGCACGAGGTGTTTCGTCTTCGGACATTCGAGGTGCAGGACGGAAGCCAATTGGGCTAGGGGGTGGAAAATGCGACAAACTGGCCACAATCTGCGATTGAGCCCCAGTCGTAGTGTGACGGAAGCGAAGGCGAGTCGAGTTCCGGCACAAGTGGATCAAAGAAAAAGAACTGGGGTAAGTCCTAGATTGACCAAAGGAAAGCAATCTACGACAAAAGCTAACTACTTATACTAGAAAATGGAGGCTGTGTATCAGAGTCTTGGTAACGACTTGGGGAAATATTACCGTGACCAGATGCGAACGTCGATCCGTCACATCCGCCCTTCAGATCGTCGACAACGACGAGCTCAATATCTAGTCAGAAAATAAATAAATCATGTTCAAACTCAATTCAATGTCCGAAATGGTCTTCGAAAAATCAAAATCAAACCATTCGGGTCTCCTCGCCCTTCTCGACGACCATTTCGATGTCGAGGAAGGAAATCATGCGAAGTTAGAAGTGTTCAAGTACTTCTGTGCTCTCCAAAAGAGCATCGCGATCAGTCGTCAGTGCGAAATCAACAGCATGGGACGCAAATCCAGGAGGTTTACCTTTGGAAACCATTGTGTTCAATTCAGGACAGTTGCGGGACAGGTGTCCATGCACCCCGCAATTAAAGCTGCAAGGTATTCACTGCGCTTCTTGGCAGACAAATGGCCGCCGTTGCCACGAGATTTCGACTTGGGAGGTTCGGGTTCAGCACTGGAAACCGAGATAACGCGCCCTCCGGTACGACGTTTCTCGTTCACATCTGTTTCCAATTTGGGTTCATCGGTTCTGGTCCGAGGTTTCAAGTTACTCGGCCCAGCATTTTCTATCGAGTCATCGAGTTCGTCAACATTGACGATAATCTCGGCGCTTTCGGCGCCAGCGGTAACTTCAGCCCAAGTATTACAAATCTCAGGATCCAGTTTGTCGCGAAACATCTCTTTCCGGATGTTGGCGTTGAGGCTACGCCAGAACATAACAACCTTCTCCTGATTGGCTTCGAGCCCAATTGTGTTGAAGATTCGTTCCCATTCGGCTTTATGAACCAAAACCGATTTATTCCGTTGAACGCAAAGGCCCAACAATGTGCGTTGCTTCTCGCGATAATTCACAGGGAAACAAAAGTTGAATAATCCCCAGAAGAAATCACTCAAAGACCACACTTTATCGTCGTTCTCAACCTTGCTGTTGTAGTACTCAAGAGCACGACTCGTCAAGTGATATGACAAGTAGAAGACACGTTCAACAACGGGCACTTTGCCAACTTTGACATAGTTGGATCCTTCTTTCACAAATCGGTGAAATGCGACGGCATCAGGTGAGCCATCGTATTCTCTGGGAGGAATGGGCTTCAGAATCATTCGATCTTTCCTAGACGAGAATTTCTACTCCTTTTCGAGGAACGTCGCTTGCGACGGTGCCGTGTTGGGTGAGACCTCCCCGGCCCTGATCCATCTGACGACTCAGAATCTGAGCCAGAAGAGTCGGATGGTTCGGATGGGGTTGGTGAACCGTCTACACGGTCGGCATTGCGGAGCGTGCGCTCGATGAAGCTGCCGGGAACGATGCGCACAGCGACTGGTTACTGTAATAGTTATTACTGGTATCCGAACAGGTTCTAAGCAATCATGGTCTCTGAATCTGTAAGATAAGATCGCACCCGTTGTCGTTCGCCTTTCCTTCCCGCCATCACCGCCGATTTCTGGAGTACCGGCAATATCTTGGGTCTGACGCACCGCCTGAAAGAGACGAATAGCTGATTCGGCAAGGGTGGAGCCGAGGACGCGGGACCAAACACAGGTCAGCAGATTTCGAAAACGAAAATCAATCAAAAACCCGCATTCTTTTTCCGGCTGTAAGCACAAACGAATGAGCACCACTTGATCAAAACCCGTATATTGTTTCCAAAACGGCTGTAAGGAAAACGAGTTTGATAGTTATGCCCACAGTTTATTTCTCAGATATTTTAGGCCATAAGTCTTTTTATTTGCGATTGTGCTAGCCCTAAAACAGTTCCAATTATTAAAGATAATAAAGAACTAATAAATAATAAATTATAAAGTGCTTTACTTCCGCCTCCTAAAATCTCTTGTATGTTTAAAAAATAATTTCAATAAGAATCAAATGGTTCAAGACAATAAGCATAATTAATATTATCCATACTTATGGATATAAGCATACGTTGCCCCGTATCTCAAATTTGATCCGCAGGTATATTTGGTACATGAGGTAGTGATAATCTATAAGCTTCATAATTTTCTACTCCACCCCATACTTGGAAAAAACCTCAAACGATTTGAGGTAAAGAGTATAAAAAATTCATAATATATTGTAACATAGGACTATATATTCAAAAATAACCTTCAAAATTGTCTATTTGTAAATATAATTCTAATAATAAAATTAAAATTGACAATTTAGGAATAACTGTTAACCATACAGTCACAATTGTAGGGGTATCGTTATAAACATCCATGGCTATCAAATTTATCGTGAAATTAAATATATTGTAATTGCTACATTGGTACTCCTCCTACTACCGACCATCTATACGCACCTTTCCTGCCGAAAAAGGGTACGTATTTAATTTATCTTTAGTTATAGTACCCACAACTAGCATATTTTTAATTGTTTAGAAGGGATTTTGACGTGATAATTGCTTTCACAACCCATTAGAGTAGATCTTAACTTTAGATTCAATAAAGAATTATTTCCAAAGTAACTATCATTTACTCGTTGCTCTTTTACAACAGAAATTGCTGATTTAGATCCGCGATTATCCATTTTGTTTTCACTCATCTTTTGATTTGTTACCTTACCTGAATAATTACTTCAGCCACTAATATTATTTATAATATAGTTTGGTATCAAAAGCTTTAGGACTTTCCCGGAATTTGATAGTTTTACCCACTTTTATATTAACCAACCTGCTCGGCCACTTATAATATCTACTTAAACTAGTATTTTTATTTTAGCCTTTTATTTCATTTTCAATACTACGTGCTATAGTTGAAAAAATATATTTATTTTTATATAGTTTACCTGATACTATATGTCTCCGACTTCGCTGTCGTCTGGGTCTTCTTCGTCGTCGCTGGAGTCGTTGGAATCGTCTGGCGGTTGAAACGCGTCCGAACCACTGGAATTGTCCGCTTCTGGATCTGAGATGCAAGTGAAAACAAATTTTTCTAGTCTTGGCTTCAGGAGGTACGACTGTTGCCAAGACGCTGGTTTATGAACGAGCGGTGGCGGTGCGCTCCTGATCTTCTTCCTTCTCGCCGTCATGTTCCTCCGACTCGAAGGAAGATCTTCGGTCCTCGCACACGGTCGGACCGAATATTTTCTTTGGCTGAATGCCTGAATACTGACTTTTACCTGCGTTGAACCCGTTGACAAGCAAAACATTCTCACCTCAAAGAGCCCCTATTTATGTAATCACATTCGAGCTCTAAGATCGGGGAACCTACCGGTGCGAGCTCGTCTTTCACTAGACCCAGAGCTAATCACATTTATATGTTCATTGCATTGTCTGGGCGAGCTCTAATAGCTTCAGACCTGCGGCGCAAACTTGCTTGGACCTTTCCCATCTCAATGCACACAAAGACGCAAAATTTCGCGCAATTTTATTCACGCTATGCATTCACACACCTTGAAACTCAATTTCTTCACGCGAATCTAAACGGGAATCATTCACCCGACTCAACTGAAAAATTCACGCGAACCTAAACGGGAATCATTCACCCGACTCAACTGTAAAATTCAACGGGAACCATTCACCCGTCAATCACTGGGCACCATTCACCCACAAAATCATTGGGCACCATACACCCACCAAATAATTGGGCATCATTCACCCACAAATAACTGGGCATCATTCACCCACAGCTCATCGGGCAACATTCACCCGCCACTCATTGGGAATCATTCACCCAAAAATCACTGGGTATCATTCACCGCCGACTTTGCACTGCAGCAGTGCGTCACAAGCTCCTAGAATCGGGGGTCTACTGCAGTGCTCTTCTTTTGGTTCAGAGGTTCATTTGAAGGTGTGTACTCAATCCGGTGCGTCTACAGGCGCGTCGCAAGCTCCTAGTACTCGGGGTCCTTTCGACGCCCCGGCTTCACGGCCCGCACCTTGGATGGAGGCTTCCAGCCGGATTTCTTCGCCGCCGGCCCATCATTCTCATTCAGGCGGCGGGGATTTCTCCCGTATATCACCTAATTATTCATTGTCATTGGCGCACAAGCCAGCGAGTTCATAAATTTCTAGTCTTGGCTTCAGGAGGTACGACTGTTGCCAAGACGCTGGTTTATGAACGAGCGGTGGCGGTGCGCTCCTGATCTTCTTCCTTCTCGCCGTCATGTTCCTCCGACTCGAAGGAAGATCTTCGGTCCTCGCACACGGTCGGACCGAATATTTTCTTTGGCCCACCCGCCCTTTCCCATTTGGTAAGCATTCCATTATTTCTAAGGGTTAGGGAGTGCTCTTTTCCAGGTTGTATGGCAACTGGGGTCCTTTCGACGCCCCGGCTTCACGGCCCGCACCTTGGATGGAGGCTTCCAGCCGGATTTCTTCGCCGCCGGCCCATCATTCTCATTCAGGCGGCGGGGATTTCTCCCGTATATCACCTAATTATTCATTGTCAGACAAGGCAAATTTTTACCACTATCCATTTCCTCCTCTTCTTCAGGGCTGAACTGTGGTGTTTGGGTCTGACGATGTGAACGAGCTGGGGATGGAGGATGATTAGCGGTCCCGCCATACTCTATGTCTTCGCGCCGCTGCTCGTCTTTAATTGCAGCGATAGCCGCAAGCGCAGTATTTTTACATGTTCTTGTTTCCGTCCCGAGTCGTGAGTCCCGGGCCACTGGGTTGGTTGCGGCGCGTCGTTGGAGGGGCGGGGAGAGACATCGGTAGAGAGATGGTGGGAGGAAAGAGAGAGCAGTGAGAGAATACGTGCGGAAAGTTGGTGTCGTCTTGACAATCTTTTTTGCAAATTCGTTTCAGGCACGCACGGGTGCGTCAAATGACTCGGACTTGAAAGATCGCACCCCTCTCCTTTGTCATTTTTGCTCCCCACTCTCTCCTTGACCGTTCAGCAATGCCCCGCCAGACCTACCAGAAGAAATTCAAGCCCAAGAATATTCCTTGCCCATACCCAGAATGCAAGAAGTTCTGTACCAACTCAGGGGGACTCACCCGACATATGCGGATCCATCAAACCTTTCCCCGTCGCTCCGCACCGCAGCCGCCTGACTCCCCGCCCTCTCCCACTAGGATGATATGGAATGGGAGCCCCTTGAGCTTCCTGGGCGCATCAAGCGTCATTAGAGAGTTTGCGGTGAGCCGCCAGAAGCCACCTGGCGGCTCTAATGGCATGCGGATTGGAGCGGCTATGCTGTCTGGCGGCTCGTTTGGTGGCTGGTAAGACTGGTTTAAATTTGGTTTTGCAAGTCTATTCTTAGTACTTAGTCATCTATATCTTGAGCCATACACACACGAACAAAATCCGACCCGAAAATCTGACGCCATCGCACATTTGAGCCGAAGACTTCGGTTGACGCTGGAAATTGCTTCAATTCAAAACAATTATGCACCTTTGGACAACGAACTCTCATTGGCTGAAGGTATAGTCAAATATACAAGGTACCCAACCTCGAAATCGTGCTAAGGACCGCGCGCGACGAGCCGCTGAACGAGCCGCCACATGACGTAGCCGCTCCAATCCGCATGCCGTTGGAGCCACCAGGTGGCTTCTGGCGGCTCACCGCAAACTCTCTATTTTGACTTCAATGCGGAATGCCCTTCGTACCCAAAAGTCCCGCACCCTACAAACATAGCTGTCCCGTCATCCCGTTTGATAGATACATCGCGGTGCTTCGTGATCTCAGAGGCTTTGAAGGAAGTGAGGGTACGAGGGAGCAAAAAATAAAATTGATTGAGCGGCGGCAGCGGGTAAGAGGTAGGGACGGAGTGAATTCAATCAAAATATGCTAGCACGAGGTGGGGCGTATGATGGATGGGCTGAGAGGTGAGAAGACCTGTGACCGAGAGGTTGACAAAGTGCGCACGGCCTGGCGCGAATTGAAGGAGTGCGCAAGGTTGGCGCAAGGAGTGTGCCGAGCGAGACGTCAACGGAGTTTTTAGAGCAGTGAGGAGACGGAGGACTTTGAAAAAGTGCGCGTACTTATTCGTTCGAAGGTAAAGGCTGTGATTCCAGGGCGGGAGCTCTTCAAAGCTTCACGGGTCAGACTCAAAGTCATTGCAGCGCAAGAGGCTGTACGCGGAAGCCGGCCCACGTTTGAAAATCCGACGGTATCTGGATCAAATCTGGATACCGGTAAATTCCACCGCCATCAGTATCGAGCCAAACATCTGGGTATCCGACGACTCACACTCAAGCGACATACAACATGTGTTTCGAGACGCAAAACTGTCGACTGTATAGCTGCACACACCGTTGGTCAATCAACACATTCAAGGCACTTCTCACTTGCTGTTCCCTGTGTGCGACTAATTTATATCATACAACAGGTAGACTGTGAAAAGTCAGATTGTGCTCATAGTGGAACGCACAAGCAGAAAGTTCACAATTGTGTGTCAAGCTGCAGGCAGCAGTGAGTCACATATCTGTATTCTGGCCGAAAACTATCAGCATTGAAATCACTCACTCTTAGACTTGGCGCGCCGTTTATCAAGGACGTCACAGTGTTAGCGAATACTTGCGACAAGTGTAGTTTTGGAAGGGGCTTTCCGGTCGTATAAGTTGGTCTGTACAGTACAGCGGCGTCAACCCCGCCGTGAACAAACACGCGCATGTATAGAACAACTTGTACAATATCTGTAATTTCTGGGCGATCGGAATTCCCAGTCTTTACTCTACAGTGCCAACCGCCACCTTTTCGGCACACGTGCCGTGATTGATCGGCTGCGAATTAGAGCTCGAAACCAATTTTTTTTGGAAGGAAACCGATGAAAAGAATGCGATTCACGTTAAGACCTCATTTTCTTACGTAATCGGTCATTTTTTTTGGCTGTTGAATCAAAATTTCCTACATTTTTTGCCCTTTTCTCCGCTCCTGGCGGTCTAAACCTTGATCTACTTACCGTCAAAGCACAAGAAATAGACATTCTGCCTCGGTCCGAGGCTCTATGCACCGGTAAACAGTATGTGGCTGTGCAATCGGTCATTTTTTTTTGGGTCCGAAAACTGAAATTTGATGCTACAGCTTAGCCGTTTACAAGCCTGATAGCTGCAATCAAACTGAGTCGTTTGCCGCAGTTTCCGAGGAAATGGGCCTTTTTTTGCGGCCCGAGAAAGGATTACAAATTTTTACTTTCCCACACCCTTATATGGTACAGTTGCGGCGAAATTAAATACATTACCATAAAAGGAAATTCTCACTATTTTCATCCCTTCTGACTTGGAAGCGCCGGGAGAAAGCTTGATGATACGATGGGAGGTCTCTAAGTGCAGTATGTAAGTTTGACGTTCTCTCCTTAACGAGGCACGAGTGATAGCGAGAACAGGGTTTGTGGATCAGCGGTGATCGACGATCGGAGTCTCTTGCTCTTGACTCCGATGTCGACTCCGCCGCCTCCGTCTGGCTACGCTCGCTGCTTGCGAGCGCTTCCTTTTCTTGTTTTCTCTTTCTTGTCTATCGGCTGGAGTCGACATCTATCTACTTTGGCGGCCCTTTTGGCGCGATGTCGAGCCTTTTCCATCTGCTAGCCATCAAAATGGCACTCTCCATTGCTCGGCGCGGACCTTGAGGGCTCTCGGCCGCCTATCATCTACAGAGCACTTCTCAGTCGCCGTCTATTCGATGTGGGTTCGCTGCTAGCGCGCGACGACGACGGTGCTCTGTCCCCAAGCCCCTGTCTCACTGAGGTCTTGTTCGGTACACCACCATCAGATTTGATGTCCGTGATCGGAATGCCTTTGTAAATGTTTTTGCAACACGCACCGCTATCTATCTATCACCGCTATCCGTCTATTGCCGCTATAGCTAGCCATCCGTCTATTGCCGTTATCCATCTATTGCCGCTAGCCATCTATTTTCCAGCAGAGTGTACGCCACCGGCGATACCTGCATTCTATCCAGCGCGTTACTTTCACATTTACTTCGGCATTCAAGTCAGGGAGATCTCTCCGCAGGTGGAGTTCTGCACAAGCTCTCAGTTGGGCATCCGACTCTTTGGTGCGTCGTGTTCTCCTAGTTATATGGGTATCCTTCTGCGGATGCGTCGCTCACTCCTAGGACATTGGGGATCCGCCGAAGAATACCCCATTGCGCCGGAGAGCCCATGGGGCTGGGCTCTCTCCCACTTTCCATCTACCACCCAGACTGAGTCGGCGAGCGTCATCCACAAATTGACGTTCTCTCCTTAACGAGGCACGAGTGATGGCGAGAACAGGGTTTGTGGATCAGCGGTGATCGACGATCGGAGTCTCTTGCTCTTGACTCCGATGTCGACTCCGCCGCCTCCGTCTGGCTACGCCCGCAGCTTGCAAGTGCTGCGATTTCTTGTCCCTCCCACCCTTCCCTTTTTACATATCCTTCTTTTGCTCAATCTTGATGCTTTTTCCCTTGCTCGGGGTTTTCCCTCAACGAGGTTTTCCCGGGAAGGTTTTTAATGCACTTGATTTGAAGCCCCTTCTACGTACATTTCAACTCCATCCATTCTGCCATTTCAAGCCATATATCTAAGACTCTACTCTACTGTGTTGATTTGTACGTAGGAAATATATTCAGGGCCAATGGGGATCCGCCGAAGAATTCCCCATTGCGCCGGAGAGCCCGTGGGGCTGGGCTCTCTCCCACTTTCCATCTACCACCCAGACTGAGTCGGCGAGCGTCATCCACAAAATGAGGTAGGTCGTTTGCATCACGATTGAGCATGAATGGTGCAATAAACTGTAATCTAAATCGGTCAATCGGAGCCCAAGTTAACTTTCCCATGGATCATTTTGACCGCCAAAACATCTGAATTGGCGACACCAATGTTGAGCTTGCGATGACTCGGCCGCGTTGCCCTGTCCAGAGCTAATTTAACAGAAAGTTCCTTTTATGGTAATGCATTTAATTTCGCCGCAACTGTAGTCGAGAGGTGATGAGTGGCACTGTAGGCTCGTCTCACCCTCTCTTGTATGGGGGACGGTTTTTTTTTTTTTTCGTATCAGCATTTCTATACCGCAAGTAAACTAACTGCTAAGACGCGACTACAGCCGTTTTGGAAACAATATACGGGTTTTGATTGAGTGGTGCTCGTTCATTTAGGGGTCGGTTGCAGTATTTACAGTACTATTGTGCCTAACGGGTATGAATTCTCCCAATGGGTCTGAATTTTCGATAATCCTGCTTCCCCTTTGACCCTTTGGCCTCCGGAATTTTCGGGATGAGTTTTTATGCTTCTTCTCTATGGCTTTGCAGAATTCTATTGGGATACAGACAGGACGAGGCGTTGAGAAAAGGGTGCCGATCCATCAAGGTAAATTGATGGGGTGATGATTGAGATCAAAGTACTCGCCAACCCGGTAATTGCTTTTGGACCACTTCCCTTTCGTCGTAAGATAGAGAGCGTGGGATCCCGGCACCTTACTTAAGCACGTTATGTAATGCTTCACACGGCCAAATTCCCAGGTGCGCAAAAAAATTCATGGTCTTTCCGGCCTGCAGAGGGGCTGACCTACAGACTCAGAAGCCGCTCTGAAATTTGGTTTTCGCTTTGAAAAGCATCTTCCAAACTGCAAGGCCAACAGGTTGACAGGTCCCACCCTCAAGCGAGCTGCCGAAGCGTGCCGAGATGACTATCCTGTGGCTGTGCTGGCCAAATTTTCCCCCGAGATTTTTGAAAAGTGTTCCGTTTGGTGAGAAAACCACATAGAAACACTGAGAAAAAAAAGTGGTCTCAATTTTTTATGGATCATATAGCAAGAGACCAAGGGACATTTTGCCAAGTCTGCCCAATAGGAACCCTTCATTGAACCTCTATCTAAGACTTGTATTGGGCAAAATTCCCAATCTGGACCTTGGCATCGTGCTAAGATAGACGTCACCCGGATCCGGCACGTGGTTATGTAAGCCGAAACATCATGTCAACAAAGTCCTTATAACTCTGGGCACAGCAACATATTGATAATTCTAAGACCACCAAACTGTAGCTAGGAGGTCTATCTACGATTTGATGGAACGGATTCAGCCAATAATTCCTTGTTGAAAAGTTATAAGGTGATCTTTCCAAAAAAGGCAACCCATTCTAAAAAGCTTCCAAACTCATTTTCGACGTGTTTGGGCCCATCTTGCGAAAAATCCTTCCAACATTTGGCGGATTACATAAGCTTACATACACAGTACACGTGATATATCCGCGATCATAGACGCGACGCGACGCGCCATGTAAGCTTTGGAATACACTGTTTAGTGTGAGGAAAGTATGACTCGGCCCTCCCTCTCAGATATGCTAGACCAGCACCAGGACTTAGTCATCCACTGTATCCTCTGTGTACCTTCCCCCCAACAGAGGTCAGACTGCGGATTTAACTAGGATTCAAACTTAGAGTCAGACATACTGTAGTATTTTGTTCAATTCGTAAGCCGATTTGAGGTGTGACATTTCATACAAACCTGACCCTTCGTATGGAAGTCCGGACCGGTGTGACTTGCGAAAATTTTCGTTTTTTACCCCATTTTGGGCCGAAAACAGGCGAAAATCCGTGTGACTTTGGGGGACCATTCGTCTGAGACCCTCGTGACACTGTGACTCGCCAAAATTTTCGTCGTTTTTGGGGCTTGTGACAAGTGACAAAACGAATTGAAGGAAATACTACAGTGTGCAACACATATGTATTTACTTAATGGGTGGGGCGGCCGGTGGCCCGAGAGCCTCCAATTTCTTACTTAAGCTGTGAACCTCTCTAATTTTTTTTAAAAAAAGTTCCCAAGACCTCAAAATCGCAAACAGAGTAAGTTGATTTTTCAAACCTTCAGGATTTGGCGGCTGGCTGTGCAAACGTAATGCTTATGTAAGGGTGCCGGATTGGGGTGACGTCTATCTTATAAGCCCTCAACGTCGAGCGTGACAATGTCACAGTGTGATGCTGACATAAGGGTGCGGGGATCCCACGCTCTCTATCTTAGCTCAAGTGCTTTGGGGTTCTCGCAGAGAATTGGTGAAAGAATAGATCCCGAAAAAAACCGGGGCCAAACGATGGACGGGGGAGCAGGAGTACTGTACCATTTCGGTCAATTCAATTTAAAGTTCGTCTTTGGGCTGAATCGAGCGTGACACCTCGAAATATTCGTCAATGGTGCCGAAACTGGGTCGGGTTTGCTCACCTCTTTTCAGAGAAATTTGAACAATTTGCAGCCCCAGAATTGCAACTCCCGGATGAATGCGGCTGATTTTGCAAGATTTTGCTCTAAAAAGACTGAAATGGCTGGAATTCGCGGTCGTTTGAGCCAGTCAGAGACCAAGACTCACACTAGTATAAGAAACTTCGGGAAAAGCGCCGGAAATGTTTGTTTTGGGGGGCTCAACGAGGATAATTCTATTTGGCAACCCGGTTTGTTTGGCAACCCCTGGCTTTTTTGAGGGTTGCCAGATACAACTGGAGCATACTTGTAGATAAGAGATAAGATATTCAGATAAGGCGGGCCAAGGGAAGATCTGGGGACTGCCCCGGGTAGTCTGGGGTAGTACAATTTATTGTAGTGTTGCGTTCCAAAGAAATGAATTCGATTTACAACAACTCGTCTACGCTTCCTGGGAGATAAAACCAATCCCACCTCCGCTAAGTCCCGATCAGCTGAATGTCGTTTCTTCTTTTCAATCCAGGTGCCTGTGACGCGTGACAGACGAATTGATCGAAATAGCACAGTACATAAGTACTTAAGTTCGGTGGTGCTGACATCCGTCCGAATAAGTCCGAAGAGGTCCGACTTTCGTGATGTTGACCGACCTATTGAAGGGTCTCGGCCATTCTGGACAAATAAGCGACGTGATCTGAACTGTCAGATTCGAGATCTAGATTGCCCCAGTGTTTTCTTCACTGCTTCAGCAGCTGATATTCAATGGCCTGATCTGCATCGACACATGCCAGGACACCAAGCTGAAGAGGCACCAAACGGTCCTGAGGGGTATCGTATCCGATGGGCTGACTTGAATAAGAATCCAGGTTAGCAAAATTAGCAGATTCTTGACTTTGGTTGCATACTGATATATATACAACTAGCTATTGCTGCATACTATTTTCACATACGTTGGCAGATATTCTTTGAATACTTCTTGAAACCTCTATTTGACATTGTGGATTACCGCCATAGTATGGGATTACTGGTTCCGTGATGAGTGGCAGACCCGAGGTACACTGTGCAGAGGGAAGGTTTTGAAATTCATGATGTTGTTCAGGACCTTGTGTTAGGTATTTCGTCGTCATTTGTGTTGAATTTCATGATCTTTTGTCGGGTTTCATGACGAAACGTTATGATCCGGGGTCCTGAAATTCCTAACGACTGTGGGCCCGTTCCTAACGTTTTTTCATGACATTTTGTCATGATCTTAGCAATGATTCGTCCGGAAGTACAACCAAGGTAGCCAGCTATCCCGACGCCTTACTCCTTATCAAACTCCATGGAAGAGGTATAAAACAGGATATATTTCATGTACTGGACGATACAGTTGCAGTACTACGAGTATAATAATACTCTGACCTTCAAAATTTCGCCACCGTCACGATCAGCCGTACTTTATCAGCTTGCGTGGCTCGGAAACACACTACGGAGAATGAAAAAGAGGTAGAGAAGGGAAGCAACTCACCGGGTTGGGCAGATCACTGAATGCTCTGTCGTCATCAAAGAGCTAAATTACCACGACAGGGAAAGAGCACACTAATGAGCTGCAATGCACTCTCGCAGTATCACTCACCATAATACCCTGCCCAACCACTTCATCCCGGCTCATCCTTCGCCACTCCTTAATCCTTTGAGAGTCTTGCGCACTGCAGAGAGATGTAGTTCGGTTCAAGTTCGGTTACGGCGGTGTGGATTGATCCTAGAGGGCGGTGACGTAGGGAAGGAGGCGTGGTCCGTTACAGCAGAGTGTGTTGGCGAGAGTGGCGGCGGCGGCGGCGCTCTACGATGGTGACTTGGAGGGAGGTCATGGTGGGGGGACACAAGAGGCGTCGTGGCGGCTGCAGCATATGTGTGCTGCGGATGTGGAGCAATGCTGTAAGTGACGTCATTGACTCGGCAGCTCGGCCGCAGGACTTGAACAAAAATTTGCTGGTTTTTCGAGGCCGAAATTCGTGATGTTTCGTCGTGAATGTAGGTTCAAGATTGTTATTTCACTTTTTGAAAGAGAATTATATGCATTATCCTGTAATGTGGTCCCACAGTTGAATATGAGTGCGGTATCACACATTGTAACTTTTAGAAGTTTTGGAGCATCATGAAACCAGTCTTGAAATTCATGACGTGTATTCTAACAAAACGTCATGAATCTTGAATTTCAAGACGATGATCTTGAATTTCATGACAAATACTTCTCACAGTGGAGGTGACGGATCGCTTTCCCGCTCAGTGACTACGCATCATATCACCGAATCAGAACAGCCACACGTTAAACCAGAGTTGAATTTCTTACCCCGACCATCAAAATTTTAAATCTACCCTTCAAAATTTCAAACCTACAGTCGCAAACCCCGAAGCGAAACGGCACTAGGAAGCGAAACACTCGCCGAATACAGGGTTAACGCTTTCCCCCGGGGCCAAATCTTTGCATGCAGGCACCCCACTATCGGAGCACCCAACTACAAAAGAAATTGGGTCAAAAGTCCTCTCGCCGCCGGCAATGGCCTTGTTTGTTTCGGCTTTGTTTACGCCGGCAGATGCACCAATGCAAAATATTATTTTTTGCTCTGGAATTGTGGCCGGTGACATACAGTATAGTAATATAGAAAGTCACTTTGAGGCAGATTTCATGAACAAACTGGTCGATTTGCGCAAGAATGGCTCAATTTGTTGTGTTTTGAAGTGTTTCGCTATCACGTTATTTGGCGATATTTGACTCGCCCCATACATTGCCCTCGTTCTCAATGAAAACATAGTCGAT
The DNA here is from genome assembly GCA_037176885.1 of Favolaschia claudopus. Taxonomy (NCBI): domain Eukaryota; kingdom Fungi; phylum Basidiomycota; class Agaricomycetes; order Agaricales; family Mycenaceae; genus Favolaschia; species Favolaschia claudopus. The sequence goes on from JAWWNJ010000102.1 coordinate 831,867, forward strand.
TCACTCGATCCTTGATTGTAAGTGGTAGCCAGGAGAGTAAACTATAAGTCTACAACAAACGCCACCCATTTCCGCTTCCTAGTCCACCCACAATCAAGCGCAAAAGCTAAACGTTTCGCTTCGGGGTTTGCGACTGTACCCTCAAAATCTTAAACCCCCCTTCCGATATTTCAAACCCCACACTCTCAAAACTTTTTATCGCTCTTGAAAATTTGAACCCAAGTGTTGATTTCCCAAGTACCTCCGTTTCATACAAAATCTCAAATGAACCCTCCTTTTAATAAAAGTGCAAGGTGACCGCCATAGGTATAGGTTCGAAGGCCACATACAGGCATGTCCCCAGTTGCCACAACACATAACTCGTCGTGCCATTCCGGAAAAGGACAAAAAAAGATTGCGGATATGGCGGTCAATGTGTCGTTTTAATCAAATGTGTATAGAATGTTCATTCTGAGCTAAAATAGAAAATAAAGGGCAAAACCCTTGAAACTCAACTTTTGTTTGCGAGTGTAAAAACTTTTCACTCGAGTAGAGTAGAAAGTTTTGCGTGCCAGCAGAAAAAGTTTATGTCGGTCTGAGATCCGGTGGCTGTGCTTCTGATGCGAGGTGATGGCCGAGACATTAAGATATTCAACCAGTCGAAACCAGAGAAGATGAGGCATCATAGATAACCAATATATCCCTCCAGATGCATCTACAGAGATACATAAAATAGAGGGTTTGCGAAGAGCCATTGGAGCCAGGCTACCGATTTCCGTATTAGGAAACTTTGATGGGCTAAACTTTCATGTAGAAGTCAAGAGGAGCTGCCTGGAATGAAATTCGGATACTCGAACCGGAGGTATCTTTTGTCAATACGCCGGAATCTGGACACTTATTTAGCCATTAGCCATTCAATGGCCGCATCGCAAACAGGCTAATAGCTCTATTTTTTACTGCTCTGTAGGAAGAGCTAAGTAATGGTCAGCTCAAAAGCAGCATATGACAGCTCCAAATCAAGACTTTGGGCAGTCATTCTAGCCCAGTCCAGCTGATAATGTATTTCTCTTATGAATATATACCAGTAACCATCCAGCAGATAACCCCCGAAAAGATACCAGCAAGGAGGGTAGAGCAAAGCTCCATTGAAGTCCTAATGCCGAATCAGGGATCATTTCATCACCAAGTGCATAGCCACCTCTCTGCGGCCCGCAGCAAACTTTCCACACTGGAGCGCAAAAAGTTTTTACACTCGTGTTTTCCAGTGCTATAGGTCGACTCAAAAGAAACATAGACTTCAAATTTCCTTGTCTTTTTCTTCACTTTTTACATTCGACACACCAAATCTCACCAAATACACATTTTCCACAGATTTGATTAAAACGACAGATTGACCGCCATATGCGGAGATATCTCCTCCTTAATGGCTTCCTCGAATGTTATGATAGTTCATGGACATGGATTTGGTAAATTGGTATACATATGAACAGATTTATGCAAAGGATTAGCAGGATCTCGCGTTGTTGGGGGTTTGCGAAGCATTTTTCTCCTCCTTCACCAAATTAGGACAGCTGTGTCACAAGTGTCACACGCTCACAGAATTTGGTGTCCCTACTATACCCGTGACCAACCGCTTCTTCACGTGGCTGTTGCGTGGCTGCGCTTTACCCGTGGGAACCGGCATAGCGTGAGCCATCAGCGTGCTGTTTGTTCTTGTTTACTCCCAGCCAAACCGAGAATCAGACCGGTTCCACCTTCGTCCTCCCTCAAAAACACCCCCTCTCTCTTAGTTTTGGCGTATAACATATGTTGGATATGTGATAGCTAGCCACAGAACTAATTTATAACCTTTTCTGATCTTTTCCTGATGCACAACTCGTGAATTTGCAGCGTCGAGCCCGAAAAATGCAGCAAAAGATACTCGTAAGAAAACTTGAAAGTGCACAAATAGCAATAGAATAATCAGTGGTACAACTCCTCGTCATCCTCTTCCTCCCCCAACCCATCCTTCCCAATTTCACCCATCTCAACATCATTTTCCGTCGAACCAGCACCAACGGGTGGATTAACTTGCATGTCAGCATCGACAGAAACGGTTGGTGCAGCGGTGGAAGGGCTCCTAAGAAATTTAAATGAGCATTGGAGAATTTGAGAGTAGAAACATACGCCTCGTATCGGTCCAATGCCGCCAAAACTGCGTCCAGTTTGTCTTGGCGGTGGGGGATCGACACGAGCGTTGTCTTCTGAATTATGGCGTCCTTGACGATGTGTTTATACACGTCGTATTGAGCTTTGAGGTGCGGGACGGTCATTGCCCGGATTTTGGCGCGGTCATGTTCAACACCAATGACTCGGAAATTGGCTTCTTTTGCTTCTTTCTTCTCCGCTGCAACCCTGACCTTCTCCCTGTGAACCCGCGCCTTGCGTTCCAACTCGTCAACCACCGCTTTACGGAACGCAGCACTTTCTCCATTCGCGTCCTCCTTGCGCACCTCTCGCATCACATGGAGGAGATCTTCAGCGGTGATGTACTTGATTGCACACGGCGGTAGCGTTCCAGAGAGGAGAAGCTGGCGGGATTGCTATTGAGGTGGTAACGGACATGAACACGAGCGCTACCAAGTGGGCCTTCGTTATGATCGTTAGTCGAAGGTATGTATAATTTGAGAAGAATTTCAAGGGGGATTGAATCGATGGGTCCACCAATTCTCAACTCCGATGTGAAACGAATCCAAGTGACCGCAGCGCCGTTGAACATAGCAGTAATCATGCAGCTGAGATCTGGAAGGTCTGGAGCCAAGATCTGAGCTGCCAGAAGAACGTTCCGGTCCGAGAAATTGGATCCGTCCAACGTAAAGCATTCCGAACGAAAAACAGCGTCTTTGGCGAAGAGCACAGAAGGGTCGGCAGCGAGTGATCGACATAGTTCAGGAATTTTGCGGTGAAGGTCAACAAGCGAGATGAGGTTGGGAAGAGCACCGTTTGAGTCTCTGGTGCGCACAATACGCATGTACGGGGAGGCGATACAGAGGGTGTACAACGCCGCCGCGACTCTCGGCCATTGTCCGCGGGCAACGCAAAGCGAGTAGTGGGTTTTCCTCGAAGTGATTAAGGCTAGCTTTCGTTTTCCCGTCGCCTGTGAGCAGAATCAGATCTTCAAAGAAGCTGTTGTACTCCGTGACGTCTCCGTCACAACAGCCAAAGCCTCTCCAAAAGATCTGTAGCGTGTTTGGGACGTTGCGGGGAATCGCTTGAAGTCGGTGACAGGCTGCCCGCAGATGTCCGAGAGCTTCTCTTGCATGTACATGCGATACTGCTCCTGGTAGCCTTTGTCTCCGTCTTTGTGGCGAAAGAGCATGCCTAGATTTGTCATTGCCTTGATAATTCCCTGTCGGGTTTTTAGCCAGTCGGATAGTCGTCGCGTTCGCTTTGTTCGCAAGTAATACTGGTTGTTCGCCGGGAGGCCACGCCTCTCCCATCGCATCACAGCCCCTTCGGAATGCGTTCATGTCTTTGTGACTGCAACAGCCTCCGAAGATGAGAAAGTCGGCAACGGCTTTGAGTTCGTCGGAGAGGAGATCGTAGCTGTCTTCGCCTAGCTGCGCGTCAACAAGTTCCTTAGCAATCTCAGCGCGTTCGGAGGCCGAACTGAGTATAAATGGTCAATAAGACAATGAGGACCTGCGATACAACCAGAAAACTTACAGATCCTCAACCGGTTTCCCGCTTCTTGATTCGATTTGTTCATCTGAAATCGCCGCCAAAGCTGCCGTGAGCTCCTCAATTGACAATGCTGCAGCTTCCTGCTCTCCCAGATCTTCGATGACGATGTCGTGCTTCAAGTCAGCTGTAATCTGGTGCTTGCGCTTTTGGTCCGCGGCATGGTCCGACATCTGGGCAAGTTGCTTTCGTAACCAGTCCTTCCAGTCCATAGAAATTCCCTGCGAGATCGACGACGGAGCACTAGTGGTGATATGAGCGATTTTAGATGCCAGAACCTTTGTACCAGCGGCTTGAGCTTCGGCTGTATGGCTGAGTGCAGGTGCGACCTCCAGGAATCGGGTCCGAGGTTTCCATGTACTTACTAGCATCAGTGTCGTCAACACCAGGGGCATAAGTTGGCACCATTGCAGAGAGACTGCGGGCCTTTCGATGTGACGTGCCGTCCGAGGATTCCGTGAAGCCTTATTTGCGATGCGGAAGGCGTTCTAGGTCAATCAGAACGATGCTCCAAAACCATCGTGCTCACCATATGTCATTTTAATCTCCCGGCCAATCTGTATCAACGAAATGTAACGTCCCTCCTTCTTCATACGAGCGACAGATGGCGCAGAAAGCGTAAGATTTTTGGCGTTGACTCCAAAAACATCGGCACAAGAGAGGATAACATCTTTGACCTTATTTTCGGGACAGCCAGCTCCCGAGATTCGGAGCACAAGTCTACGCGTCAGCATTGAATACATCTGCCCATCTTTTGCATCCCAAGTTGCTATAGTGGAGCCGAGACGTCCGCGCACCCGCACCAAGATGTCTGTGATCCATGACACTTCCACGAGGTCACGGAACAACCCGCTACAAAAAAGCGAAAAATCACGTTAGGCACCAGCGACGATCACCCTACCGAGCAGCCAAACACCAAAGACGACGATAAAGGCGAAGGTAGTTCCACTGGTGGTCGTCGCCGTCAGCGGCAGTAGAATATATGTGCACTTTGTATTCCAAATTCACCTGGAGGGCGGATGTAACAAGTACGTTCACACGTATTATTCTTTTCTTTTATTCCCTCTTTCCCCTCCACCAATCCGACGTTCCTTATTATCTGTTTCTCTCACATTCCCCGACTCTCCGCGCGCCAAGGGCGCTGCTCGATACAACGATCACCATTTTGATCCAACCATCATGATATTTCCCTTGATCCTGTTTTGTTCCGACCGCAGTATATAGACCTGTACCGTCGATAGTCAGTCCTTTGGTCAATAGTATCTTTACGCCACTCACCCGTCGCTGCCTCGGCCCGCCAGCGAACCCTCTTGTGTGCCGGAACTAGCTCAAGCTCAAGACTCGTTGTTCTTTAGCTCTCCGTCACACCCAAAGCTCGTTACCGGTGAAGATGCGAGCTTAGAGACGGTATAAAAGCTTTTTTCATTGATTGTTATTTGCTTGAGGTTTTCAGCTCCGCCGCATGTGGGTGGTGGTTCGCAACTGTGGTTCGAAGTTGTGGTTTGAGGTTTTGATCCTTATCTCGATCTAGCCGAGACAGCCGCATCGGCTAACTTGATCCGCTTTCTCGCTGCTCTGTGGATGTCTATTCTGTGATCTGAGCGAAGAATGAGTGTGATCACAAAATCCGGTCTATGATTGCGGTTAGTCGCCGGAGCCCCTAAGTCAATATCTCTTTTGCTCTGCTCCGTCGACTGTCGCTAATCCTCAGCAACACACTTGAACAATTTTTCGCACTCATGCCTCAATTGACTATGGATCCAAACCTCGAGTCTTGTCCTGACTTCTCCCTCGGCCTCTACCAAACTCTCCGCTCCCAGCTTGCTCAGGGGCTAGGCATTACTGAAGACGAAGCTGCTCAGAAAATGGCCTTGGAAACTCGACCACGATGCTCGTGTTCAAACCTGGGCTGGCCAGTTACTTGACGAACAGCGTGCCAGAGACGAGGCTGACGAGCAGGCTCGCCAAGAACAGGAGAGACTGCGACTTGAGAAGGAGAAAGAGGGAGAGGCCGAAGGAAAGGAGGCTGAAAAGAAGAAACCGAAAGACATCATCTGCCTCCAGTACAACCGCCCACAGGGCTGCAAGCGCTCACATTCCGATGTCCACGAGTGCTCGGGCTGCGGGAGACGCCACAGCGCTCAAAACTGCCCTCGAGCAGAGAGCTAAACAGGCAATCACTCCGCTCATACCAAGCGCCTGGCGCGCTTTGCTCATTCAATCTGGTCTCATTCAACGATATCCTCAACTCCTCCCTCCAACACGGGCTCGACGCTGGTTTCCCCGTCATCCTACGCACAAACGCTCCCGTTAATAGTCCCACCATGCAGATTCACGCTGCCGAATTCGCTCGCATCGTTAATCACGAAATCGAGTCGAACCGCTATATGGGACCACTCACACAGGCAACTGTCGAGCACCTCATCGGCCCTTTCCAATCCTCTCCCCTTTCACTCGTTCCAAAGCCCCACAATCCCTGCAAGCAGCGTCTTGTTCAGAAATTTTCATTTCCTCATTTTCGGAGTGGTACTTACTCCTCCATTAATTCCGCGATCGACTCAGATATTTTCCCCTGCTACTGGGGAACATTCAACGCCTTTTCTTTCACTTTCCAGCGCCTGCCTCCCGGGTCAGAAGGAGCCTGCAGAGATGTGTCCGAGGCTTACCGCCGTGCGCCTTTGGCACCCAACCAATGGCCCGCGGCCGTCATTCGATTATCTGATAGAGACGAATTTGCGCTGGATTTCTCGGTGGCTTTTGGGGCGTCTTCAGGTTGCGGTGTCTATGGTATTATTGGCGACGCCCAAGCCGACCTCTTCCGGTGGAAGGGAGTCGGTCCGTTATCAAAATGGGTTGACGATCATGCCTTTCTCCGTTTCCTGCGCGAGCACCTATCAAAGGTTAATGCCGTGCGTGCTGAATGCGCCCGGCAAATTGCTGCGCGAGGTGGTGTTCAGCATACAGGGGGCCGGCTTTGGTACGGAGGCGAGCTCTTACCCGACAATCGTCTCTCCGAATTTGACGAGGACATGTCGTTCCCCATTGTTGACCTTTCCCACCAAAGTCCTCGCTCTCCGCATGACGCCCAGTTCACGTATAACCTCCAGGACGTCAATGAATTCTCGGCCATCCTGGGGATCACCTGGAACGTCGAAAAGGAGATACCGTTCTCTCAGGAATTTCCGTTCACTGGTTTCCTTTGGAACCTCGTCGATCAGACAGTCGCTCTTCCAGAGTCAAAGAAATCGAAATACTTGGATGCCATCGCAGCCTGGCGCTCGAAACGCACTCATGTCCTTGAGGAAGTACAATCCCTTCATGGAAAACTGCTTCACACTTGCAGAATTATTCCCGAAAGACGTGCTTACCTTACCAACTTGGAACGAATGCTGGGCATCTTCCACGATCGTCCTTTCATGCCGCGTACCCCACCCGGATCTGTCGCAAGCGACCTCGACTGGTGGGAATCCGTGCTCGCTCGCCCAAGCCTCATACGATCGATTCCAGGCCCTTGTGAGGTCATCGACCTCCTTGCCTTCTCAGACGCCAGCTGCGACGTCGGTATGGCAATCGTTCTCCGCGATAGGTGGCGGGCTTGGAGGCTCCTCCCTGGATGGTCTTCTGACGAACGCGACATCGGCTGGGCAGAAGCCGTTGGTTTCGAACTCCTCATCAGATCCATACTCCAGCACCTATTCCAGATCATTTCAAAGTCTTCGGAGACAACCGGGTCGTCGTCGAAGGGTGGCGGAATGCGAGAAGCAAAAACCCCGCAACTAATCTCGTCTTCAGACGCATTCACACACTGCTGGCAAAGTCAGCGTGCACAGCTCATACCAGGTAAGTTTATTCCATACGCACCAATTTTCCCATCGATCCTAGATTCCCCAACCCGATAGATACGTCTCAACCTCATCCAACCCCGCCGACGAATCATCTAGGGGACACTACCCACTAAACCACCTTCTCCTTCCTCCCGTGGACATCCCATGCGAGCTCACCAGGTTCATCGTCGACTTCGACGCCCCCCGCACCCAAGCAGAAGTCCAGCGTGGCCGAATCGCACCTCTTGCTAAAGTCCGCCTTCCAGAAGACATGGGGTGTCGAGCAGTATCGAGCTCGATCCAATGGCCAGTTCGACGCATTTGCATACGACTTCTACGACAGTCGCATCAGCTGGTGGGATTAAACATCGCCCTCACCCGTACAAGCTTGGCCATCAGCCCTTACCTTCAACCCTGCGTCCGCACTGCAAAGCCGTCGAGCGTTTGAAGATATGGCGCAAGGGTGCGCCGGTGTTTAAACCGGCGACCTAGGGCCGGTTAGTTAGTCCGGCCGCCAGGCCGGAAAAAAAAATCTTTGACCCCCTAGTTTGTGGGTCAGAACACAATTCCGGAGGTGTTTAGAAGCGCCTAGTTATGGTATGAAGTGATGCAATGAGTCCTTGCTAGAAACATCAGTCCCGGACACAGTTTTGGTAACAATGTGTTCATGTTTGGCTCTGCCTCTGGATTAGAAGTGTTGTCCGGCAGAATCCTCCGTGAGTAAAAAGGACTTAATGGATGCTAAACCCACCCCATAGATGATTTGAAGTTGATTTGAACACATTTTGGACGTCCAGTTGGTCCGTTGAAAGTTCAGCAACGCACCGGTAACTAAAGCGTGAGAGGATATCACCGTATATGGTGCGTGGGAACGCTTACGTAGTATGTTAGTCCAGTCGCCGAGCTGGAAAAAAGAAAATCGGCCCTATATTGTGACGTCGTATACAAAATACTCCGAAGTAACGTTTAAACCAGGCGTTAGGTTACGATACTCGGGTGAGTGGGTTTGAAGTGCGTTCAGTCCAAAACCAACCCGAATAGGAAATGTTGTCGAGATGGATGAGAAGTCGATCCAGCGCGAAGAACTCGCTGTATTTCGATGCAACGCAGAGGGTTTTCAGAGAAGATGGTGATCTGTTGGCTGGAAGGTCAAAACAAAGTAAGGATCGATTTTACCGTTGGTTATTTAAATCCAGAGTATTTAGACAGGAGGGCGAGTGTGGCAGAAAGTATGGGTTCCAAGATGTTATTCTTGCAAACCTCAGGCTAAGGAAACGGTCGGTTGGCACCAGACGTTGTGTAGAAGTGGGTAGTAATTGGTACGATGCTATTGAAGTACATTTGGGAATAAATACGAAGAGAGGTACCAATATTCTGGGTCCATACATGCGGTACAAAATAAATAGGAAGGGGATGTCCATATGGCTTGCACAGCCAAATATCAAGATTCAGGGGTTGTTTCTATGATTCAGAACTCGACCACATGCTCGTAGTAAGGCACAGAATATGTTCTTTCACCTTGGATTCAAGTTCAACCAATAAAATTGAGTCGGGGAGAAATGTGGGTTATTTGTTCCACATGGGTCGATGAGGAATTGCTGACATCGTTGCCTCGAGGTGATCTTGACCATATGAGCGTGTTTGGACCCTAAAATCGGCTTTGCGCTGGAGGTGGGAGCCAGGAACGGATATCCAAAAGTCGAGGTAAGGCGAAATGATGCGATCATGAGAGATTCCCACGGTTCAACTGGTTTGTGTCGGTGGTGACGGTGAAGCAAAAGAAGTGAAAGTTGGAGAATAGAGAGCCAAGGGTATATAGAATAGAATGGTCGAATAAAACTGGGAGGTTGGTATGTGAGTTTGGGGTGTTTTCAATGTAAACAGCGAAGCTGTGTCACAATATCTTTTTTTAGAATGCCGGTGCACCCTTGATATGGCGTCCGGAAAAAGTGCGATCTGCATCCGTTGATGGCCGCACGCTGCCAATCACGGAAGCAGAATTGCAGCGGATTTTTGACGTAATCAGCTGTGCTTGGGCTGAAAGCACAACCGAGACATACGGCGCAGGTTAACTGGCCTACCATGTGTACTGTGACTTCAAAAACATCCCGAAATCTGACCGCGCACCTGCCAGTCCCACCCTTATCGCTGCTTTCATATCACAACTTGCGGGTTTTCTCAGTGGCAGCACCATTAACAATTATGTCGCTGGGGTGCGCGCATGGCACATTATCCATGGAGTTCCATTGACTTGGAACTCAATGCTCTTCTTAAAGCTTCCAGTTCCTTGGCTCCTCTCAGCTCAAAGCGCCCCCCGAGAAAACCTTACACCATCGAAATTCTCACCAAACTATACCCTCATTTCAATCGGACTCTTCCCCTCGATGCTTCCGTTTGGAGCTGCTTGCTTGCGCTTTTTTGGGGAACGGCCCGCACGGGTGAACTAACAGTCAGGACACTGACGTCTTTCGATCCTCTCATACACGTGAAGAGATCTAATGTGTCCGAAGCTGTTGACCGCCAGGGCCTGAAGCAGCGCGACGTTTTCCTTCCCCGAACCAAATCTGCAGCGCATGGGGAAACTATTCACTGGGCTAAGCAAACTGGCGACCTGAGCTCGATCCAGAATTCGCGCTGCAGAATCACCTTGCCGTTAACGCTACGGATATCAACGCCGCGCTCTTTCCCTATAAATATCGAAACTCTTTCCGGCCTCTCACCCGCAGTGCCTTTCTAAAGCGACTCAACTCAGCGTCTAGCGCCGCGGGTCTGGAGCCATTGCAGGCCCACGGAATCCGTATTGGCTCGACGCTCGAATACCTGCTGCGCGGAGTTCCCATGGATGTTGTAAAGATGAAAGGACGCTGGGCCAGCGATGCGTTCACCAAATACCTGCGAAAGCATGCGCAAATCCTGGCTCCATACATGCAGGAGAATCCTCAAGTTCATGAAAGCGTGCTCCGCATCGTTATACCCCAAATGCGACGTTCATAATATAAATTGTGAGTCTCCCTCCTAGCCCTGGGGAATCCAGCTTCGCAGGATGGGTCGCAAGACTCCTAGTCCACGGGTCTCTTGCTCACCAAAATTCCCCACAGGCTACTTGCCAATTTCTTCGAGTCGGGAAAGATTGCTGGATCTTTTCGCCCGTATTTTCAACCATAGTTCAAATTATCATTCACTATAATAAATACACGAGTTCTCGTTTGATTCCATCTCACATTGCGAAGGTCGCAAGCATTTCATAGACGCCTCAATCCGAATGTTAACAATTCCCAACTCATTGGAATATTTCTCATCGGCAGTTCAAGATGGGACCCAAATTTTGTGGGCCAATTAAGACCATAATTTTCTCCCCTTCGTAAGTATTCAGGCTGATACTGTGATATGTTGAGAAAAAATTCACACCAACAGATTATACGGAAAAAATACTCAAGGCACCGCAAAAAAATAGCTGTTTCCTTGAGTTAAAGAGCCTTCGAAGCACATAGCCGTATGAAGACCAGCCACACCGTGACTGACACAACAATTTGGATTGCTTCGGATCACCATTTGATCGCAAGCCTGTCGACGCCGTAAAATTAATTTAATTCGGAAAAGTGTTGCTCTCGGATTTCTGCCTAACTTTCGCTTGGGAAGTAATCCATGACTGCCACAGCACGTTATCCAAAGCAAAACCTGGCTCAAATCCACGAATTTGGACCACAAAATGTCGTGAAAACCAAGTGAAAACCATATTTGGCAACCAAGATTGGTGTCAAACGCTCGGAGCACAACCTCACCAATTGGCAAATCCTCTTGCCTCACCCTTCGTACCCAGACCACGCAATTTTCAACGATAAATACTGTCATAAGACGGCGACACTCAATGGCCGAATGTGGGAGAAGCCCAAAGTTTTCTATGCTGCTCGCGCTCGTATTGCCGAGTAGAAACTCGAGCACATTGATTCCCTGATTGTCGCCTATAGCAATGGTGCTCTGTTAACATGGCCGCGTTTCACCAGGGAGCGGGCAGAGGATGGGCCAATAGCTCGGCTCACTCCAGCGGAAATTGAACGCGCGTGGCTCGAGTTAACGAACGATGGAAACGAAAGCGATCTCGGGATCATCAGGCTCTCGAGTCGTGCTGCACCGACTCAGTACCTTGCACTTTGTCAGTCGTCGACGGCTGGTAAATGTGGTTGTGGCATGACATAGGGAGAGGCATGTGTTTATTTTTTGTTGACCTGCTCGATTTCGTCTCGTTTGCTCTCGTCTTGCCTCGATATCTCGCATCTGGACAAGTAACTGTTGTACCTCAAGCGCTGGTAATACCGGTGCGCCTCAAAACAATCTAGCATATTGAGACCCAGTTAGTTTGCGGATGATGATCATCAGAATGCCAGACGGCAGACTACTACCCACTCGCGATTTGGTTGAGTTGTAGTTTCATGGGTGGGTATACAAAGAGGCCCCTTCCACGGATCTGAAGTAAATTCAAAGGGATATTTGCCAAAGAAATCAAACTGGAATTGCGGATTTCTGAATGGCAAGATGGTATGTTGAGCTTGAGGGTTCTGAATGTGGACACCCCAAGTGCTGCTTTTCTATGATAGGGACTATACTCAGTGTCTTAAGAGACAATAATTCTGCATCCCCCTTGCCTGCTTTGAGAAGAGTTGAACCCGGCAATGGCCAGTCATCCGGCCATCACTCTCATCAGTACCTGACATTACGTGACAAACATTTTTTAACCTCGAACCATTGAGTATACCGGGGGGTCAAAAACTTTACTGGGGGGGCAAAAAACCTCTCGCCCTGCTTTCAAATACAAAGTCCCTCTTTGACTTTCCTTATCAACTTCCTCAAGAATAGTAAGTAAAATCAACTTTTACCCCAGATCTATTAAAAGTGCAATCTGCCCGCCATACTCGTCATCACAGAAAGTAACCGAAAATTGCGTCATCTCGACACGGTCACATGGTGATGTCGCGCCGCTTGGACCTCAAAATAGAATGTATCATAGTAGGATTTCGTGAATTCTGGGGCAAACAAGTTTGTCTTGCTTCCTACAGAGACGGTGCAAACCAGAGTATCTCGATGCTAATCCATACATACAATACAAGATTTTGTCCAACCTGCAAAATAACCGTAGATGTCCCACTTTGGGTACAAATATCATGGTCCGCAATACTAGGGTAGCCCCTGGACGTTTCAAATTGCTTCCAAAAATGAGATTTCGCAAGAAAAACCAGAGGAACAGTTTATTTGGCTGTTCTGCCGAGATCATATTTTGAGCCCGCAAAAATGATGCCTGGAGGGCAAGTGAAAGTATATAACAGCGTTTATAATCTCCCCCATCCCACACCAGCAAGTTTAGAATGATACAGCTCTTGCTTTCTGTCTCAAAGTATCTCATGAATTGTGATGCATGAAGATTATCCGTCTGAATCAATTAAGCGGTACTCCAGCATCTTGGTGGTTTGTCAGTAGCGCAATAATGGGAAGATTTGGGACGCACTGCTGCACGTATCCAAGTTCTGGCTTCCTCCGCATCTGACGGGGACCAGTTATCCCTGAGCCATTGAAGTTTTGTTGTCGGATTTAAAACTGAGAAATAATATGAGTGGTTGAAGCGAATGAGGTGAAGAAGAGCGAAGTGTTTACCCATGGCCAGCGCGTAAATTCGAGTGCGCCGAGACATCCCGAGGTATTCGGTGAATTTATCGACAGCGGTGTTAATACCGAGACTGATTTTCGGGAGCTCTCGAGCAAGAAGCTTGAGTGCGGCAATGAGCTGCTCATAGAGTGGGAGCACATAGGACAGGGTAGGCGCTTTCTCCGCAGATACTATCTCCTGGACAAGATGTGGGACCTGTAAAAAGCGCCGAATGTCGACGAGCACAGTCTTGGCGATCGGATCGAGTCGGTCATCTGAAATCTTGGGGCAATATATATGACATTTTAGAGGTATCTATTGCACGTACCTTGGACCCTGAGTGCGCCATGCACTGTCCCGACGCGCCACCTTTGCGTCATATTTCCAGCTTTGTGGGGCGTTTCGCGTCCTGCGGGGCAGTCAGCCGGTGACGTCGATGCCAAGCGAGGTTGAGGTGAGGCATAGGAGGATTGGTTTGCGCCAGGATGCGCTGGTCGGTGAGCGGGAGGAGGTAGACGCGTCAGTCACTCAGTGACGCTGTCAAAAATGTCACGGTGCCTGTTTTGGGAGCGGAGGCGAGGCGAGCTGGCATCACCTCGAGGTGCCGTTTATGGTAACGGGTGAGTTGGAGCTGAACTCCAGCTCCCGGCAGCACTAGCCGAAACTTGATGTTTCGGGAACGGCAAGGGGGTGTCGGGATTCCGGGTCGACTTTTTTTTTCAGGCCTCGGCCAGACCCCCACCCCGCTGTCCCCTTCTATATAGGCCAATATCTTCCCACCATTGTCAGGCTGCCGTGTTGCCAGTCTCACAGCCACCTTCGGTAATTTCCGAAAACCACCAATTTATATCTGTTTCGGGCGTTCAAGAGTATACTTGGGTGAAGAGATTTTACACATTGGATTTTATGCATATGCACGATGCACATGAGGTATATCTAGAGGATCGGAGCTATTTTCCGGCAAATGAGTAGATACAGCCGTTTCAGAAAAAGAATGCGGGTTTTGATCTTCTTTCGTTTTCCATTTTAATTGACGGTTGTTGACGACTCCGTTAACGGCACCGTGCGGCTCCACAAGTCTCCACAACTGCCGTGAGCTTGTCGGTGTAAACAGCTGGGCTCAAGCATGCATTTGAGCCCTGCTGGAGGCCAGATTGGAGCTCTGATGTATTCACAAAGGTTCAGGGAGCCTCACCAACTCACTCTCTGGCAAGAGAATGCGCTGAAAGAGACGAATAGCTGATTCGGCAAAGGACGCGGGACCAAACACAGGTAAGCAGATTTCGAAAACGAAAATCAATCAAAACCCGCATTCTTTTTCTGAAACGGCTGTATTGGCGCCTTTTGATACACTCTCGCCACTAGTTCTGCAATGAATCCATCAATCTGATTGTCGGTACTAGTTATTTGGGCCATAATACTTGTACCGGCCTTCGTTTTTATGAATTCTGGAGCCTGACAACGGCAGAGAAATAATCGTTGAAATTTACACCACTCAATTGGCGTGCGAACGCCGAAAACTGTCCAAATCTGGAAATTTCCTTTCACTCAGATTTCATGTCCTGCACTTTGTTTGAGCCCAGAGACCACGTCAATGACTCGAAACGCCTTGTTGCATTGTTTTCTGCAGCCACTGTAGAAATCGAAAAAGTGATTTGTTGGACTGACTATGTTTCGAAAAGGCCTGATAGACTGGCAGGCTAGTTGCAGCGAGAATTTGACATTATGAGAAAGATTTTTAAAGCGTATTCTGCCTTGATTTTACATCGGTCAACTCTTTCAACAGGAACTCGGCATAATTTCTGCAATATCTAATTTTTTCGGACAATCCAATCTCGGAACAGCTCAGCTGGCATTCGAGCGAACCCGCCAGGGTATTACCACGGGCATGAAGTCGGCCTCCGAGACGAGATTCGGGACCACTTACATCCAGGCACTTGCAGTTAAACTTTGCATGCCCGCGCTTGTGGCATGTGTTGCGGCCGGCACCATTACTTTTGCTACAAAGGCCGTGAGTATCAATCTTCGTCCTTCATCAGATATGATAATTCATTCCAGAATAAACGACTCACCCCTTATCTCACATCCGGCGCCACCTGTTACGTATTCCTTGCCCAACTCGACTGCATGGTTAAGTTGTTCGAGGCCGGAGCCAACGGGATTACTGCACTCGAAGGTCAGAACACGACTTGTGCAGACGTGTTTTATGTTTGGGTTACCATTAGAGAGTTTGTGCGAGCGACCCAGATCGCTTTTCATCCGCTCAGATCTCCGCAACGACAGATACCATAGAAGAGTATTGCCATGGGGCATTCCGAGGTCGCTGGGACCTCACACCTGTGACTGCTCATTGTCGAGATCTGAGCAGTCCCAAAGCGACCCGGGTCGCTTTGCACAAACCCGCTATTGCCTGGCATCTTGATAAGTTGCTGGGTGATCGAACCAAGGTCATCGAGGTCTACAATGCCCGCTTTGATCAGATGATGACCGAGTCATTGGTCAAAGGGTACACATCTACGATGCATACACATTTTGTTTGATTTTTTCTTTGTGCGTTCCAGCGCAAAATATAGCTCAACAGAATAGAGAAAGAACCAAGGCAATACGGTAGAAGTAGCTCCAATGTTCGGGCTATTATGACACCATATATTCTGCACTGTCCCTCTATGCGCCAAAGCCAATATTGAATGGTGCAAAAGGTGGTTTGATCCAAATTGCCTTAGATCAGTGTAACAGCATGGTCTGAACGCGGCTTCACGACGCAATCGAACGGTTTGGGGTGACTAAAATAAAAATAATTCTCTCAATCCTGATTCCAAAACCAACCGCCATGCCAGTGACCGACTCACCTGATCGTCCCCTGGGTATTTTCGTGCACAGGCAGCGGGCCCGGCGCGCGTGATATATCGAACGTCGCGAGGATAGATGCGACGGTGCAAAAGAGAGAGACTTCCGCGAGGTATTATTTTCCTGGGCAGACTCTGCGACAGAAACCGAAACAGACGGTGCGCGGGTCGCGTTGTGGGAAAGGTCTGAGGTAGCGAGTTGGGTCGAATTTGTCTGGTTTGGGGTATGTTTCCGGATCGTTGAGAATGTTCCTATATGATGGGCGAGTTGAGAATTTGATCAAGAAATCGGGATAGACGAAAGAACGCACCAGAGGTTGGCGATAATCACGGATCCTGGATGAGGTTAGAATGAGTGAGTTTAGTTGACCAGAAAAGACGTGAGACGAAAAGCTACCTTCCGGGATAAAGTGGCCATTGATAACGGTGTCCTCCATCGCAGCGTGAGGAACACCTGGAGACATATCAATATCTCACCAAGAGGCGCAACACTGTGCCAGCGCAAAAGTTCTGTTACGACGGCTGAGACGTATGGCAGCTGTTCACGGTCTGAAAATAGTGGCAGGCGTGTCGTCCCGACTACGGAGTCAATTTCGGTTTGCGCTTCTCGTTGAACCTCTGAAATACAGATCCGATTGATTTCTGTGAGTTGAGAACATGGATGTGAGAATATTTGTGGTGCTTACCTGGAGCAAGAACCATTGCTAGAAAAAATGCTTGCATAGCAGCTGCTGAAGTGTCTGCCCTCCTATTGTTCCCGTGAGCCTCTGCGGCTCCCGTAAAATTAAGCTTACCGCCATAGAAGGACGCCGCGGTGAATTTGATGTCACGTAGATCTTCCTCGCTGAGCTTCTCTTCCTCTTTAAGAAGGCTAGAAACAAATGAGATGGGAGCGGTCCCGCTGGTCTGAAATATATCGTGTCCGGGAAATGAGCAGGGATGGCCAGCCATGTGAAGTTAATATTCTTCGCACCATTTGTTGTCGAACGAAATGATATGGGGCCTCGACCATGTCCTTCGTTTCTCTCGCCCAAATTCGCGCCGTCTGTTTGAATGGTGCGAGAATTTCGGGGATGCGCAACATGTCGGGGAAGACGTCGACAAGGAATGCGTCTGAACGCACAAGATGAATGACTACCCGTGACGATCGCCATTAAAAAATAAACTTTCCTGGCTGAGTAGCGGCATTGAAGTTGTTGTTTGCTTTTTCGATGAGTGTCACGAAAGGATCGTTTTCCTCTTGAACTTCAATTCCGTATGTTATGCGAAGAATAATGGCTCCCGTCAGTCTAGAATCGTTATGATATGTGAGAATGAACGAAATTGAAGAAGCTAAATTGAACTTACTTCCGTAGATGGTTACTTATAGCGTCGGCACCGGGGTTCAATAGTAGCCGTTTGAGGAAACGATGGATCTCCGTCTCCATTACAATTACTTGTTGCACTCTATACCTCATCGATTAGCTGGAGACTCGGAAATGAGACGTCGCAGAGAACGTACCCGCCGAGACTTCCGATCTGGTTGGCAAAATATTTCCGATAAGTTCGAAATCGCGGGCCGTAGCTTGAAACGAAGAGCGATTGAAGTCGAAAATAAGTAGAATGGGGAGAAGAACGCCGCTGACGGTATGAGAACCAAGGTCTGGTCATATCCGACTAGCTCTCCGGCCATGGGAAGTCGGGGCCGGGTGGAAAACGCAGCGGTATTCTCATTCAGGTCCTCAATGATAGTAGCGGAGTTAAGGATGACGATCGGCTGGCCAAAGAGACTGACGGAGCAGATATCGCCTGCATCGCAAGTCAGAAGCAGTCTATGACCTTTGTCGAGCCCGATTAATACCCCACTTGGCTCCCCAGTCGGCGAACTTGAGCCACTCCATGGTAGAGGGCATGTCGAGAACATTCTGAATAAAAAGAACGTCACGGTGAGCGTCGTGAGAATAGAAGTGGGGCGTACACCGATAAGAGGAAGACCAGGAGGGCTCGAAAGATCGTACGGAGGAGAATGAAAGAGAGAGCGCCAAGCGATAGGGCAATGGTGGTCGACTGCATGGTGGGGAAGAGAGACGTGGGCGCTGAATTATTAGGGGCGCTCAATTCTGAGCTCGTCAGCTCGTCTCGACGGTCTCGTCCGTAAATGTTCGATTTTTTTGATAAGGGGATCAAAATTTGATGGGAAGTGGAGAGAAATGCGGAGTGGGATCAGCAGCTCATCAGCTCATCATGCAATCAAATAATCTCTGGGACGGGACGAGCCGACGAGCTAAGAATTGAGCGCCCCTATTTACAGCCGTTTCAGAAAAAGAATGCGGGTTTTGATCTTCTTTCCTTTTCGATTTTAATTGACAGTTGTTGACGATTCCGTCAACGGCACCGTGCGGCTCCACAAGTCTCCACAACTGCCGTGAGCTTCGGTGTAAACAACTGGGCTCAAGCACGCATTTGAGCCCTGCTGGAGGTCGGATTGGAGCTCTGATGTATTCACAAAGGTTCAGGGAGCCTCACCAACTCAGGGAGCCTCACCAACTCACGGTTCTGATGTTACCTTGATCTCCCGCAAAACCTTGAATTCCTTAGCAAATCCTCCCAAGGTGAAGCAAGGACATCAAGTTAATCTTATTCAAGTTACTGGAACATCATCATCCATTTCGGGCTTCGTGAGCTGTGACCTCTTCTTTCACACGCAAGAAGGGCCGGTTAAGTTCAATGTTGAAGCCTATGTTGTCGACGGCATGACAACACCGTTCATTCTGGGCAACGATTTCGCCGATCAGTATTCAATCTCAATCATTCGGGAGGAAGGATCAACCTACCTTCAATTTGGAGATTCCGGAAGACGGTTACTAGTTGAAAGTTCAACTTCCCCGTCACTCATCGATGATAATGGCCATGCTTTCGAAGTGAAATGTGCGGGCGAGCGAAGCGAGCCCGTGCGACCAGGGAGCGAAGCGACCGGTCGAGGTAGGTGATATACAGGCAGTCAGGTATTGAAACGGGGGCGGGGACCACGACGTTGTTGGTTGTGCGCAAGAACGTTTCGTCACACTGTGACTCATCAGGTGGATGAAGTTCCCCTACCATAAAACGGTGCTCAAGCTGACGCGCGTTATTAGGTCCATCCATGGAATCTCTTTCGGGACTCAACACGGGATGGTGGTCCTAATATCCCATCCCCTCGAATATTCCTGCTAGCCCATGCGCCTGTATTACGCAGAGCAATTTTACGACGGAGTAAACGAGATTTCAACCAATATGATCCTTTCTACCCATTCACGCGTGACAAAACCTTGAGCCTGGTCAGAGGCATAGAAAACAAAGGTCTTGAAATACGATCCTAGGCCCACAATGGTGCGAAGAGGTTGATTGGAATAAGATGGAAGAAGAACATAAGGTACGATTAATCTTTTCGAAAATCCGAAGATGGCCGCCGCCGTAGAGCGCGACCCGAAGGGTCGTGCGCGGCGGTCATCGAGGATTGAGAAAAAACCGTCCTAACCGTTCGACACTGCCGATTTATGGTGTGCTTCAAGTGTGTCCCGGTTGTGAACGTTCAGCCGGTCACCCAGCGCGACCGGTTTTTTGAAAGAGGCCATGAAGCGGTATTGGGGATAGCCATTCCCCGGGGCGCTAAATGACTCTTCGAGGTCGTGCCAGACGGGTCGCAAGTTAATGCTGTCCCAAACTGGATTATGGGTGAGTTTAAGGACATGGAGCTCGGGCCCGCCCTCTGTTGCCGAGGCTGCAGAGGTGGTGAGCGCTTTTGGGCGCTCGGCCTTGTACTCAATTTCCTCAAAGACGCGTTGAAGCCAACGTCCTGGATACCCCCGCGCACGGAGTCGACGGTCAAATTCGAGGTGAATTTTAGCGAAGTCGGACTCTTTAGAACAGATCCGCACATAGCGGATGAGTTCTCCCTTGAACCAAGCACGCTTGGAGTCTTCGGAGTGGCAGGAGTTCCATGGGATGTATAGATAAGCATTGAGAGCTTTCTGATACACGTCGGTGACAATCCGTTTGCGCGGATTGAAAGCTGGAAATCTCGGATCGAGTTCCAGCCCGACGTGGACATCCAAGAAGGGAAGGCGGTATTGTGATTCCGACCATTCCATCTTCATATTTGGGTGGAGGGACTCAAAGCGATCTTGGAATCGACGTACATCTGCCAAGGTTCCTTTTATGATAGCAAAAGTATCATCAATGAAACGTCGGTAAAATAAGAGAGTCGTCGTGAAATCCTCGAGCGCAGCCGCTTCATAGCCAGCAAGGAACAGGTTAGCATACGTGGGTGCGCATGCTGTTCCCATAGCCGTGCCGACAACTTGGCGGTAGGTGGTACCGGCGAATTGGACATAGTTGAATTTTAGGACTAAGCGCAGCTGGAGAATGGTAGACAGGGTCTTCTACTATGACGACTATAACGTCTATAACGCACTCTGAGTGTCTATGGCGGTCTATGGCGCAGTTTCGGTTTTTCCTGATGTTTGGCCACATATACTCTCTGCGCGTAAACACATCAAAGGTTGGTCCACCGCAGTTCCATGATCAACTTCCCCATGTTGCGCCTATGTAGCAATAAAGCTTTTAGAATTCCAATCGACTTGTGATACGCTGTATATTTGCATACAACCACCACTTAAATCCACTTGGCGATATCTTGTATACCTATTTGTATCTTCGTAAGAATACTCGGTGTCACAGAAAGTAACCGGCGTTCAATTATCACATTGTCCAAAAAAGCGGGAAGCTCCCCCTCCTGTCTATGACGTTCCGGATGTTGCAAAAACAAAACCATGATATATATCTTCCAGCGCAACACATATCTTCTTGGAGGTCCGCAGAAATGTACAAAACGGCTCTGTTCAGGCTATGAATTCGAATAGCATTGTGTTTGTCGGGCCGTCGTCGGCGTACAGTGCGCTAGCGATCGAGTCAGTCCTGAGTCCAGTTGCCGTTCAGATTATGACAGATTCTTGCCTCTCCCCACATTACGCATCAGACCAGAGCCCAGCTCGCGCTCGTCAATCTTGTTGCGTCCATGACACGGCGCGTCAAAATCTGTCTACCATGGACAATTTGGCTTCCATCCATCTACTTAGTTGTTTTTCCCGCCACAGTACCGTCTAAGTCTTGTGGATTCCAGCTGCGAAGGAGATACGCGTAGCTCAGGAGGCGCGCGCGCCAGGCACAACACTTAAGAGCGCGACGAGTGCGCGACGACGTGACGGGCGCGGGCTGCCAAGACGCGGATTTACCGGAGATTCGTGGCACTCAGATCGAGTGGGAGGGGCGTAGACGGCCTTCTGGGAGAGGAATGACGAAAAGGATACTCCTTCTGGGAGCTGGGGCTGCTCGGCGCGTAGGCTGCCAGCGAGTTGTATACAAACATACAGTACCATAGCCCAACCATAGCCCTCTGGAAAGATATGTGTTGCGCTCCCAAAGATATATATCTTGATTTTGTTTCTGCAACATCCGGAACGTCATACCTGTCGGCCGGGCACCGGCATACACAACCTTGCGCAGAAGTAAGAATAATACAATTTCGATGCAACTGTTTTCATCTACATACACAATCTACCTGACTTCACCTCAGACGCTCCCGGTCAGCCTACGCTACGGTTTGGGTTTAAGCCCTCTTGTTTGGTGGTGTTTTAGCTCATTTGCACCATACCATCCTCATTTGGGAAGAACCATACAGTAGAGATGTCGTCAATGATGCGCCTGGCTGCGTCTCTATCGGCAGCGGCGTCGGGCAGGGGTGAGGGAATTGTTGGATAGTCATCCCACTCAGGCTCTGGCAACAGGTCAGAGCTTATGACGGGTTGAATGCTCCCCAAATCGATGGACATGACCTTGGAAGCCAGCTCATAAATGAGAGGACGACTGGCGCTGATGTTCTTACCCTCCCACCGCGAACGCCAATGCTGTGGGAGCATTTCGAGGGCACGCCAGACATCTGCGGTGGCAGTCTGGAGGGTCAGACACCCACAGCGGGAGATCTGGCCGTATACAATTACCGTTGCGGCAATGTACAAGGCCGATAGACATGTAAAGAATCCGATATCCGGGAAACGAATGAGCTGAGTGTGTAACATGATCACATTGTGGGAAGTGACAATTGCTGAAGCAGATATTCACCAGGCATTCGATGAGAGAAGAACTACACACTCACCATCAATGAGGGCTTTGTGTCTGCACCAATAGTTTAACTTGGGAGAGCAGAAAAGAGCACGCAGCAGATGAAGTTGGGCAACCTCAATTTTGAGCAGACAGAGACCCTCATCCTCTGTGTCATCCATAGGATCGTACTCTAAATGACTGCCACGGAGCTTTGACAGCTTTTGGAAGATTCGCTTCGCATTACGCATGAGGGCTTCACTGGGTTGATGAGTGGGAGAATGAAGTGAGTTGATGATGTCTGCTTCTATCTCGGCAATGACGTGGCTCAGCTCAAAGTGCTTCGAAAAGTCACTGTGAGACTGAGACGGGCGCGGAGTACTGAAGTCAGATGCGACAATACTCAGGGGTCTTCCCAGAACAAGGGAGGTGGCACGGTCATGGATGAGAACAATTGCCCACAAGTTGGTACGCAAGATACACTCTTCCTCACCGAATAGGCGACGTTTTGTGGTTGGGTTGATCTGGTTTGCGGGATTTTGATGAATACCAAGCTCTATTGAAAGCCGGACGAGGCTACCAACAAGGCGCCACAGTGTACGATTCTGTCGCTATGGATACGTGGGCCACAAAATACAAGGAAATATAGCGGTGAAATTTACCTCCGTCTGCAAATACCAGTGAAGCAGAATGAGCGCTTGGAGACTTGAAATTGTGACACGCAGGTCTGACTTGACACTCAGGGCACGCTTGAATAGCTGGTCGTGGTCGGGCCAACCCGGCGGCGCAACATGAAATTGGTGCCAAGACGAAGGGTCAACATGGGTGTGGAACAAATGGCTAGTACCCAGCGCGAGAACGAGATAGAAGGTGCAGAGAAAGCCTGGATCATGATACGCTGACGAATGCCTGGTGCTCGCCATCTGGCTCGCATACAAACGATCCAGAGCTTTGTCAAAATCGTCGCGAATGACAACCGGACGGTGAGGATTGAGTCGGCTAAAATAAATGTTGACGATGTCGTTTGCCATTATCCTGTCCTCGGGAAGCCATACATCTATCGGGGTGCCAAACAATGCGGTGCCAAAAGATGGAGTCATATTATAAGAGCTTGTCTGGATGGAACCTGACAGATTGCCAATGACTGGGCTAGGCATAATAACATCAGTCGAGTCCCCAAATTGTGCTTCCGGAGCAGACCGATTGGACTTGTCATTTGGATTTTCATGCAGGGCGGCCAACGACAGCTGTCGAATATCATGTCGGTGATGTATTGCGCGATTGGAATGAATGGAGTTGAGGTTGGGTATTGTCAAACCCGGGGACCAGCAAGCCTGAGCATAGGACCCGACGTTGGGAATAGACTGGGCGCCAATGCCTTCATGTGCAACCATTACATCTAGATCGTTCAAGTTGAAGCCCGGAATGCAACGCTAGAGGAGGAGCTGGCACTGTGTCAACTGGACCTCTATGTTTTCGAGATGGCCACGAGGGGTCACGGTATTGCGGAGGCGATCTTGCTGTGTGCAGACAACGCCAGAAGCGTCACATGCGGTGCATTTTGGGTGCTTGGAGTCGCACTAGACGGCAATCGGAGTTCAGCACAGGCTCCATTCTCTCTCTCTCTCTCTTTTTTTTTTTTTTTGTTCGATCGCATTCTTTCACTTGCCTTGATCTTTTTTGTCCTGCAACGGGTGCATGCCTCGCGCACCCTAGCCAGTGGCCGTGGATGACGTGGATGGCTTCCTCTGACACTTAGCTGGCCGCTAGACTGCCCATCGCCGTTTTTGTTCGCCTTCATCTGGTGAGGCTGAGTTAGGGCACACGCGTGACGAAGGGCCATGTGATGTATGCAGTTAGTGCTGCCGGGAGCTGAGTTGGAGCTGAGCTCGAGGTGATTGCCCATCAGCTCGCTCGAGCTCGGAGTTGGGCCGAGGCAGCTTGGAGCTGACATCCATAAACGGAAGTTTCCGTCCCACGGTCCCCCGTCTCCTCGTTTCGAGCTACATTGCATTGTTTTGACCTCGTATGCACCTCAAAAATGTGGTACAATTCTCCAAAAAGTATAATAAACATATGGACAATAAAAGACTATACAGTTTATGAGTAAATTATGGAACAATACAAAGCAAAATGATCATACAAGTGAATACAACGCAAAAATCAAACGGGCGAAGCCCAGGAAGATTCTATAAGATCCTTAAGCTCTTGAGTACGCCCTGCCGCAATCAACCTTTCTGCTACATCAGGGTCAATATCAACAACAGACAGATCTTCCTCGGTTACGACTAACTCGTCGCAAAATTTGATGCGATCCTGTCGATAAATAAATTTGAGAATCTGGAGCATTTCCATCATCTCGGGGGAGAGACTGTTGCGTAGGGAGGCATCTGTGTCCTTGCTCGAAGAGAAAACACGCTCGCATGGTACCGCTGAAGCCTGAACAGGCAATACATCGACCGCCACGCGAAATAGGTGCCGGAACCGATACTGGCGAGCCTGTAACAATTTAGAAACCAACACAATCACAAAGAATACTCGAAACTCACCTCCCAGTAGCAAAGCAGGTCGAGGTCCTCATATTCTGGATCCGATCCACCCAGAAGGCCCTCCCTCTCATATTCATTCAGCTCCGTGTCGACAATCTGCTCATCTTCGGCAGCCGCCCGGCGCTCCGCCTCGGCTTGCTCTTCCTCCGAAAGCGGCTGTGAATCTTGACTGCTTGGTGGAGATTCAATGTCGGAAGCAGAGAGCTCTTTTACAAGAGCACCCAGTTTTGCAAAACCAGATTTCTGTGCACGAGCGGCGTGGGACGAGGACGGCGTGTGAACAGCGCGGCGACTGGCAGTTAAAGGAATCTGGGCAGTGCTTGCAGAGTTCTGGTTAGTGCGGAACTCTCGGCGGTACTCCAGCATCTTGGTGGTTTGTCAGTAGCGCAATAATGGGAAGATTTGGGACGCACTGCTGCACGTATCCAAGTTCTGGCTTCCTCCGCATCTGACGGGGACCAGTTATCCCTGAGCCATTGAAGTTTTGTTGTCGGATTTAAAACTGAGAAATAATATGAGTGGTTGAAGCGAATGAGGTGAAGAAGAGCGAAGTGTTTACCCATGGCCAGCGCGTAAATTCGAGTGCGCCGAGACATCCCGAGGTATTCGGTGAATTTATCGACAGCGGTGTTAATACCGAGACTGATTTTCGGGAGCTCTCGAGCAAGAAGCTTGAGTGCGGCAATGAGCTGCTCATAGAGTGGGAGCACATAGGACAGGGTAGGCGCTTTCTCCGCAGATACTATCTCCTGGACAAGATGTGGGACCTGTAAAAAGCGCCGAATGTCGACGAGCACAGTCTTGGCGATCGGATCGAGTCGGTCATCTGAAATCTTGGGGCAATATATATGACATTTTAGAGGTATCTATTGCACGTACCTTGGACCCTGAGTGCGCCATGCACTGTCCCGACGCGCCACCTTCGCGTCATATTTCCAGCTTTGTGGGGCGTTTCGCGTCCTGCGGGGCAGTCAGCCGGTGACGTCGATGCCAAGCGAGGTTGAGGTGAGGCATAGGAGGATTGGTTTGCGCCAGGATGCGCTGGTCGGTGAGCGGGAGGAGGTAGACGCGTCAGTCACTCAGTGACGCTGTCAAAAATGTCACGGTGCCTGTTTTGGGAGCGGAGGCGAGGCGAGCTGGCATCACCTCGAGGTGCCGTTTATGGTAACGGGTCGAGTTGGAGCTGAACTCAGCTCGGAGCTAACTCCAGCTCCCGGCAGCACTAATTCTGACTCATGATACCAGCTCACGAACGTTCATGCGATTCCAAACAAATAAAATCAGGCTGCTATGCGTTGACGAGCCCTCTAGCGCATTAGACCCCCGCGGAGAATTCGAACTCTTCGAGCGGCTACGACAAACCGCAGAAGGAAAGACCATGATCTTCGTGACGCATCGGTTCGGGCATCTCACCAAGCACGCGGATATTATTCTGTGGGTCCTCCGATTCCCATCGTCTATCTTATAATTCTTACTTAATGGTGCTGAAAATCAGATGCATGAAGAATGGGCGGTGATTGAGTCGGGAACACATAAGGAGCTTTTGACGCGCAATGGAGAGTATGCGAGTCTGTACAACGTTCAGGCTCAAGCTTTTACGGAGTCAGAGGTATGCTAACGCGTTTCGCTGCTTACTATACCTATTTGCTTGGTCTGATTTATTATCAAGACATCAGCGTGAGGGGAACGGACTTTTGGATATGCTGTAGCCACAGGACAGGTTTTAATAGCGAGTTTGCGATGCAGCCATTGGATGGCTAATGGCTGCACAAAAGTCAAAATTCCGGCGCATTGACAAAGGATAGTCCACATCTCAGCATCCCAACTTCATTCCAGCCGGCTTGTGTGTAATTCGACGCCCATCTTTGGGCCATCAAAATCTCCTAATCGAGAAATTGTTAGCCATTTAATAGAGCTTATTGGCAACCGGTAGAAGTAGATTTTCAAGTGAAAAGTTAAGCGACAATTGTGAAAAGTAAAAGCTCCACAAGTGAAAGATGCCAGTGTGCTCTCTGCTATGAGGAACACAACTGGTGAAAGCTTTCGCTCCACAGATGAGAAGTGATTGACATCTGGGTAGGGTAAATCTCACTTTTCACGGTTTGCCAATAAGCTCCAATAGCTCCAATGGCTCATCGCAAACCCTCTAATACCTCACCACGTCTCAATGAATGTGATTCTTCCGGTGTGTGCTTATCGAGAACGGAGACCTGCATTTAAGCGCATTGTCACTCCCGCCCTCCAGCTCAATACATAGAGCAAGAAGTATCCACACACAAAACACGCAGGCTGTAGTCAGTTCCACTCATTTGCATCGTCTTGTCGGAGAAAAGAGAGCGTTGCTTGAAACGGCTTTGACCCGGGTTTTGAAGCCATTACAACGTCATAATTCACTGTCCCTGCCAGAACCGCGTTGTTCGTCTTCAATCAGCACGGCAAGTAGGTTATGGAAAGAATTTGTTTAGCTGGGTAGTACTAGAACAAAATACGAAGATCTGTCGCTGTCCTGATGCTCTTCGGTATCGATCAAGGAAGGCGGTGAGAAAAAGCAGGTAAACAACTTGCTCACCCGAGTTTTGTAGACTCCACTGAGCAACAATGGACAAGTAGATGCACTTACAACGGAAATAAACTTGGGGGGTAGCGTGGCCGTCGCTGATGCGCGGCAGGACTCGTACCTGATGACAAAGTTCAGACTCGGAAATTCCACCTTCGAGCACCTGGTCTTTCGCTCGACGAGAAGGACGAGGTGACGATAGCCACCAGTGTTATCTCTTCAATCACCTGGCTGCTGGAGCGGGAGCGGGGCGACGTTCAACTCCGCAAGTACTCCGGCACTCCGGACCATCCCCAGTATCCCGACAAGCAAGGTGCCACTATCAACGCATTCCAACATCTTGTCTATCTGTACTCTAAGAAGCCGCTGGTTTGGCCGACATTCAAGGTGTGTTTTATTTTCTTGATCAACTTCGTCAAAGTTCAAGGCTTTTCCATAACATTTTTCCGACAGAGGCTAGAGGGAAGAATCGATGAGTGAGAGTGTCGGGGGAAGAGATTGATTCAAACTTACATTTGAAGGTGCGATCAGCTGCAAGAATGAAAGTAAGGTCACCCAAAGCGATGGCCTTTTTGAGTTCGGCGAGAAAGCGATTTCCGCAGGCCTCGATTGTGGGGCCTTCGATGATAAGCTCGCGGGGTCAAGTTGAACCTCACCAACTGTAGATTGGGTAGCCCGCGACAGTGACCGTCCGAAGGGATAAGGCCTATAGTGCTATAGCCCTATAGCAGGGCTATAATCAGGCCTTTAGCAATCCTCGGACACTCTGTTAAAGGCCTTTAAAAGGGCTATAAAGTCACATGTTCTTGCCCCAATCAAGGAGGGCTACCAGAGGGGGGATTGGCATTGGTTGAGGTGCTGAATAGTAGTTCGCGAGATGTGAAGGTAAGTTTTGACGATTTTTCAAAGCTTTTTTGTCCAAAAAAAATTAGCCCTGAGTTGCGGCCGGTTGCGGGCCCGAGCGCTAACACGTGACATCTACTCGTATAGCCCTAAAAGGTCCTATAGCTATAGGCCTTTACCCCCAGTGAGAACGGCGTCTTGGGATATCTTGGGATATCTTGAGTTTTGCGCATTTTATGAGACTCCAAGATATCCCAAGATCTCCCAACAGAAATCACGTCGTATATCTTGGGATATCTTGGTTCTGATTTCCGTTGAGATTTTGGGTTCTATTGTATTTTCTGGCGGCACTGAAGTGAAAAAGGTTCGTCGCCGCGCGGAATTGAACACGCACGAACCAGAGACGGAGGACTTTCCACTACTACTACCACCCCAACCATTCGACTAAACAGGCTGGGAGATATCGCACCGTCGTCAGCTCTCGGCTTCTCGGACACATATGCCGGCTTGTTTTTCTCTATTTGTTAGGCCCCGAAATTTTAAATGCGCCGCTCTGGCTTTCGTGGCCCTCGGCTCGTCTTAAGTCGTTTTCCATCGTAGTCTACTTGCTGTTCTTGATTTTCTTTGGTCTGTGAAAAAATATATGCACACATGGATTTCGCGACATGAAAAAGATGATTTTGAAGCATCTCAAGAGGATACAAGATGAAGGCAAAAATATCTACGAGGAACCGAGATATGCCAGGATAACCCAAGATATCCCAAGACGCCGTTTTCACTGGGCTTTACCCTTAAGAAGGCCTATAGGGTCCGCCGAACCACTTTTAAGGGCTATAGGACGGTCACTGGGCCGCCCCGCGACGCCAAATAGGTGGTCCGAGATCTTCGGAGCTCTACACACTCACTATCACTGCATTCCGCAAATAGTTGGAAGTATGGGGATCAATTGATGGTGGACTACACCCGGTGGAATGATGGTGGACTGGCCTGTACCTCTTATCCGACACTCAATCCTCTGTAGCAATTTTCGTGAACTATTATATCCATCGATGTTAATAAACACAAAAAACACCTATCTTCGTTGCAAAAACTACACTCAAAGTGCCTGACTGGATCTGCCCAGCCCAAAAACCTGTAGGTCATTATCCTTGGGGAGGACACCTTCAGATCTCGGGGTCTAGTGGCCTCCCCGCACCATTTCTGCTTCGTCTACTTCCCTTGACCTCCTTCCCAACTCATATCCGCATTTGTCGAGATATCACGGTGAATCCAACTACCATGGCTTCTGCCGTCAAAGTACTTCAACGGCTCCTGACTCATCCCTCTCTCTACTCTAATCTGCAATTTCACCAAATTCAACGCTTTTTTGAGCTTACCCACCGAATTTGGCCAAACATTGTCAAGCCTGGTGAATTACCACCGACTACTCTCCCACCTCTGGTCTTGGATTTCCTGGCAGCTGCGCTGAGCCTCAAACAATCCGAGGCCCACCTCATTTGGTGTGTTTTCAGCGATCTGGCTGAGACTTTCCACCAAGAGGCAGAGCGTTCGGATTCAACAATAGACGATGTTTTCCGTATTCATTCTCTCAAGTCATCCATAGGTTCCATCTCACCTCCTTGTAATTTAATCGCACTCACTCTCATTCCAATGTGTTAGGCGCAGAACCTCTACTTCCCCCCAATCTCTCATTGTGTGGACTGTGGTGCTCCGAGTCTGCTGAAAGAAGAGAATAGCACCGAAGCTAGACTCTTTACGCTTCATCGAGGAGTTCTCCCAGTTTTTTCAAAATCCTTGTATTGCCGGATCAATGGTCAGTCACCAGCTCCCCTCACAAATTCAGTATTTCACTACTCACAGGTTGTCATACACGCTACTACAACAATTATTTTGTCCGGAATGCCTCAGAAGATGATGCTCGACGAGAATACTATGATTCAGCAGTACCGAAGTTCATACATGTCACAGAAAGTACCTATGTAGAGCCATCGTTATGCCACTTCTTCCAAGTTCAGATGGCTCTTGAACAGTATGTCCCTTCTATCGTCTTCTGGCATTTGCGTTTTTTGACACAATCAGTGGTACATGTGAGGGTATTGCCCGTGTCTACAACATGGCTCTAGGCTGTTCAAATCTTCCGAATGCATCTCGACTGAAGCAAGAACTCACTGGTGAAATTGTGCTCGATGGCATTTTCTGCTGCCGAATGCAGACTCAGGATGTACTCCCCAGCTTTCATGAGTGTAGGATATAGCTCATGGACCTCTCTGAGAGCATTCGAAGCCAGAATCGGAACCTAAATTGGGCATATTCCGTGAGCTCACATGACTGATTGACTGATCGCATCACTGATGTCTCAAATCCGCCTCAGGAAAAAAGAATTTATTGTGAGTTTTGAGGGGATGGTGAATTCCTTTAGAGGGATTAGTCTACTACCTAATCGAAGTGTTTTCACCAGAGGACCAGTCATGGGAAGGTTCTGATCAGGTGCAATACATTTTGTTCCTGTTTGGTGGTGTTTAGGCCGAGCGCACCATACAATTGCGGACTTCAATAGTTATTCCATCTATTACAGGCAGTGTTGTACTTACAGCTGTTCCGGAAAATTGCTCAGAGCACCTTTTCAAGTACGTGAAACTGTAATTTCACTATGAATTTACCTGAACCTACTTCCGAGCATCTGGTCACTGGGTTACCGAGACAGCGTTGACAGACGTTTCTTGAAGTCGGCGGCGTTCTTCATTCGAATCTGCCCACGGTGAAGAACGCTGGGCAATTACGGTGTGAAAAAAACGGACGTGTCTGCCTTGATCACCGCGAATAAATACAATCAAACATCAATAGTGTGCGTAAGTGTGATCCGAGCCCACAAAATCGTTACAAAGTATCAACAAAGTATTCCTAAGTCGAAAACCAGCTCAGGAACCGTCCGGGAAGTCGTTCCAAAAAATCATATAAAACCTTTTTTTCGAGGCCAAGGGTACCCCCCTCCCCCCCAAATTAGGAAATTTCTTATCGTGGAAGCCCCTTGGGAGTGTCGCATAGATACTCGTGGGGAACAACATCATATTACTCGGAGATTAACAGCTAGGCTACGATTGTTTTTTGTCAGATTCTTCAGTGCGAGGCATTTGTTAACTGAGGTGATTCTCCAAAGCTGAATTTTTTAAATATTTTATCTCTTTCTGTTATCAAGTAGAATGGGTTTTGTAGCAATGCCCCACTCAAGCAAGGTCTCTTCCGACGTAGTCGGAGCTTCCTCGTTGTCCGATTAAGTCATGAGCGGTGGGGTTTTTGCTGTCGTCGAACAGCGGGGTGCTCAATTTGTATAATTCAAGTTGCTGAGCCAGCGTATCAAGAGGCGTCAGATCTCTGGATCTGACCCCCCCATCAACAGCACGTGTTTGACATCGGCTAGAGGGGGGCCAAATATTTTTGTTTGGTTGTTCGGTGATCTGGACCACAAAACATTTCCCGTCCGATAGATTTGTGCGGGAGTATGCCTTACACCTCTTCAATGACCCTGTCGGAGATACCCTAGCAATTTTTTTCGTCTCTATTTGACGAAAAACCAAAGCTTGAATACAACCAGTCAAATCTGGAACTCCGTAAATCATAAGGACATATCCAGAAAAATTAGGTACTTCCTATGGATGTTAATCCACAACGGGTATAAAGTCGGGAAGTACTGGGGGAAAGGTCAGCGGCAGTGAGCATCGTGGGATATGTGCGCACTGTGGTGGAACCGAGTCTATGGAACATATACTCACCAAGTGTCATGCTCCCGGCCAAAAACAAGTCTGGGACCTCGTCAGCGACATGTGGAAAAAGAAATCCGGGCTCGAAATGAGACCGTCATTTGGAGAAATCTTAACCTGTGGTATTGCTGGAAGAGAGCACAGAGGAGAGACGAGGCTGCTTCGCATTGTGATATCGGAGTCAGCATATCTAATTTGGAAACTCAGAAATGAGAGGGTAATTGGAGCCAAGGGAGATGCCTCAAACAGAGAGATAGAAAACAGATGGCTCAACACGATAAACAATAGATTGTCGATAGACTGCCTGCTCACCAACACAAAGAAATATGGTGGCAAGAGCATCAGGAAATCCCTTGTTCTGGAGACCTGGAGAAAGGTGCTGATGAACGAAGACAGACTCCCTAGGGACTGGACCAGGGAGAGCGGGGGGGTTTTAGTGGGTGTCGGGTAGGCGGAGACAGTGATGGTTAGACTGGTCTAGCCGGAGTCGATGATGTTGACCCGAAGCCTCACACGAGGCATCGCGACTACGTCGGATGTTGTGCGGAAGACGCATTTCCTCGCGCGGTTGAATTCTACTTCTGTCAGGCTTGGTTTCTATCCCAGGCCACCACTAACGGACGGGGGAGGCCGACTTCGTCGGTCCGGAAACGGAAACGTGGGGTCAAGCCCTCGCGCAACCTCTCCTTGTCATAACGTTCCGCAAAAAAAAAAAAAAAAAAAAAAACCAAAGCTTTCACCTTGAGATCAGACGCCAACCAAATATAAATATTTGGCCCCCTCTTGATGCACGTGCTGTTGATGGGGGGTCAGATCCAGAGATCTGACGCCTCTTGCAGCGTATAATGCTTTGGGACGTGGTTTGACCCCATCAGAATTACCATCATTATTGATGGTACCCCTGGAAAAGCACAGCCCTGGAAAGCTGTCCCGTTGAACTGCTCGGGATCAATTTCGATGGCCCCGATCAGGGATATAAGGATGAAGTCCTTGATCCGTAGATGATGTTAAAAAGTTGTTTCGGGAGAAAATGTGAGCCCGTTGTGGAGCTAGAGCTGCGTCAAGTTGGCCAAAAATGGTCAAAAAATGGCCAAAATAGCCAAAATCAAGCAAAAATGGCCGACTTTCGGAGCGTATAACCGCGGTTGCAATCAATCCAAATTCACTTTTGAATCAGTCAGTAGGAGTGACGGCTATGGTTCTGCACATTTGATGCCCCATCAACAAATCATCACGACAAATTGGAAATCGCTCATTTTGAAGAGTGCAGTCTCTGAGAATGGATCGTCATTTTTTGATGGAATCAATCACTGCATCATGCGTCTTGGAGGCACTCGGGGAACCAAGGCAAGTTAAATTGTGCCCAAGTTAAGGCCTAGCAAGCAGGAATTGCAAAAAACCGAGCGCTAAAGACTTAATCGGATTACGAGTATCTAATCGCAGTTGTTTTGGCAAGAGGATCAAAGGACTAAGGTTTTGGATCACTCGTCATAAATTTCGTTCCTGTTTGGTGGTGTTTAGGCCGAGCGCACTAGGGCGTTGTTTTTTGATCAGGTTTGTAAACATGTTTATAAACACCGGTTTATAAACCGAGTTTTTACAGCTATTTTGAAAACGTTAGACATTTTCGATTTTCGAGCTGAGTTCGGGCCGGCAAAAAAGTTCGCTCCACATCTGAGCGTGGCAGCTCACTGGCAGCTCCTGGAAGCTCTGGAGTTGTGATCTCCAGCGAATTGATCTTAATCTGCTGCGTTGGAGCTCCACGGCGCGAACTGAACTCTAAAATCGAAATTGTCTAACGTTTTCAAAATAGCCGTAATGGTCGACCAGATTTTGCTCGTTTGCAGTTACATCACCCGACCTAAGCCAGGGCTAAGTGGTTGAATCGGAGTGCGACTTGAGGGGTATTTCTGGAATTTTACTGACCGAAATTACCACCCGTCCGCTCGGTGAATTTTCTGTATGAATTCCAAGCCTCAAAGCCAACCGGACTCGGAAATCGATATGGTTGGGCAGAAACTTGCCTTATTTGGAAGTAGCTTTGTGGAAGGGAGAGGTATCTCCGCACAGAGCACCGGAAACGCAACGGCAAGTCTTCCCGAGTGCGGAAAGGACTTCAGGAGGAAAATTTGAGCGAAATACACCCACAAACCCGGAATTTAACCAAATTTTGGCGGGTGGTTTATAAACCGTCTGTTTACAAACGAAAATCAATAAACCGTTTATAAATGGGCTAGGAATTAAAAACACGGCCCTAGAGCGCACCAACGCGTTTTTTCCCATCACCCTTCAAAATCAATCAAACCTCACGAGCTGTCATTGACTACATACAAGCCAGTTCATTTCTGCATCTCAAATATTGCCTTCAAGTTTTTTGGAAGAAACCACCTCATTCTCGGTCTCTTGCCATTACAAAGATGATTTTTGTATCTCTATGCTGTTAGATTTCCACTCCCTGGTAGAATTTGGCATATAAAAACCTTGTCATTGACTGGGTTTTAAGCCTTCAAATTCCATGATTCAGATCACAGTTCTCCCAGTGCTGGATCCCAGGTCTTGTCACAATAATAACAGGTGAATAACCAACATTTTGATGCAACTCTCTGTCTTAGGATATAGCCCTACCATGAGGCACCTGTTTAGCGCCATATCGTTGGGTCCCTGTGCACAAGGGTCGACAGCAAGACAAAATTCACAGTGCACACTGTTCAGCCAATTTTCAGACTGAATTCGGGATCAGATTGGTGGTTGGAGGTAGTGTATTGTCTACTCTATTATATGCATCATTGAAAAGAGATGAGCTGATTGAATTTTGTGGTCATTTGTGGGGATTTTGTATAGTTCATGTCAGCAACCCCCGGAAAAACGATCTTTTTGTTAGGTTCGGACCAAGCCGCATCTCACATGACATTCACGTGCGGACACACGAAATTGAGAAGCGGCTTGTGCCAAGATGTCAAAAAAGGGCAATGTCTTTACGGCGCTCTTATGCCTCAGCAAGGCCTCCAATTGCCCTAAACAAGTGGTGAATGTTGTAGCCCAGAACCATATTTGTGCCCCTGCATTTTTGTTTTGACAAAAAATACTCATTTTACGACACTGCAGGCCGAACATTGTGGCCCTCGAAAAGGGTCTGGCAGCTTGAAAGAATTCGGAAAGAGCCCGAATGGCTTCGAAAAAATTGTTTAAAGAGCGGGGAGATGCAGAGACTATAGCTAGCAATGCTAAGAAAGCCTTATACTTGTTTACAGCTGTTCTAGATTCTATGCGGAAAATCTCAGGGTGGCTGTGCAGGACCCGGGAACTCCTCGCTTAGTTTCTCTCTCCCCCTACCGTCTTTCTCGCCATCTCATGAACAGTATCCCTGGTAGTCTTCCAAGATAGACTTCCCAGCAACGCACCCCGCCCACTTTTTGGATCGGAGCGTACGAAATCCCGCAAGAACTCGCCACTCGGAGGAGATTTTGGAAGTTTTGAATACGACTCATGGAGGCCCATGTACGTCGTTTTGCATGGCTAGTTATGCTTCGTATCGTCGCGGATGCCCATTGGAACTTCCCCTACTTCATCTAACACTTTGTTGCGGCTTCGAGGAGGGGTCTTTCCTGGGGTACTGTCGGATTCTACCCAGGCGGCCAACTTCCAAGCCTTCCATCACGCCAGGGATGGCCATTCAAGTGTGCAGTGGTGAGCAGATACATTCAAGCATATTTTTCTTCCTTTCTCGCCGCGGGGGGACTGCAACAGTAGAAGACAGCGGACCCATACTTTCCACGATCAGAGGAGACATAGGCCCCAGGGAAACTGTCAGAGAAGGTTCCACATAGCATACAGAGTACTAGTACACCTATTAGGATAGTGAATGAAGCACATATCCTTCGCAGCACCGTCGAGAAACCAAGGCACGGCTCCCCAGGGGTTCCCGGGTCCTGCACAGCCACCCTGAGAATTTTTTACGTTTTCCGCATAGCATCTAGAACAGCTGTAAGCAGCCGATTTCATTTCATCCCAAGGAATTCCTGCCAAAGACATGGCTTGTTTTGAGCAGTTTGGAGCAAGCCTCTCTCCGAGTGAAACCCGGCTCGCCCGGATCGGAGAGGGCTTGTTCCGAACCTAGCTTTTTGTATGGGCCGGAGCAGCCACGGACAAAGGAATTTCAAAAATCTTTTACCGTAGGCTATAGAGAATATCCAAAACCATAAGTATTCGAGTTGCGACCCTTCGGAAAAATATCACGTGACCGTGAAATCACAATCGAATTACCGGTTACTTTTTGCAACACCGAGTAGATATCACTTTTTTTACTCATATCCTCTCGCTTTTACATTACAAAGTATCATCCCAGACCAGGACCCCTGATAGTGCCTTTGGAACCTAGATCCCAAAAATCGCGAAATGGGGAGAAAATGTCCGAACCATCATTTCGTTCCCACGCTTTTTGAGACCAATTTGGAGCTCCTCTGTACCAGTATGTATGTGTGTTTATGTGTTTCAAGACGCTCAAGATGTGCCCACGTTGTCAAGCCACGTTCAATTCAAAACCACTTTTGCACCTTCAATATCCTCAAATCTGCTTGTGCTCCTCAATGCCGGACTCTCAAGTGATCCAAGTCTCTGATTGCAATATCTCAATGCGACAATTCCTCACCGCGTCAATTCATCAACACCGGCGCTAAGATTTAGAGGCTGCTGCATACTCGTGCGCGAAATGAGTGATGGTCACGTAGTTTTTGACCGGTTCTTGCCTTCCAGAAGACATTCTGGGGAGATCTCAAGTGCTGGATGTGTGTAATTGATCAATGGCCATTTTATTGACACATCAATTGCATCAGAAAATGTTGATGTTATCAATAAAACACAATTTTTGCGAAAAAACCCATATATGGGAAAATTTAACAGCTTAATGGGATACTTTTTGCAACAAACCAAATGCACTCAAATGGAGGCCCAGTGATACCAAGGTGATGCCCAACTTAGTTTGAATAGAAAGCTATACTCGTTCAGGTGCTAGAGCGCCCCGAAGTTGGCCAAAATCAGCCAAAAATGCCAAAAATGGCTCAAAATGGCCAAAATCGGCAGATTGTAACCGTTTTCGCGGGACAATGGTTACATAGTCATCGTTGTATGATGCCCCAAGATGTTGCGCACTGCAGCCAATGTCCACGGTATAGTATGTATGCTGTTGTGCTGGCGGCTTGCCGGTAATTGATGGGATCCTACCCTATATAGTGCGTGGGAGCATTACATAAGCGGCAAACTTCGCTCTCGTCCCAAACCAAAATGGCTCCAATCGCTGAAAAACTCATTTCTGCATTCAAAAAAAAATGGGTTGGAAGAATGGTCTACTGCTCCATCACAAGATAGTATTTTTAAATTCTGAGACCAGGATTTGCTCAAATACACCATTTCTAGGTCCCACTTTTTACCCTAATGTTTTGGGGCCAGAGCTTAATGGCTGTCACACTTTGGTCATGTGACCGCTTGTTGTAAGTGACTTTATACGGGTTTTGATCTAGTGGCTCTCGCCCTTTTTTGCTTACCGCTGTTTGTTCATGAGTCCCAACATCTGTCGTCATCGAGCTCCAACCACGGTGGTGTGACTCCACAAGCTCCGCCATGGTCTAGGTCAAGTCGTTCCCGCAGCTCCGCCTGCAGCTCGTCAAGACTTACATCAACATCGGAAGCCAGTAAGCTTCGTGGGCGACCCTTGGATACGGAGGGTACAATCCTTCACGCCTTGGGATTCGCGCCGGTAGCGACCCAAAATCTTCTCGACAGAGCTCAGGCTGATTCTGTGGTCAGCGGCGATGTCGGCTTGTTTGCGATGGCGGTTATAGTGTAGATGGACGACGTTCTGCTGTGTTTCGACTGAGATGTTTTTTCGAGGTCCTCGCGCCATGAGTAACAGTCACAGAGAGACGCATTGGTGAGCTGACGAGCGGTGGGGCGCTGTTGATGGGGTGGAGCGGATGCAGACTCATGAACAAACAGCGGTAAGCAAAAAAGGGCGAGAGCCACTAGATCAAAACCCGTATATTGTTTACAAAACGGCTGTATCAGACGGGCACCCAATGTTGATGTGGCTGTGGCGAGTGCTTGTGATGGCTGCTGTCAATCGCTGCCTTTGACAAGATTGGCATGCCTTGACTGATGCGGCACTTTTCCGTGTGATCCACGACGGCTTTTAGTGATTGCAGCTGATCCCAAGTGATGAGAGCTGATCCAAGGTGATGGCATCGTAGTTACGAGTGATGTCGCCCGTATTTTGACTGATGTGTGTGCTCCCAAGTGATGTAGCCTCCCTTAGCCGTGCCACATCATCTGCAATGAGTTGTGTCGCATACCGCATCCCCAAGTCCAACTCGCATAAATTACTCCAGCTCACGAGGATAGGACGAGTTTGAATAAATGTCTGTTTGTACTTTGTTTGCTCGCAGTCCGTCCCACCCCCGCACCCCCATAGCGGCGCTAAAGATATGGAATAAATTGCAAATGAGCCCTAGGATAGGGAATGTCCTCCGCCGATTTCCCAATTTTGGCCCCAAGGAATCCAGAACAGAAACGCGGAAATGGCAGGGAAATGGCTAGTGGCTCGAGATCCTACACTCAAAGTGTAACGGATCTACCGCTCGCATCAGCTCACGGCGAGATTTGCCCGAGACGTCTCAATACACAGCCTCCATTTTCTAGTATAAGTAGTTAGCTGATTGTCGTAGATTCCTTTCCCTTGGTCAATCTAAGACTTACACCAGTTCTTTTTGTTTGATCCACTTGTGCCGGAACTCGACTCGCCTTCGCTTCCGTCACATCTTTTGAACTCAACCAAGTCTCTAGACTGTCGACGCTCTTGACTACGCTTTCCCCCGACCTTCTCTGACCCCTCTGAGCTCGACACCGACCCCGATGACTGATCCTGCTGGCCGCGCTCGTTACCCGCTTCGCTCTCACGCTCACCAAGCCGTCCCTGGACTGCCTGCGTCGACTGGAAGACCTGCTAGTGCTGCCAACACCGCGAGTCCGCGCTCTGGGACTCCCCGACCGGAGAGTCGTGCCTCCTCGACAAAATCACGCCCCGTTTCCCCTGACTTCTCATACAGTCAGGCGGTCTCGGGTGGAAGACCTTCCCCTCGTGTAGATACACCGCTGCCTTCGGGCAGCGAGACCCCATCACCTTCGGATGGTGAGACCGCTTCGCCTTCGGGCGTCGAACCGTTGCCTCTGGGCAACGAGACCTCATCGTCGATACCCTCGACGCATACCGAGCTCTTTGGGCCCGTCTTGACCTCAGCCGTGGATTGGGGGATGCTCGACGAAGGCCTTGCCACGCCTCGCATGGCAACGCCCGGTCGTCATGTTTCGGTGGATTCACTCACTGTAATCAACTCTCAAAATGTTTTATCCCGTTCCACATCCACTGTCTCGCGTGCGATTCAGAATATGAGTGTTGATGAGCTTGTGAGTGTTGCTCGCCGCCACCAAGCTTTGGCACAGGAAGCTTTGGCTGCTGCGTCGGGGCGCGGGGTAACTATCCCGCGTGAGATCCCGCCCGTTGATGAGAACACGAACTTGATAGATATTGATGATAGATCGGCAGTGAATGTGCCTGAAACTATTGTCAGTCCGGCCATACCTTCTGGTGTTGGAACCTCCCGCCAGAAAGGTAAAGGTGCTGACCCTCGCAACTGGGGTGCAGCTAACCTCTCGGAAGATTTCTCAGAGCGCGATATCGACGCGCAAAGAACCGCTCTTGAGAATTTCGCCGAAATTCGCCGTGCTGTCAAAGAAGAACAGCTTTCACCGCCACCTGGGTTCTTTGATCAAATGCCAATCACCTTGGCTTCTGAACGGACCGAACCCCGAACTCCGAGATCATTGCTCAAGCCGATGAAGGATTCAATTAACTCTGGCCAGAGTGTAGATGAAAAGATTGCTGATCTGCAAGCGCAGATCAGCAGCTTGCAACGTTCTCGGACGATAACGCCCAAGGTTAACTTAACCCGGGCACAGACTGCTGTTAAAAACAGCATTGATAGACAGATCGGTGCGGATCACGGAGCTCGCGGATTCCGTCCCGATCCCACTCCTGCTGCACGCGTCGCGCCAGGCAGCTTTATAGAGCGTACGTTGCGCAATGCCGAGCGCGTAGATGGTTCACCCACCCCATCCGACCCATCTGACTCGTCGAGCTCAGACTCTGAGCCCTCGGATGGATCAGGTTCCGGGAAGTCACACCCGTCGCGTCATCGTCGCAAGCGCCGTTCCTCTAAGAAGAAACAGAGTTCTCACAGGAAAAATAAAATGATTCTGAAGCCTA
This sequence comes from Favolaschia claudopus, assembly GCA_037176885.1. NCBI lineage: Eukaryota > Fungi > Basidiomycota > Agaricomycetes > Agaricales > Mycenaceae > Favolaschia > Favolaschia claudopus. The sequence continues at coordinate 872,012 of JAWWNJ010000102.1, forward strand.
TTCCTCCAAAGGAATATGATGGCTCACCGGATGCCATTGCCTTCCATCGATTCGTCAAGGAAGGATCAAATTATGTTCAACTCGGAAAAGTTCCAACCGATCAACGAGTGTTTTACTTGTCGTACTATTTGACGGCTCGTGCACTTGAATTCTACAACAGCAAGGTTGAGAATGATGAGCACGTTTGGACTCTGAGTGAGTTTCTTTTGGGGTTTATTCAATTTTTGTTTCCCTGTGAATTTCCGTGAGAAGCAACGCACTCGATTGCGCTCTTGCCTTCGAGACCGCAAAAAGTAACTTGAGGGTGGTTACTTGTACTTTGATGCCCGGTTATTTTGGCTGGGCGTACGTTGCGTTACTTTACTTTACTTTGATGTACTTTTCCCACGCTTGGCTAAAGTTACTTTGAGTTACTTGTACTTCTAGGCTTACAATATGACGGCAGAAAAAGACTTTATAGGTCACTTATAAGGTACTAGTAGGTCCTGTTGATGAATATAACGCGTCTTCACGCCTCTGTGCTCACTCTTTATGGCTAATACTACCGCACTTACTTATCTTCCTGTCCTACACCCCCTTGGCAATGAGTATTTGACTTAATGTGGGAGATCAGAGCTGAGAATCTACCTCTGAAAAACAATAGAGCTTGTATTCATCCTGTTCAATTGCTTTTTGTGTCGGACTGAACTCGTACGGGTTCAACCAGTCAATTACCTAATCCGGAAATCTTCAACCTTGACCCGCAGGTACCGTGTTTCAGACACAAGATGTAGGCTAAAAGGTCAACAAAGCTCTGAGATGTCACTATCAAGTACAATCTGAGCTTACTGCATCTACTGTGCGTATGTGTATGGCATTTCGGCACTGACTTCTATCCGAACAGCAGCAAGTATTACTTTGCAACCGTTTGAAGTGCTTCTTACAGTTAAATAGTGCTTGGGGGTACTTTGATGCAACGGATTAGCACAAAGTAGCCTTAACTTGTGTTACTTGACTTCAGATTACTTGTACTTTACTTTACTTACCCGCCCAAGTACATCAGCAAAAGTTACTTTTGCCATCAGATGGCATCAATTACCGCCAAGTACGCAAGTAAATGCAAGTAACTGTAACTTCTCACCCATAATTCGCTATGAAGTCATCCTAAGGACCATATGTAGTCTCCTATATTGTTTCGGAAGCTTCTGTGACCTTTACTGGGAGCAGCAAAGCATGTCAAGTATTCCTCAAGGCTCATGCACTGATGTGCAACCGTCTGAAGCACTGTTTGCAGTTGAGAAGTAGCTGGGGGCGCTTAAAGTGAGGGTAGAGGCAGTGTATGTACCTTACTTTGCCATACTTTACTTGTACTTTGCTTTACTTACCACCCAAGTACCCGGGCAAAAGTTACTTTTGCCATCAGATGGCATCAATTACAGCCAAGTAAGCAAGTAAACGCGCCATTTGAGCAAGTAACAGTGATTAAGGAATTGAAATTAGTGCGCATACATTACTGAGCCTAATCTATAGCATACTAATTCATTTCTAGTGTTTCCCTGACTCCCTTGGCAAAAGTGTGCGGAATGTAATTTTGCTATCTCACGGTTCAACTTCGGTCAAGTATAACTCTCAGTGCTAAAAAGCTGAAACCATAGTGCTGAAACGAAAAGAAAATTCATTCTACAATGAAGAGTGAGTAGTCTAGGTTGATTCTCGAATGAATGTGTATCTACTTCTTTGTTGGTGAACTGGTCAAATAGTCTGGGTAATTCTGACGTTTGCCAGACATATTACATGTTCATGGCCATTTCCATTGAAGGCACTTGCCAAATCAAAGGTAGAGACAATATGACCCTTTGCAGTGCTTGAACACCGAAAAGCTTAGCTTCATCTCGGTGAAATCATAGGCAATTGCAATACTCTCCCGGGGTTGCTGTTCAAATTGATCTCAGGAGTGGTGATATTCTGAACTATATTCCCAGCCTTTGCATTGCGAGGGTCACTGAGGGGCAGAGCACGCAGCTTTTTGGAGGTAAACCAATGAGAGAGGAAGTATATCAGGGTATCATTGCTTGGCTGCCAACACAAATAAATGTGTAACTTATAAGTACTGGGGCAACAGTTTGAAACCAGGGACGTGATTTCATCGTGCTGGGGGTTATGGAGTCTGGATCGTATGGGAATAGAGAGTCAAGGTAAGCTCCTGGATGTGCGGTTTGATGAGGGACTCATCTCATGGAAGAATGCCTAGATTAATCGCCCCGCGAAGCCATTAGCAAGTTTCTCCGTGTTAATTAGAGCGCCATACATCCAGACATCATAATCAAGCTGAATTGAATGGTATGTTTCGATAGTAATGATATCCAATATTGGTTGACACGTCTGACATTTCATGATTTTGATACAAGATGCGCCTCCGCTTCGCTCCGGCAAATATTTGCCGGCTAACTCTCATCGAATGCTCGACTCAGGCTAACAACCAGCCCTGGGCGAGCGAGAAAGCCACAGAGCTGGAGGCTACCCAGGAGGAAACGCAGGGAGCAGGCCAGACTCTGACCCTAATTGAGTTTGAAATAAACGAACATCCCACCAGTAACGTCCCATAGCATTCTCAGTTTGTTGGGATTAGACTCAGACTGATGCACACATTACATAGATTCACTTGGTCTTGTTTTGACAACGGCCGTGCTGTCAAATGCTCCTCGACTAGGACTTGACTTTCAAGTTGGCGAAGCAAATATTCTATATCACTGAAGCTACGAGCTCGAGCAGAGTACTATCTTGGTTAAATTACTGTGTTGAATGCTATTGGGATTCGTTCATCACAACAAGTCAAGCCACCGGTCGTCGTAGTCGTTCAGACTGTTTAGGGAATGCCAAGTGCGCCCGTGAATGATCGGTTCTGGATTGTCGAAGATTGTCGATAGTGATGAATAACGGCAAGATGTGGGACTGTTGAAGAATGTCCGCTATAAAGACGTCTTAAAGAGCATCAGGGCAGTTTCTTCCTCAAGGTAAAACACTGAGCGACTTGATAGCAAATTTACCCTGGGCGTTGACATTCGCCCTCGTTTAAGGATTTAAATTCTTGTTGAATTAATAGATTAATATTCTGAAATTAAGAGGGCAAACGGGACTGGACGGTGGACGGGACCGCCATGAGTGTTGAATATTTCTATACGAGTCTTCTTCGGAATTCTATGAGGTAAGGCTAGAAATGACATAAAAGTATGTTTTAAGGTCTTGCCTTTTCACTTCGAAAGTTTTCAAGAATCGAAAGTCGGATATCTACCAACGCCTGCGGTAACTTCCGGTGAACCCAAAACCGAGCAAAAATCACCCTTCCTCGGACAATCGGAGGGTCAGCGGGAACAAATGAGCTTCATGGCGACAACTTGAAGGAGACAATATACAGTAGAGGAAGAATCGTTTAGAGGTTGAATTTGAATAGATTGATCTGATCAATAGCAAGTAAGAGCGTGAAGGGAATTACTTCCAGAAAAAGAGGAGAAAAGAGGACATACCAGAGGTGGGCCGGGCTAGACAATTTGCAAGCCATTAGTTGAGCAAATATTTGGAGCAGTGCTCGTGGAACCTTCAAGAAAATTGCGAGTTGATAAGGGGAGATAGCAGCAGTCTTTCATCCAACATTGTATATGTGGAATCGAAGCGAGAGCATCGGAGTAGATTGCGTTAGAGGAGGATCTAGGGGCACTAAAAATGGCAGTTTGGCTGTCTCAGGAGAAAGCAAAGGAACATGCATCAGTAAAGAGGTGGCGGATTTGCAGGAGACTAGATAAACTGGAGGCCTATCATGTACCTCTTAAGATCTTGACGCGATGAAAGATAAAATTTCGACATCAACTTGAACCCTCGAGGGTTTCAGAAATATTCAATGGTGATTTGAGGTCAAGGAGACAGTGGATTCCAAGAATTCCGGGAGCTATCAGTAGAATAGTAGCTTCAACGTTATGATGGGTAATCGAATCTGAACGCCGGCCGGAGTCAATGACGGTTGAACTGTTGAAGTAAGTGAGTTGTCAGTGATAGAGCCACCCCTCCGAGCGGCTGAGTAGATGAGATAAGCGCGCCGCAAATTACCTAAACTCGAGTAGATTTTCATAAGGGAGCGACAAAGAGAATGCAGAGAAGAAGATAAGAGAGAAGACGAGCTGGTCAAATGTCACAAGTTTATGTTTCACGTGGCGGGGGCAGCGGCGAGGCGAGTTTTCAAGCTAGTTTGCTCGTTGCACTTCCTAGGTAAAGAGGAAGAATTGCTAGCTTGAATTAAGGCTCAACTGCAGCTCCCCCGACGCGTGGCGGCCGTCTGTTACACGATAATACACTTATTTCGTAGCCATTGCCGCGGCACGGCCCGCAAATCCCACTAAATATGAAGCTACTTGGTGTTGCTTCAAGTAACTTCGTGTAACTTGAAGTTGCTTAAAGCTGCTTAAATTTACTTTACTTGTACTTTTACTTTCAAAGTTTGCTTCCCCAGCCAAAAGTAACGTAACGTACATTTTGGCAGGAGAAGTAAATTTAGCCAAGTTACTTTGGTAACCGTCCTTGCCTTCAAAGCACCAAGTCAGTATTGGTTCACAAGGCTGAATGGGAACGAATTTACAATACCATTGGTCTTGAAGCCAACCAGGAGAAGGTTGTGATGTTCTGGCGGAGCCTCAACGCCGACATACGCAAGGAAATGTTCCGGGATAAACTCGATCCGGAAACCTCCTCTTGGGCTGAAGTCACTGCTGGTGCTGAAAGCGCTGAAATTATCGTCAAGGTTGACGACGATAACGATGAAATTGATATGGCTGAATCGAGTAAGACTCAATTCAAGCCCGATGACCAGAAACTGGACTCAGATTTGAACGGGAAACGTCGTACCGGAGGGCGCGTTATCTCGGTTTCCAGTGCTGAACCCGAACCTCCCAAGTCGAAATCTCGTGACAACGGCGGCCATTTGTCTGCCAAGCAGCGGAGTGAATACCTTGCAGCCGGCTTGTGCTTCAATTGCGGGGTGCATGGACACCTTTCCCGCAACTGTCCTGAATTGAACACAATGGTTTCCAAAGGTGGACCTCCTGGATTTGCGTCCCATGCTGTTGATTTCGCAATGACGGCTGATCGCGATGCTCTTTTGGAGAGCACGGAAGTTCTTGAACACTTCTAAATTCGCACGATTTCCTTCCTCAACATCGAAATGGTCGTCGAGGAGGGCGAGGATACCAGAATGGTTTGATTTTGATTTTTCGAAGACCATTTCGGACGTTGAGTTGACTTTGAACAAGTTTATTTATTTTTCTGACTAGATATTGAGCTCGTCGTGGTCGACGATCTGGAGGGCGGATGTAACGGATCTACCGCTCGCATCAGCTCACGGCGAGATTTGCCCGAGTCGTCGCCAAGACTCAATACACAGCCTCCATTTTCTAGTATAAATAGTTAGCTGATTGTCGTAGATTCCTTTCCCTTGGTCAATCTAAGACTTACACCAGTTCTTTTTGTTTGATCCACTTGTGCCGGAACTCGACTCGCCTTCGCTTCCGTCACACAAAGTTTCTTCGAAAAATCGAGGCCTGAGGCTGGAGAAGGAACTGATGGAGGGTCAACATTTGATCTCCGCTACTTGCCTGTCACCAACTTTAGGTTCCGTTCTGAACGTAAAATAGAGCTCTGGTGGCTCTTCGTGCTCGATGGTTGTTTGAGCCTCCAGCTTAAAGTAGCCACTATATTATCCCATTTATGGGACCTACAAATAGTGGCCAAAATTACCCTGTGCCAGTCATCCAGTCCCGAGGGAATTCAGCCACGAATGGCTACCACAAACTCTCTAATAAAAGCCTCCTGGCTCACAGAACTCCAAGCGGCACCAGATCTTGAGGTAAACCATGGCACAATTTTGGCTTGGCTTCACCTTTGCTTTGTATTTGGAAGTGAACAGTGGGGCAGCATCCTTACAAATATGCCTACTCACGTCGCAGCCGCCTGCCTTCAGGGCTTGTAAATCCTGGCTCCTGTGGCATTTACCTAGGTTCCAACCTATTCAGTTCCATTTGTGACAGTCACTAAAATATTCTAAGGGTTGTCCTCCATGTACTACCGCATACTTTGAGGGCGAGGGAATTTTTTTCCCGCTACTTTACATGAACGGTAGATTTTCTGGCGAGTTTCTGCCGTTTTTGGGGTAGTTGTGAGGTTCGAAGCAGAGTTCGGACAAAGCCTGGACAGAGGCTAGGTTAAAGGCAGAATTCGGACAAAATTTTGTATGTGGGACGGCGGAAAAGTTCGGACAATTTTTTTTATTAGGGCCAAAATCTGTATGTAACCTCTCAGCCTATAAACATCGGTCCTGGGGTAGGATAGTATGCCCTGCAGGGCCAGCCGATGGAGCAAGGCACAGCTATAGATCGCCATGTCAATGTTTCTCTGGCAGTGCCATCTACACGGAGTGGGTGTGGTTGCTGTCTATTTGGTGCAAGGACCTTGACAGCTGCCGTCCCAAAATAGAATGCCGAAGGCGTGCCGCGGTGGCAGTGCTGTGGCTGTGGCGGCCAAATGTTCCAGCAGTTTTTCCAAAAAAGCATCCCAATCGGAGAGAAAACGTAGGTTGTGTATGCCGGTTCCCGGCCTACAGGAGGGGGAGCTTGTGTGTATTCTGTGTACGTTAGAGCCAAAATATAATGGGTATGATATTTGTGGAAGAAATCAAAAGGAAACAGTGTGTGCTACAGTGGCGGCGGGATCTGATGCCACCCCCAAAAAAATTGATGTGACCCCAATCGACTCTATTTGCATCAGAAGTTCAAGAAATGGGCTGTTCTATTTTTAGGGGTGGCATCAGATGGCGCCGCCACTGTATGGAAGTTGCTAACACCGCGCACTAAGCTCGCTCACGCTCTCCACCAAGACCCACAAACGCAAGAAGGCCGAGGCTCCTCTTGCCAAGGCGGAGTTCGTCGCCGGAAAGGCTCCCGGTGGTACACGTACCAACCTGAAGCATTACACCGAGACCAGCAAGAAACTCATCCAACGCGCACAGCACATCTACGAGGTCCATATCTGGACTCGCGCCGGATATCCGGGAGTGGAGCTCCAGGTGCAGGTGGGGAAGGAGATCTGGGATAGGGTTTGCATGGAAGCAAAGTCGCCGACGGAGCTCACCGACCGTATGCTTAACATGGTGCGCCGCTCTACTATTTCCTTTTTGGGACACTCTTCAAATCCTATGTCAGATCACGAATAGTCTCACCAAGTCAGACTCTACAAGATTTATGATAGTCGATAAATCTATTATATAGAGTCTGAACTTGATGGCGCCTGCCTCGGATTCTGTGACACACGTGCCAGTTCACACGGTCGGATAAGGAAATGACACGTCGTTCGGAAAACTTGGCGGTCCAACTTGAGCCTTGACTTGAGCCCAATATGGAGCTTGTTGGCTGTATGGAGGGCTTAAAACCCCACATTTACATTTGCCGGGGTTATATTTACCATTGTGAAGCATCTGGGACTTTTGGACGGGGCCGTAATCCCGAAGATAATATACTCATTCCATGAACATAATATTACTTGATGAATATGGTCCCAAAACGTGAAGTAGCACGGAGTTATGTGTATTTATGGGCTGGGCAGTCTTCTGATACTTCCCCAGGCTTGCGAAGCCTTCACAGTGGTGGTCGCTGCGTACCACAGCACCAACACGCATACGTGTCATTCCCCATTGGGGCGTGGGGAAATGCACATGATGTTACAACTGTGACAAAACCGAGGTCCGGGTCGACCCCCGCCAACAATTTCAGACTAGATCACGAAGTATGGGGTTCATGCTCGCAGCAGCCTTCGGGACAAGGTTCGCCCGCATGTCGCCGGACGCTACCAGTTCATGGCCGGCGATTCCGACAAAATCAAGAAGCGAAATGTCAAGAAGCACAAGATGCTACTCGGCGAATGCATGGAGCATGGGAACCATAGAGCATAAGATGTGAGAAATATCTACAAGAGAAGAAAAGAAAAGAAAGAGCCGGGCCATAAGGCGCGGGTGTCGGCGGGGGAAGTGAATGTCGAACACGTGCTTGTATAATACGTGTTCCTTAATGTTGCTCGGTATCTACCTTGTACTTCCTTGTCCCCGTGAGTGAACAAGGCGTTGTTGAATGGTTTAGAGCCATAGTGGGGTCAGTCAAGGGCCAGTGCGAGCCACTGCGACATGTTGGCGGCGGGAAAGCATATTGGGAACACCTAATCCGGAAGACCGTGGAAAAAAGTGACGTGTCTCATTATTTTCCGGAATAGCTGTAAGCTGCCGAGGGAAGGAGCTTGTGGTGTATTGTCGAAACGATTGTCGTGATTGCGGGAAGAAGGGACAGGACACATCCTGCATTGGTCGTAATCCCAAATTCCCCAACTTGATGTGTGTGCAGGCTGTGGATCAAGGGAAATGGTAGTAGTATGTAGTAGTAGACTAGTAGTAAGAGGAGGAGGAGGAGGAGGAGGAGGAGCAAGTCGCCCTGAGATGACAGACATTTAGTTATCCTTTGTATTGTAGTTGATAACAATGATTCTGCGGAGCTACGGTGCAAGGAAAGCAAATTGCAAATCGCAACTGTGCAGCCTTGCGCCGAATCGATGTCGAGGAATTCGAAGGCGGATGCGAAGGAGATAGCGAGAATGAACAACTCGTCGATGAAGATGAGAGACGACAGCGTCGGCTGCAAAATTAATGTCAGTGAGGCTGAAATCGAAGGCGCGGAGGTAACGGAGAGCGACAGAGTCGTCCGCAAGCGAAGACGTTGGCGAGACTGGCAAGTGGGATCCGTGTTCGGGAAAGTCGAAGGGCGGGGGTCAAAGGCGGGAAGGGACAGGACAGCGGGAAGGGATGGATACAAGTTAGATTAGTTGAGATATAGAGAATGGAAATCGCGTTTGATCGCGATCGCGTATCTCTTCCTCTCCGTTTGCTCTCCGTCTTTCTTCGCTTTCTCGACTCTCGAAGTCTCATTGCGCACGAGGTCCATGTCTCTTTCAGCAACAGTTCCACTATCTCAGTCAGCTCCTCCCGCTCAACTTGCTTTGACGTTCCCGCCGAATTTTCCGGGTCGTCATTTGGCCGATGGCACGGCAGTACCAGCGACAGTGAAGCAGCTGCGACCTCTATTGCCTCAGCATATCAAATTCAAAATGAACTGTATTTAACCAAGGCAGCTGCTCACTTTCGGGTCAGTTCAATCGAAGACTAACAACTTTGTAGTCGTCTCTATGCGATGAAACTCCCTCCAGTTCACCGTTGCTATCCACGTCCTCGAAGAAGTATGTTGTAGGAGACCCGTCGGTTCCGGTGCTGTCTAGGTATTGCTAAAGTACATACTGCCACGGCACAGCCAGCTCCAGCCTACGCAGTCACTCTCAGTCATTCGTCGTCTTTTTCCCATACATTCTATTTTATGACACTCACTATAATTTTTTTTTTCTGCCTGCGTCTTTTACAGTTGCGGCGAAATCAATTTACTTACCAAATATGGAAATTCCGATCAATCCTCGTCTTTTTCCTGGATATGAATGGTTTTCTCAAGCAAGGGGTGAGCAGGATCCTTATCAATATCATGGATATTGATGTGTGCACGGGATTCTGCCGTAAAGCACGTTCCCACCTGCTTCGAGTTCAGTTCAACGACCACAAAGATAATACTTATGAAGGGTACTTTTGCCTGACAAAAGTAAGGTAGGGTTCATTCATCAGGAACCTACCCCACGTGAGCTTGTGTGACGCTCCTTTTTGGGCCATTTCCATGTTTTCGACTCCTTTCCCCCTGATTATGGCATATTTCCATGGGTTTGGATACGAAGATTTACTGATATGGGTCACTTTATGATCTACATCTGGCTTTTGGCACAATATTGAAGGTCACTGATTTATTGAAAGGATTTCAGCTCAAAATAGCCATTTCTCTTTCAGTGATCCCAATTTCAGTTCAAATATTCGCACAATTCACAATAAATAGTGCTGTTAAAGATACGGTCGATCCTCGAGTTCGTCGTGGAAATCCGCAAGCGAAGGATGATGCCGAAATACAGTAGCGTTCCGCTTTACTGTATTTCTCCAGCAGAGAAGTAGACTAGTAGCTTCAAGCTTTACTAGTTACTTGAGAGTAGATTGAATGGAAGTGTTTGCACACAAAGTATGTTGAATGTAAGATGATATTAAACGGAAGTATCTACGACTTCTTATACATGGTAGGGAGTCTCTGAGACAGGGATAAATGACATAGGAAACTAGGTAGGGTCTCAGGATAGGAATGATGAGGAGAGAATGGAATGCAGAGTCAAGGGATAAAAGATAGACATAGGAACAATATTCAAGACTCACGATCGTAGACTTGGAGCCGAGACATCCGTGCACCAAGATGTCTGTGATCCATGACATAGCCCCCCCAGTCTACGGTTGTGAGGATCAGAACTCAACAGTATGTTCAACTTCTGTTTCCATCCAGTCCAGCGCTAATTCCAACAGTGTATCTTCGTGGAATGCGAGCGCGGCGTGAAACTCGACAACTTTCTTGTATTTCTGTGTCTCAAGCACGGTGCACCAATTGCGAGGAGCCCCGTTCATGACTTCAGAAATAACATCAGCGTCGCTGAGCGTGTAGACCGAACTGAGCAATTCTCGTTTGCGAATGAAATAATCGGTGGGTTTTTCCTTTGCAAATCCGTGCTCTCGGAATTTCGCGCGCAGTGCCTTGGCCCGAGTCTTTTCAAGCCATTTGCTCGTAAGGAAGAAATTCGCAATCCCTTTGCGCATAGTTCCCCAGTCTTGCCGAATTTCTTGCTGATATTTTTCGCCAAGACTGAAGTACCAGCTCTTTGCAGGGCCAGTTAATGCCCGTGGAACGATGAGACCTAGTTGTTTGAAGGCGCGTTCTCCCCCCTCTGCGAATAGATTGATTTCCTGAATCCATCGCAGCAGTTTGTCCGGATCCCCATCCCACTTTGGAATGTCTGCGTCTTTGAGCCGCAGATCAAAGTATCGGCTTTCGTTGCTGTTGTCCTTCGGTTTATTGTTGTCCTTCTTCGATGATTTCAAGTGCCGTGCGCGAGAATTTCTTCTATCCTCGTCACTGGAGTCACTGGAACTATCATCCGGGTCACCTGGATCGCCCGCGGCTGCACGACTCGGCGGTGGCTTGTTCGGCGGACCCCCTCCAGTGTTCCGAGGGTTGAAACTCTGTTGGCCGCGCCGATGGTCGCCTTTGTCGTCAGAATCAGACGAGTGGAAGCCATCCGAGTCACTGGGACCTTCCTGCCCAAGGATTGTAGCGGTTCGCGTTCCCAAAACGCTCTGCGATGGACGCGGATACCCCGGCACTTGAATTCCCAAGCTCGTAAAACGCGGGGGTGTATCGCGAGTTGTATCCCGCAATGCCGACAAATTTGGACAAGCGCTTTGTTTAGGCTCGAAAGGCATAGGCGCAAACGCAGCGTGAAAATGTGTAGGCGGGGTCGCGCGAGCTCTTCCAAAAACCAAATCGGAATCTGGAATTGAGACAGGTATGAATTTTGCGTCTTCAACGGCTGTCTCATAGCCAAGATCGTATTCATCGGGGACCTCCTTCATCTTTGTGCGGCGTACAGAGTGTCTGCGAATCGGAGGAGCATCTTCATCCGAGACCTCTTCAACAGCAGCGCGACGAGAATTGCCTTTGGAACTTTTTGATTTCTGGCTCATCAAGATGTCCGAAGTTGTTCTGCTCCGAATCGCGCTTGTCCTCGCTATTTCCACTTGCTGGAACCGGAGGAGGCGATGGTGAAATTCGGCGGAGACGAGGGGTAGGTGAGAATGAAGTAGTGGAGTGTTCCACCGACGGCAACGAACGTCTGGTATTCACCGAGAATTGACGACTCGGATACTGGTGGAAGCTATTCTCAGCTGATTCGCTGAATGCCCGAATTTCGTTCGTTCCAAAATTAAAGCACTGAGTCAACGCCGCAAGAAAGGCTTCAAGCTCGATATGAAATGCCCAGAATTTCGAATTCGTTCGCTGCGTACCAAGCGAAAGGATCTTCCGAGCGCCCCCAGGTTGGCATGGAAGGCAAGCTTTGGCCCCAAACTTGAAACGCTTCTGATGCGCACTTTCGAAGATCTTCGAGCTGCTTCAAAAGCATCCAAAATGTGTCGCGTCGAAGACGATAGACCTGTCCTGCGTTGTCCCGCAAATCCGTGCATTCCACCTCAGTGAGTGCTTCCAACAAGGCCTGCAATGCTTCATCGAAAATCTCTGCATGTTGAACCGAGAGTTTAGATGGATCGTTGAGGAATTGTTTCGCAAAAGATAAGGCTCCAATCTCAAGCGCATGAGCATGACGGGGAGCATATTCCGGGTGTTCGCGAACGATGGTAGAGAGGGAAAGGAAGCTAGGAAGTTCCAGGTGTCTATGAACAATTGGCGCGTGTTCGTCAACGGATTGAGGGGCGTAGCCTCCAGCATATCCCGTGAACTCAGGGATTGCGAAGCTCTCGTCTTCGACCGATTTAAGTACCGGAGGGGAACGTCTCGAGGGAGACGAGAGAAGCGAGGGTGAACGAGGCGGCGGGAGTGAACCCTGTGTACCGGGATCAAACGGGAACTGAGTCGGAACAGGATCCTGCGGTGGTCCGGGACTCTCGTTTGGATGAAAAATCGTGGATGTAGCGACAGGATTATCGGCAGCGTGATCTGCTGAATTGTCCGGCGTGTTCTGAACAGAGCCGTGCCTTCCCTTCTTATTCTTCTTCTTGTTGTTTGTCATGATGAAGGATGGTTGAAGGTGAGTGGCGAAGTGTATCAAAGGGATAAATGCTTAGCGGATTTCCCAATGCGTCCACCAATGTTAAAGATACGGTCGATCCTCGAGTTCGTCGTGGAAATCCGCAAGCGAAGGATGATGCCGAAATACAGTAGCGTTCCGCTTTACTGTATTTCTCCAGCAGAGAAGTAGACTAGTAGCTTCAAGCTTTACTAGTTACTTGAGAGTAGATTGAATGGAAGTGTTTGCACACAAAGTATGTTGAATGTAAGATGATATTCAACGGAAGTATCTACGACTTCTTATACATGGTAGGGAGTCTCTGAGACAGGGATAAATGACATAGGAAACTAGGTAGGGTCTCAGGATAGGAATGATGAGGAGAGAATGGAATGCAGAGTCAAGGGATAAAAGATAGACATAGGAACAATATTCAAGACTCACGATCGTAGACTTGGAGCCGAGACATCCGTGCACCAAGATGTCTGTGATCCATGACAAGTGCTGGGACTACTAGAAGAGATCTTCGTATCCAATTCATGCACTGTGGCTACTGGGAGCACAAGGCAAGTGAGAAATGCCTTTGCGTCCCAAAAAGGAGCGTGACAATCAATCACGTGGGGTAGGTTCCTGATGAATGAGCCCTACCTTACCATAGGATAGTTTTATTTGAATAGTGAGCAGGTGAGGCCTGATGCTAAGATGCCGTCGTGGACTTCTCCGCCAGCAGAGCTTAGTCAGACTTGCCTTATTTGGGGGGTGGGTACCCCGTGGGTATTTTTCCATGATAAGCATTTCGCACACCTCTTGTTCTCAAGCGGAAAGTGGACAGAAACGTTGAGAGCCTCAAGCCGGTATGTTTGGTGTAGAAAGATATGTGTTTTTGTATTGATTTTGCCGAGCTGGCCGGCGAGCTTGTCCAGAAAAATCCCGCCAAAACCTGTGAGAAACATGACAGATTTGGCTTGTTTCTGCGGGTAGACCTACTCTACAGAAGGAATACATCCCGTCTATCCTATTTCCACCGACCAGTGAGTCGTTTCTCGGTGCAGTAGGGCGGTTTTGATGGGAATTTCCATATTTGGTAAGTAAATTGATTTCGCCGCAACAGTAGTGACAGAGATCGGTGATTTTGCTTGAATTTTACCCTAGGGTTCGGTAAGAAACTGGGATGTTAGTAACACATGTAAATAACCCACCTGTTAATTACCTGTTATTAGAAAACGATAGACAGTTTCGATTTTAGAGTTCAGTTCGCGCCGCAGAGCTCCATCGCAGCAGATTATGATCAGAGCGCTGGAAATCACTACTCCAGCGTTGCGAGCACTGAGATTTGGAGCGAATTCTGCCGGCCCGAACTCAGCTCGAAAATCTAGAGTGTCTAACGTTTTCAAAATAGCTGGAACTCTCTTGCCTCTTTCCTCCATCCCCGTCGCCCTCGACCTGCGTCGTCGTCGTCGCCAGTCTGCCCGGTCCATCGTATACCCGTCAAATGCTCATATTCCATCCCTCAACCCCCTCAATCCCCTTCAAGGCCCAAAACGCACCCTTACCGTCAAGCACTCAAGGCGTCAAACCCTGACATGGCTCGAAGCTCTCGAAGGCGTCAAATCTCTCGCCCAACACGGCAGCACACTCGTTCAAAGCTCATCAATCATCGTGCAACTATCTCAGCTCGTTACCTGGCGCACAAGAACCGCAAACTACTCCGTCATCCGGGTTAAGCTCATAGTACTATATTATGTCCACTGTCAATGATGACTCCGCAGCCGGACTCGCAAGACTCAAGACTTGACCCCCGTGGATGGATTTAGGTGCCCCTCGTATGTCTTCCTCCTCTCGACTTCTTTCACATTGCTCACTTTCTTGTGGCCCGGCGCCTCGGCTTAAACCCGCCCGCCCTTTGCCGGTCAGTCCACCCTCGCCCACCCTCTGCCACATTCTACTCCTCCACAATGCCAGCGCCCACTCTTTCCATGTCAAATAGTTCCACGTAAGCATCCTGCCTCCGGACAAGGATTCCGGCAAAGTCCGATATTCCCCACGGACTGAAACAATCGCTTCTCCACCTATGGTCCCCATCCCCAGCATGTTTGAGTCGGCCTTCTGGCACTTTCCGGCTCAATCTACAACACAATGGCCATTGAATGTCGCATCAGAAAACATTTTTTTCCTCGACTCAGGGCCCAATGGCGCCTTGTTTCGGGCAAAATCAATCTTGTACAGAAAGTTTTGCACCATTTGGTGGGCCGGATTTCCCGCCTTTCATGTCGACTGTATCGAGTAGATAATGCAAGCCTTACCTTTTGCAGATTTGGTGCCTCCGACCGAGCTCTGAGCAAAAAAGCATATCCCATCAACAAATCTACATACGTATTACATTAGCAACAGTTTCCCGGTCAATTATGTGGGCAACGAGTATCGCAGTCAGGGTTGTCAACTGGGTCGCAAGAGATACACTGACGCTAAAGAATGCATGCGTCATAATCTTGCATGTTCGAGCGCCACAGTATATAGATAAACGTACCTGAGACTTCACCAGATCGCCGCTTCTGAACGAGCCTTTCTGAGCGAACCCAGTAATTCTCCCCGCCAATGGCCCCTGATCTCCAGTCCTCCAGGACATCATTATTATCGATTGTGATCACCGATCTAACATCGTCTGCAAAGCATTCGAACCCCAAGCCGTCTACCAGCGTTGTGATTTGATCATCCGTTATGACGAGGAGGACGAGGACACGGAGAGATTTGCTCTTTGAAAGAATTTCCCGACATTCCGTATTCCGAGGAGGGTTCTCATCATTGAACGACAAATGCGTGAGTAGGGGAAGTGAGCACAGTCCATCAACCCACCCATTTGCAGACGGAGGGTCGTGAAGATTAAGGTGTGTCAGCCCTTGGAAACCGGGGCCGTATAAGTCACCAGTGCGGTTGAGAAGGCCATCTATGCCTGCGGAAATCTCTAGCAGGGGCATTTTTTTAATGGCAGAAAGCCAAGAAGGATCTGTCCACATTGAGAATAACGCCAGATGGGTGACGCGACTGCAATGATTGAGAATGCGAGGGGCGACATTGAATGGTATTAATTTGAGGGCCAGGAAACGGACACTGTCGCGAAAGAAAGTGGCCGGCTTTCGGTCCAGGAGCTCTAGGAAATCCTCCAGCGATAGCGTCCGAGTGCCGTGTGTCGCCGCTGACATGTGAACAGTCGATATAATAAGACTGCGATAAAGAACGGGTTCCGTCCTGAATTTCCTCTGAATTAACGAACCGCGGTTATAGGGAACCCCTCACCAAGTCTTTACTCGTTGGGCGACAAGCATTATTTTTGAGATATACTGGGGGCTGGAAAAAGCTAGGGTCTCAAAGATTTCCCTTTCCACGTCCAACGGAAGTGTTGGGGCTGGATCGATACAAGCCATGACTGGCACTGTAGAGCCTGTCGAGTGTTGGGGTGTTACCACCAGGTCGGCAGTATTTGTGGGCACCGCAGGCTGAGGATTGTGGGCGGTAGCGGCGAGAGAACACATGCTGGTCTGGCGAGCCGTTTATACGGTTTCGGCAGTTGCTGCTCCGCTTTGTTAGCGTTCCATCAATATGCGACTATGACATGGATCGATCGTTTCCCCTTGATCGATTGATCCTCGGTCTCTCGCGGTCGGCTCAGCTCACTTGCTGAGCCAATGCTGAGCTCCCTGCCGTATCAATCATGCATTGCGGTTACTGGATCTGGCTTTACATTAGTCTCTTGTAAGTTCCCCAAGGCCCTTCGGTGCACCCCTGGACCGTGGATCTGGAGACTGACTCGGATTTGATTCGTACAAAGAGCCATCAGGCCGAGTCTAACATTTTCGAAATTCGTAAATGCACGCCTCTATAGGGGAGCTCAATTCTTAGCTCCTCAACTCGTCTCGTCCATAGAACGTAGGTTGTGTATGCCGGTTCCCGGCCTACAGGAGGGGGAGCTTGTGTGTATAGTTTGAGCCAAACAATTGTGGATAGGTTTCTAATACAAGATATAATGTGGATAATTGCAAGGCCTTGATATGTGGCATACTGAGTTGAAGGGTGTGGTATACTACTAAATTTGCAAAGTCCACATCGTGGAAGAGAGGAGGCTCTGCCACATACGGAATTTTGCCAACTTTCACTAATTCAGCCAATACTAAAATTTCAATTTGCTAAGTGCACATTCTTGAGTTGTGGCCAGGACGGATGGAATTTGAATAACTTCCAATCTTCAGCCGACATATGGATGATTTTTGGGTTGTAAAACTGACACTGTGGCCAGCCGGAGTTGCTTACAATTTAACTGAGTCAGTTCAAACCTCTCGTTTTTAGATCCTGCACCAGACAATTACGCGGCTTGAAACTATGATGGGGGACGTGACTTCTTGACAAACTTTTGTTGTGACGCTAATGACTTGCGTGGCAGTCACTCAGATTTCCTGGATCGCTTCCTTTGAGAAGAAATGGGGAGTAGGATCACAGTCTCATCAGCTCATCATGGAATTAAATAATTTCCGAGACGAGACGAGCTGACGAGCTAAGAATTGAGCACCCCTTATGCCAACTACTTAGGATGGGAACTCTTTCGCCCAATGGTATCAATTATCAAAAGCTGAAAGTTTGTGAGGTTTTGCTCTAGTCGCGCATCTTGAACAAATCCGGTTGGGACAGCCAAGTTCCAACCAGCGCGTTGGGTTAATAAGTTTCACTTGTGAGCTTTGTGGCAGGGAAATAGGAAGAGAAAACAACCGATATCAAGGCATCCTATGTCGGAAAAATGTAGTTTTGCTTGTCACGGATTGACCCGGATCACCGGTTGGAGAGGGAAGTATGTTTGTAATGCCGGTTCCCGGCTTACAGAGAAGCGGGAGCTTGTGCAATTCCGAAAGAAAGCTGACTTTCAGTTAGTGCGCAAAAAAAATACAAGGCAACATATTCTGATGTTCAGAACTTGTTTCACTACACCTTCGAACGGGAGGTGGTATTTTCATGATCGACTCTGCGAAATTGAGGCCAATTTGGCGATACAGTAATCCTCAGATGTTGGTAACATTTTGTATGTATTTAGTGTGGATATTTTCGCAGATGCTAGGATTTTTTTTCAACACTATACGTGCTCACAGTGAGTCGCAATTGAATTTACTGTCTGTATTGAGTTGTTGCAGTAGTTGAGATCAATTTTGATGGTGTACCCGTGGGAGACCGGATCCAGACTTCAAGTCTGTGAGTGCTTTGCCGGTGAGCCTTAAGTATGTTTGTAATGCCGGTGCCCGGCTTACAGAAAAGGGGGAGCTTGTGTATATTCCGTGTTCATGCGTACTGAACAATCCTATCATTAATCCTCGAATACAAATTCGCCAAGGTCCATTCCATATGTATCTAAAGTACTGCTCGGCGCATCACATTTGCTTCAAGTATCTTCATTGACCCCGTCACATTCGCTCTCTGTAGTCTGCTCAGTGGATAAGGGGTACGAAATGCAACTCCGGACAATTTTTTGACCCGAGAACATACTTCCACCATACCGCAACCGGGGAAACATATATTGCAAATTTACCTGTGGTGGATTCTGAGAGACGGGGATGCGTGACGGTCCAGCTACAGGTTTTTGGCTGTTGTAAGCATTTCGAGAGGCCAATATTAATGCAGAACCCCAAAGACCACAAATAGTTTTCAGGGATATCCAAGTGGGGATACCTTTAATGAGAAACACTCCAGAGTATTTCACTATTAAAAATCACTGCAAGGCAGTGCCAGTGGAATATCCCAAAGCTTATTGACGTTCATTGAAACCCCCTTTCTGCTTAATGCAGGTGGAAGTGATAAGTTTGGCGTTGGAACTGAAAAAACTCGCCGGACTGTGTAAGAGGTCCAAGGCAACGAAGGACTATTAGGTCACAGGTGGGCATCTCGGACTACGAACATAAGTTTGTGTTCGGTCGAAATGGTACGCCCAGGCAGACTTCGCACAGATTCCATTCTAACGGATTCGCACCAAGTAAGCAGCTATTCTCGGAGGGTTCTCAAGGCCGTAGGTGGCCGTGAGAGAAGGGGAGGGACGAGAGGGAGAGTACGTACGAAGCAGTCAAATGTGGCAAGCGCGATGCCAGCACTGATGACGTACCCGTGAGAGATCAGGGCTGATGGTGAGGGGTTTTAAAGAGCGTCAATGAGCTTCGGAATATTCTCCTGGCACTGCCTTGCAGTGACTTCTATTAGTGAAATACTCTGGAGTGATTCTCGTTAAAGGAGGCCCCTACTTGGATATCCCTGGACATTCTCTGAGAACTATTTGTGGTCTTTGAAACTCTCTGGTCAGCATTGTACGTATTGAACCTTTATACCATCCAAGATTCTATGATAATATGTGTAGCCCTTAATGCCAACCACTAATCCTGAGTTTCTGAAAGCTTCACCAGCAAGAGCTGCCCAAGTTTGGCGTGACCGAAAACGATGGATGGAACACTCGCTGTTTTGCATCGTTGGGAAAACCTGTTTTGCTTTGTCGGGCTGAGCACAATAGCCGTGAAGCTAGCAAGGCTTCTGAAGAGGACGCTGGCAGTGATGGGTTGTAGCAAGAGGTGCTTATTGCTGAAGGAGCTCGGGTCATGATCACTCGCAATGTTTGGGCATCAAACGGTATTTGGTGGAGATACTTGCCAAGCCGCAACTAATAATTCTTCGTCAATGGTGCTCAAGGGGTAGTCAAAAAGATCTGGTTTTTTGCCAGGATCAAACCCACAATTGAAATTGGCAGCGGTCGTGTTTGTTTCATGTGATGATGGCGGTTATTCAGGTATTGTCTATGAGTAAAACCCCCCAATTGAATGAAATTTGATCCACTCCAGGGTATTGATCCGAGTTGGGTTCGAATTGTCCCTGTTACTGCAAGGTGAGGATAAGATGGGGAAGTCATGATCAAGAACACAACACAACTCCCCTTAACAGCAGCTTGGGCAATCACAATCCACAAGAGTCAAGGACTAACGCTGAAACAAGCGGTCACTGACCTTGGGCCCAGAGATTTTTCCTCGGGTCTTTCTTTTGTGGCCATTTCTCGGGTCAAAAAATTGTCCGGAGTTGCATTTCGTACTTACCCCTTTTCCACTGAGCAGACTACAAGAGCGAATGTGACGGAGTCAATGAAGACGCTTGAAGCAGATTTGATGCGCCGAGCACAGCTTGGTTTTACTTTGGATACATAGGGAATGGACCTTAGCGAATTTGTATTCGAGGATTCATGATAGAATTTTTCAGTACATACTGAAATATGGTCTCAAGAACACGGAATCCACGCAAGCTCCCCCTTTTCTGTAAGCCGGGCACCGGCATTACAAACATACTTTCATACATACTCCCCCCGGCTGTCTGAATTTCTTACCCAACTCACTCGGCTCGGGGAATATTTTACAGGGCATCACTTTGGTCTCCCACGGGTACACCATTATTTTTGATGGTGTACCCGTGGGAGATCAGGCCAGCACTTTGCACAGCCATACGGATTTCAGACAAAAGGGGGAAGCTCCCCCAATTACAAGCCGCGGGAAGCCGCTCCGCGGGGGATTATAAGCCGTGCGAAGCGGCGGTCAGCGGCCCAGCTGCCGTGTTCCCGGCATAGGGGGCAACGAGGGTGTCAAGATATTTTGCATGCTACTGTAGTAGTATTTACCTGAGCTTTTGTAAGCGTAGTCGGTCGTATTCATCGTATCTTCGTATCTTCAATCTGGGCGCCTCCGGGTGCTTCCGAACACCATTTGAGGCAATTTCACACGACTTCGCCTCACAAATAACGGGGCTGCTGCGGAAAGGCTCCCACGCCTCTTCTCCCTCAACCACCACCACCATGACTGATCGATACCCGCCTTTCTGTATCGCCTCTACCGGCTCTTGTCGACGCATAGCGCAACAGTTCAGGTCGACAGAACACTCCACTAGTCGGCCCGGCCACGTCGTTGTCGCCGCATTCTTCGCGTGGTCGTCTGTCTTCCCAGGCGTTTAGGCGGCGAAGTTGAGCTGAGCTATGCTGGTGGTGAGTTGCTGTCCCTTATTCTTCGTTCTTCGTCAAACCCGCGTCCCACTTGCATATCGAGGTGCGTGCATTATGCTTTTACTCTGACGGTCGGAGTCGCTCACTGAGTCACTGTCGATTTGAACTCAGATCGTCGAGAACAGTCACCCGTACGCCCGCCATCTTTCTTCCTCGTCTAAACTAACTCGCCGTTAGAGCCGCTTCTCTCCCTCACCTCCACTTTAAACTCTCCAGCGCCAGCCGCGACGCGCGCACGGGCCAGGACCCGCATCGCAGTGGGCCTGCCAGTCACAAATGGGCGAAGCTGCGATCAATATTACACTTAATGTAGTAGTATAACCCACAATATACTGTTTCTCATCGTAATATGGGCTGAATGGAGGCGTAAGCTCAAATAATCACCGGGAATCACTGGTATGCCCTCAATCCAGTGCATGTCTTAAGAGGGATTGAGACGGCTGGAGAGGTCCGTGACTATGAGTTGTAATCCCCTTCTGGATTATGGGATTAGAAGGGCTTGTATCTAGGCTCAAGCCGTCGTAACCAGTTTAGGATTTTTCCGACATAGGGAAAGAAGGAAAGTTAAGTTTTGAATTTATAAGTACAGTCGACGAGCTCATAATGCATGAGCTCATATGTACTGCATAATTCTCATCTTGCATAGAGTTTGGCCATCCACCGACTTGGTAGGCGGGAGTTTATGCATTTTCCTCATGCATATTGCATAAGGTTTTGACTTGACGCAAAAAGGTTTCGCCTTCGACAAGTACTTTTTGGCCATCTTTGCGCCATCTAAAGCCATGATTCACACTCAAAGAATTACTTGGTCCAATCTGCATGATCTGCAACAATTTCATGCCAATTTTGGGCTGGATCACATATTAAATTTGCGCAGGCTCGCGGCTTCTTTCGGGCCGGCCCGCGATCAAATCAGTGGAGTTCGCTGACAGCCTGTTCCATTGTCGGAAACATATTCCAACTGATAGAATACAGTAAGTGTTGAACTCAGTCGTGGAGGAAACGACTCGTGTATAATATACCTGATAGAATACAGTAAGTATTGAACTACCAGGAGAATCAGTAATCTGTAGGAACAGTGAATACGTAGGCACATACCTCAGTCGAAACGACTGAGGGCTGGTGCTATATAAGGAGTGTGCGACGCGTAACGACGAGGATCGCGAGTTGGAGAAATGAAGGAAGTAAGGTACGTGGAGAATAAATAAACACTCCCCCTCAACGAGCATCCGGTCGCAGAGCCATACCCAACATCTTGACAAGAGTCTTATGACGCGGCGCAGGTAATGGCTTCGTGAATAAGTCGGCAACGTTCTCGTCGGTTGGGACGTAAACGGGCAAGATGCAGCGATGGAGAACTGCTTCACGAATCCACCAGATTGCGATGTGGACGTGCTTTGTTCGAGCGGTGACTTCATCTGCGTTGACAATCATCCGGATAGTAGAGGTATTATCGATGGAAAGGGAAGTCGGTCCGGGAGTGAGGAAACCCAACTCGAACAGAAGTGAGCGTAGCCACATGAGCTCGCGCCCGACATGCGTGCCAGCGTAGAGCTCGGCTTCACCTGTCGAAAGAGCCGTGGAGGTTTGCTTCTTCGCTGACCAAGTGATTAAGCTGGATCCGATGAAGACCGCATACCCAAAAATGGATCGGGCGTGATCCTTTGAGTTCGCCCAGTCCGGGAGTGCGAGGTCGTCATTGCCGCCCAAAACAAGGTCAGAGTCGCGCGTGGTTTTCAAATACGCGATGATCCGTTTGACGGCTTCCCAATGAGCTTCACCGGGGTCAGAGCTAAATTGCGAAACAGCTTGGACTGGTTTAGTGATGTCCGGACGGCAATGGACAGCTGTATGCATAAGCGAACCAACGGCGTGCTGATAGGGAACGTTGGATATGCGCTGTAGTTCTTCCGGAGTCTGAGGAGATTGAGACTTGGAAAGCGGAGCGGCCGACGTGTTGACTGGCGAGTACATATACGGGTCGTGCATCCTGCATGCGATACCGAGTCACAAGCGAGTCAATGTGTTTACGATTGATGCGCTTGTGTTTGCTTGCGCCTGTGTTTGTGAACGACGTGCTGGTTGTTTGCCATCTTCCCCCTCCCCAATTTGTGGACGATAGCGGCCGCCTGGTTCTCGACTGCGACCCCAGCGAACAATTTGACGCGACTTGAATTGTTTTGCCGAAGACTCGGTGGGAGATGGTTTGGAGATGGATTGGAAATGGTTGGGAGAAGGACAGGACTTATCTTCATGGTTTGATGATGAGGTGCGTTGCTGGCATTTATGTGTCCGTGCGCGTACCGTGTCAGTGGGAGCTTGGATGCTGCGGCGTACGCGCTCAGTGGGAGTGTTGGAAATAGGATCGCGACGCCGCGCAACTGTCACTTGCCTTTGTTACCCCCCTATTCGTCGCCAACTCGCAGTACTCATAAACCCGTTGTATCCACCTGTTTCCGTAGTCTCTTGTATTCCCGTTCCTCCACTAATACTCGTTCCCGCAACTCACCTTCATGTGCTCGTCCCATTTCTACAATTTCGATGACCAAGAGAGATTTCGACTCTCCCAAGTCCTTAATAGGGACCTGCTCGGAAATCTGCTTCTTTAGAAGTTTGACCTCTGCAACAGAGGAGCAAGATAGACCAAGATCATCGACATGAGCAGTGATGATGGAAATAGCCGTCTTCAGGCGCCGAATGAAAACGCACGGATCAGCAATGCACACTCGGAAACCAAGCTTCGTCAAGATGGAACGTAGCTTCATATACCAGAGGAGTGCGGCTTGCTTCAACCCGTAGATCCCCTTCTTCAGGAGACAAACGTAAGCCTCCTTTCCACGAACACGGAAACCCTGAGGACGCATGTAGGTCGGCGGTTCGTTTGGATCCGTCTCGCTGTTGAGAAAGGCAGCGACAACGTGAGATTCCCAATCCAGCTTCGCAGCTAGGGACGGGACGTAACGAAGCGACGCTGACTTCACAACGGGGGCAAAAGATACCGAGAAACCAATACCTGGACGTTGGGGTGTGCCCTGAGCGCAAAGACGAGCTTTGTACCGAATGATAGCGCCGGTTCTGTCGTATTTCAGAGCATAAACCCAAACAGAACCGAGGGACGACACCAGGAGGAAGAGGGACAAGATCCCATGTATCCATGCTGACGACTGTGTATTCAGTCTCCATGGCGCTATCCCACTGGGGACATTCAGGCGACTCCTTCGCTTCTTTGTAGTTGCGAGGAACCTCACCCGTTACACCCGGGGCAATGACGTGAGCGTATTCAAATTCGCTCCAGGACTCCGCAAATGCAGAATCCTCAGGTGTGCGGTCAGATTCGTCCGGAGCAGGGTCAGTAGCTCCCCCTGGATCAGTGTTTGCTGCAGCTGCGGCAGCCTCACGCGCTGCGCGTTCCTGGATGCGCGATGATGGTTCACGCGGAGGCGGCAGCGGACGACGTTGACGAGGTGCGCGAGGAGATTTGGGTCGTGCGACAGCATCCGCAGGTCCCAGAAAGGGAGGGGATGGTGCGCAAGGTGGTACCGGAGCAGCAGTTGGAGGAATAGAAGTGAAGGAAGGAGGGCTGTAATCATCATCGTCAGACTTGTATGAAGACGATTTGAGAGAAGAGTAATCATAGGAATGTATCTCCCCCTCAGCCCGAAATTCCCCACAATTGGACTTGTCGTCGAACTTGATATGAGGTGACGATCCAAAGGTACGCTTTGAGGGGCGATAAACCTTCCAAGCCTTACGATCATCCGGATCCCAACAAAAATCACTGGCTCGCCGTGATGGTCGAACTTTTTGCGGTTAGGATTATCGTTGTAGATGTAAGCCCTGCAGCCAAAGCGATGGAAAGACTTGTACTTCGGCTGTTTGCGATTTGGAAAACGGATGGAGAACTGAGGACGGAACTTGAGGGCGCTGTGCGGGTTACGATTTTTCATATGCACCAAATAGTTAGCAGCCTCAGCCCAAAGCGAAAGAGGTAGGCCAGCGTCGATGAGAATGGTGCGGACGCGGTCAAAAATAGACCGCCATCCGCGTTCGTTATCGACATGCCAGACCTTGAGCTTGCGTCCCGTCTCCCGTCTCCCGCTCCACCATCTCCACCCACTCCTTAAACGCGGTAATGGTCTCGTCTTTATGACGAAGATAATACATCCAAATCCAGCGTGATGAGTCATCGGTGAGGGAAAGGGCATACTTCGGTCCGCTCATGGTTTGGCATGGAGCTTGCCAGAGGTCTGAGTGAACGAGATCGAGAACATTTTCGGCATTCTCCTCGTCCGAAGGAGGAAAAGAGGCACGAGCCATCTTGCCCTCCATGCAAGACTGGCATATAGGCGGCTCAGCATCGATTGAGCTCTGCTTTGGAAAGTTTCACGCCTGAAATCAGACCCTTCCGGACGAGCGTGCGCAGGTACTAGTGGGTATGGGCACTGCCCTTGCCGAAAGCGGCAGCTTTGTACTTGTTTGTTCCCAGTCAACTCTTGGGTTTCCATGTTCCACTCTGTTCCGGCTTGCACAATACCCATAGAGACTAACTTTCGCGGTGAATGTTGTGTCAAATACCTAAACCTACTTGGACCCCCCACAAAAACAAAATTTTGCTCCCAAATACTCAATTTATTGTGCTACAACCAGCAGCTTCCCAACATTTTGTGTTCCATTAGCTTCAGAATCGGAAGATATTTACTCTCCATACATTTATGCTGCATCTGGGCAGTCTGGGTTGGCATCCTGGACCAACCTTGCCTTAAATTTCCGACTTGCGAAGAGGACTAACCAGTTTCGGCCGAACTGGCCGAAAGTTCGGATATAGTTGGTCTTCGCCTGTTTGAACACTGTTTGACTCCCTTTTCGTAGTCGGATAGTGTTCCCAGGGAAGGAAGTACAGTTTATGACATTGGCAGCGTGCATACCTGAGTGAAATTGGACGAGCAGAGAGGTGTATTGGCAGTACACAGTAAGTGTGACATCTGTGACTCCCGCGTTCGAAGAGGGAACAGAATAAAATCCATCGTTTATTCAAAACACATCCTAGCCATATAACTTGAGGGGGAAATATGCTCCATTTATATAGGTCCTCAAATGTTATCCCTTGAATTTGTAAAATTCCTTTGCCTTCCCCTCGAAATGATGTAGTGTTGAGAAAATGTAGCAGGTTTGAGATGAAGGTTGAGGGAGGACGTACCAAAAGGGATAACTTTTGTTTTTATGCCTCTTATGAAGATTTTACCTCAGGGGTACTAAGAGATTCACCCCATTTTTCGGGCGGTGAAACCTTTGCAAAATTGGAACCAAGCGCCTCTGCGAACCAAACAAGTACAAAGCTGCCGCTTCCGGCAAGGGCAATGCCCGTACCCACAGGTAGGGATAGCTAAGATGCCCAAGACGCTGGTGCAGCTCTTCAAGTTTAGAAGTTGGAGGTCGAGATTCAGTGGAAAAAGTATTCTCGGTCAACGAGGAGGAATCGAGGTGGTAGAGTCGATCGCTGGCGTGAGAGGCGGTCAAAATAACCTTCTCAGACGATATGAGGTTGCGAATGAGCTGGCCGCTGTCACATTTCTCAAAGGCGACACAGCGTCCACCACCAAAAACGGTATAACCTAGTCCGCCTGATCGAGCCGCGACACAGAAATGAGCGTCGGCTGAGCGTCGGCTGAGAGTCAGGGACGTGGCAGGTATCCTTCAAAGCAGTTTCAGATGCGTCGACACCAAGTAAATGGAACTCGAGCGCACCGCGAGCAGTTTTTTAGGTCCTTGATTTTACTGAGATCTTTCGGCACCGAGTCGGAGTCGGATTCGGAAGAACCAGTATCGTGGGGTGAGCCATGATGATGTGACTCATTGTCGGATTCGTGGTGAGAGCGCGACATGGTAGAAATAGAGAGGGAGAGAGAATTTAATTGTCCAGTGATCGTCTGGGCAAATTTAGTATGCCATATCCTTCAACTTAGTACGCCTATCCACATCAAGTATATTTTCTATTACCGTATAATTTCGGTCAATTCGTCTGTCACGCCTCACGCTCGACTTTCTTTATTGCGGCAATAACTTTTTCTCGATTTATGGTGCAAGTCGAGAAATCACGTGATGACGAATTGACCGAAATTGTACGGTACTCAAGAGCCTCTGTCCAGACTCCAGAGTATGTTGGCTCAAACAATACACACAAGCTCCCCCTTCCTGTAGGCCGGCCACACACAATCTACGTTCATTGGGGGAGCTTGCTCCCTTTTATCAGACGGGCACCCAATGTTGATGTGGCTGTGGCGAGTGCTTGTGATGGCTGCTGTCAATCGCACGGCGCAGTGATAAGAAGATCTTCCGCATGATACGGCGCTTTCCCGTGTGATCCACAGCATTCCCGGAGTGATCGTGGCTGATCCAGCACCATTGCAGCGTAGTTCCGTGCGATGTCGGGTGCCTTTTAACTGATGTGACCTCTAAATGAATCCTCCCAACTGTCTGGGTGGTGCAGACGGCACCAGAAATTGGGTTAACCAATCCCTCCAAAATTTCCCCTTCGGCTAGATGGATTCTGGGAGCTACAGTTGCGGCAAAATCAAATGTCCCTACCATAAAAGGAAATTCTAATCAAACCCGACCTTTTGCCCAATCACACATACTTTGAAGCAGATTTCTGGTGATAGAAAGAATGACGAGACATCTAGGATCTACCCTGAACTCTTGAACTTTTGATTTCACCCAGTAACGAGTGAGTTATGGCTCCAGCTATCTGAATACAATCTGAGGCAAACAAGGCGGAAACAACTGAAATAAAATTTGCTCCAGCGATGTGGTACCATATTTCTTGCCACACTATCGACCTGCATTCTCTGTTCGACCGAAGACCTCCAATAATGTAGGAAAAGGGCGAGATTGATTTGAATTTCCAAAAGGCAAGACATTTGATCTTGCCGCAAACGTAACAATTTTAAATTTTGAACAAAGTTTGGACGATGCATATGCCATATGCCGGCTGACCGCAGTGTTACTGTAATTTTGCAATCCAGAAAAATCATCCATCTCCAGAATCCAGATCTGAATATTGAATTTGAATGCTCCAGGTCAGTAGGTTCACCGGTGGAAATTAGAGGAGCCATTGGAGCCATTGAATGGCTAACGATTTCCCGATTAGGAAACTTTGATGGCCCAAACAATGATGTCGAGTTACACAAGAGCTGCCTATGGTGCGCATCGCGTAAACACCACCAAACAGGAACGAAATTTATTGCACCACATCAGAGCCTTCCCACGCTTGATCCTCTGGCCAAAACATAGTACTCCGATTAGATAGTTGCGAGCGAAGCGAGCAATTCTACCCTTTACGTACGAGATTGACTGGGGGCTGAGCCTAGCGTGCAAACACGAACAAATCGTTGCGCAGTTCTTGGCATTGGTCTCACCACGAAATGCCTTCAAAAACACTCATTTCTCTCGATATCGAGACGAAAATGGGCCAGAATGTGCGCACTTTCAAGGCGGTTCGAATGGTGCCGGTCTCGAGACCTAAAACGAAGGATGAAAATTCGAATAAGTAATAAGAGGGGGGGGGGATGTATTATACTCGCAAAACTATAGCGGATCTTGCGTCGCAGGTTGTGACGCTCACCGGCGAAGTCGCGAAGCGTCCGGCCGAGACTGCTCTCGAGCAGTTACTTGGGGCCCCTGTTACTTGGGGCCCCTGCAAATCCCCTTGGGTTGCCCCCCGCCG
This sequence comes from Favolaschia claudopus, assembly GCA_037176885.1. NCBI lineage: Eukaryota > Fungi > Basidiomycota > Agaricomycetes > Agaricales > Mycenaceae > Favolaschia > Favolaschia claudopus. Next base: position 900,556 of record JAWWNJ010000102.1, read on the forward strand.
CTAATGGTCAGTACCCTGCTCTCCTTACTTCGGTTTTGTACCCGCACCTGCCCGCCGACCTCATTGGGCAAATTGGGAAGTTCGAGCTTCCCCCTACCTAACTCGGGCGTGTGCTTCCGGGCGCTGCTGCTCCTGCCTCCACTCCTTTCACCCTCACTGTGGGTCCTGGTGGTGTACCTGTGTTCACTGCCGTCCCTCCTGTTCCTGGCGCTACAACTCTTCTCCGCGACATCCACGACCTCACTACGTTCATGGACGCTTGGTCTATTTTTACTGCTGTCTTGCAGAACGAGAACCCTTCGCTGCCAGTCTCTCAGGCTCTCAATCTGCATCTGGGTAACATCATCGTCCTCTCGCGCTCGTACTCATGGCCGTCAGTGCTTGACTACCATGTCGCTTTCCTCCAGGCCCGCCGTAATGACCGCTTCTTCAGTCCCATCTTCTGGGGTAAGAGCGACTCTCACCTCCATACTATCCACCTCCTTTCCCCTCTCCACACCATCTCCTCCTCCTCCGCTGCCCCTGCACCACGTAGTATTCAAGTTTGTTATAATTACAACACTGCTGGTGTGGGCTGTGGGGGCTGCTTCCGCAAACACGTTTGTCGTGGTTGTGGTGGGGATCACCCGCAGTTCTCCTGCTCGGTGAGCCCTGCTGCTGCTACACCGCCCCCTGCTGCGTGAAGCAGCATTCGGGGCAGTGCTTTGGTGCGGCGATCTCTGGCGGCGTCGCCCTCTTTGCACCTCACTGCCCCGTTGCCTGTCCTTTCTGCAGGCCCTAGCCGTCGGTCGTTGTCTCCGAATGTAGCTCGGTCAACCTCGCACCAGACTAGCCATCTGTGTGTCGTGCCTCAAGTACCGGGCCAGCGAGGGGGAGAGGTTGAACCCTCCCCTCGCTCTGCGAGGACGGAGGTCTCATTTCTCCCCTCTTACATTCAGGACATCGATGCTAACTTTCTTCTTCCTGTTCTCTCCAAGCTCCTCACCCCTCGCCCCCCACTACCCGCCCGCCCTAATACCCATCTCCATTTCCCCCTCACCTCCCCTCACTCCTTCCCCATGCCCATTGTCAAGCTCCGGCCTCAGGTGTGGTACGATGAGCTGCGCTCCTACCCTGACCGCCTGTTTGCGGACTCTGTTGTGGCCGCTATTAAGTACGGTGTACATCTGGGCGTGGTTAATACACACATTTTACACCCTCCCTCCTTTGTCCCCCCTCCCCTCCCCTCTGCCCTTGAGTTACCTGAGTCTGTCGACGCTGACATTGACTTGGAAGTCTCCCTGGGTCGTATTGTGGACGTCTCTGGTACACCTGCTGCCTCCTCTGCCTTCCTTGCCCCTCTTGGCTCTGTCCCTAAGAAGTATTCCACCAAGCGTCGTCGCATCCACCACCTCTCCTACCCTCGGGGGCATTCTGTTAATGATGCCATTCCGCCAGAGTTTGGTGCGCTGGTGTATGAGGCTGTTCTTCAGGCTATTGATCGTATCCGTGCTGCGGGGCGCGGTGCTTTCCTTTACAAAGCTGACCTTGAGGCTGCTTTTCGTCACATTCCCATCCACCCTGACGACTGGAAGTATATGGGGTTTTCTTGGAACGGCCGCACCCTCCTTGACATTTTCCTCCCCTTTGGCCTTCGTACTGCTCCTCGCCTCTACAACTTCTTTGCTGAGGCGCACCACTGGATCCTTGCTAACAAGCATGCATCCCTCAGTGATCTCCAGCACTACCTCGACGACTGGCTCAACGTCACCTCCCCTTCCTTGGGTCGAGGCTATGCGCTGGCGGCTAGGGACGATTTTCGTCGCACAACACGCGCTCTGGGCTTTTCCCTCTCGGAGAAGAAGGAGGAGGGTCCTTGTCACTGCCTTGAGCTCTTGGGTGTGAAGCTGGACACCCTCTGCATGCAGGCGCGGCTCCCCCAGGATAAGCTCGACCGGCTCCTGGACATGCTTCGTGTGTTCTTGGACCGGGGCTATGCTTCCTACCATGAGCTGGAGACACTCTGTGGCCACTTTGTGTTTGCCCAGTCCGTGGTACCGGTGGGCCGCTATTTCACTCGTCGTGTTCGCGACTTCATGCGCTCCCTATCCCATCTCCCCCACACCCTATTTCGTCGCATTCCGTCTGAGGCGCGGAAGGATCTCGCCTGGTGGCTCGAGTTCCTGCCGTGCTTCAACGGTGTCTACGAGATTTCCCCTCCCCCTCCTCAACTCGCTGTGTATACTGACGCCAGCGGAAAGCTCGGACTTGGTGGCTTCTGGTCTGAGGGTGACGTGTTCTTTGCTGAACGCTGTCCTAAGCGCAGGATGACACTCCCCATCCATTGGAAGGAGATGCTGGCTGTGCTGCGTGCAGCTCAGCTTTGGCATGAGCAGTGGCGCGGGTTTGAGGTGGTATTCCATATTGATAACGAAGCTGTTGCTACCTGTCTCAACAGTGGCTCCATTGACCACCCTCCTACCCAGGCACTCTTCCGCTCGTTGGCTTTATTGGCGGCAGGCGCGGGCTTCACTTTTCGTTCTGTTTGGATTCCTACTGCCGAGAACGCAATCGCTGATGCTCTTTCTCGTTTTCAGTGGGCGAACCTAGACAGACTCCAGCCTCATTGGGCGCTCCCTCACCGGAGTGGATCGCGGCCTGCGCGCATCTCCACCCAACCGTTGCGACCCTCCTCTGGTATGCGCTCAAGCCCAACACCCGCGCCAGCTACGAGAGTGTCCTCTCCATGTACTCTGCCTTTGCCCGTAAGCAGGGATTTACCCACCCTGACGGCAGTGTCCTCCCAGCCACTGCAGCGGGGGTTCAGCTCTTCATTGCTGAGAAGGCCCCGCTCGTGCAGCCTGCCACTCTTTCCCGGTATGTCTCCAGCCTGCGTACCATTCACATCGAGCATGGCTGGCCCCTTGACGCCCTTGACAACCCCATCCTCAAGCGGCTCATTAGTGCAGCAGAGCGGCGTTATGGGACTGCTCCCCGCCGCCCCCGTCGCCCCATCACCAGGGTGATACTCGCTGACGTCCTTGCCCAACTTCCCAATGACCACGATGGTAGGATGCTTGCCTCCGCTTTCACTTTGGCGTGGGCAGCCTTCATGCGTTGTGGGGAGTTCACCGTTGCTGACGGCGCTGCCTTTGACCCCTCGGTCAACCTCACCGAGGGCTGTATCTCCCACGTCACTGACTCCTCCCTGCTCTGCACCATTCAGGCAAGCAAAACCGAGCCTGGGCGTCGGGGCGCTCAGGTCCTTTGCGGAGCTGCTCCCGGTACAGTCACCTGCCCTGTCACGCGCTTCCGTGCGTATCGCGCAGCTCACCCCGCCACTTCTCCCTTCGCCCCGTTGTTCGTCACCTCCTCCGGTGCTCCCCTCTCACGCGCCTTCGCGCTTTCAGCGCTTGATGCCGCTCTCAAACGGGCCGGGCATGATTCCTCCCTGTTCAGTGGTCACAGCTTCCGCAGGGGTGCGGCCGGCGCTGCGAGCGACCCCTCTCTCCATGCTCCGTGAGTTGTCCTCCAAACTCCATTCCTCCCCCTCCCTCCGTCCCCGATCCACTCCTCCCTCTGGTACCCGCCCATCCGCTCCTGCCCCTACCGCCCGCCCCCTCTTTATTCGTCTCCCCCCTCTAGCGCCTACCATCCCTCCCCCTCCCCCCCCAACAATCCCCTGCCCCTGTCCCTCAAAAGCCGACTCGTTCCCCTCGTAAATCCGTTGCTCGTCCGCCTTCCCCTCGCAAACCCGCTGCGCGCCCTCCTGCACCTCCCTATTCTTCTGTCTCACGCTCCGCTTCTCGTCCCCGCACTCAGCCAAGGCCTCCTGCTCGTGCTGCCGCTGTTGAGCGCCAGGCTGAGTTAGCTCGCCTGAAGGAGGCGGGCTGGCGGTGATTGTTTTTTGGAGTGCCTCTGGCATCTGCGCTCTTCCTCCCCCACCATGGCTGGTCGCCCGCGCAGCAGATCTTTGGGCTGCCGAGGCCCTCCCTTTTGTAGAGGTATTGCGGGCTCAGAGCTGAGTCATCCGCCCAAAAGTAGCTAATACATCAGTTTCTCTCTCTCTCTCTCTCAGTGACTACGGCCAATCCTTGTCGGTCTGGCAAGACCATAGGGATTGGCTAAGATCACATGCCTCCCTCTTTGTCAGCATTGTTCTTTTTCCTCTCCGCCCACATCCCTCTCGCTAGCTCCCCCTCCCTTCGCTACACTCCCCACCCCCTCGTTCTTTGTTGTCCCACCCACCATCCCCATTCTGCCTTTGTCGGAAAAATGCCGGATTGCTTCGAACGGCTTCTAACCAATTAGGACCTTCGAGAACCTTAGGATGGCTTAGAACCGCTGGCAGTGTGGCTTATAATCCACCCTAAGCTAGCTCGAAGACCTTATAAGCCAAGCAGTGTCTTAAGGGGATTGGAGGTGTCAGGCCATCTGAACAAGTTAATAAAAATGGGAAAACATCGGTAGACGCTCGCCCCCGTGTAAATTCATGAAAATTGGCCGCACAGAAAACCGCAAAAACGTTTGAAGTCCAAATGCCGAGATGCCGAGTAATGACGTCAGCGCTCCACATCCGCAGCACACATATGCTGCGAACGCTGCTCGTCTCTCTTGTCTCCTCCCACCACCACCACGCCTCGACATCGTCGCCGTCAGTACCTCCCCCTCACCGCTCAACGACCCGCATGCATCTCGTACCCGCCCGGCGCCGCTGCTGCCGCTGCCGGCCGTGCACACGACGTCAGCAACTCGAGTCCGTATGGCAAAGTTAGCGAGAACTTACGACGAAAGGTGCGTCGATCATAGAGCTTTTCACCCTGTCCCTAATGCCTTCCTCACTAGGCTTGGCCGCCGCGTTGCAGTCAAGCTGCAGTCGACGTCTGACTGCCCCGAATCCGCCGTCATTACCCCAACGCAACTCCCCCAGAATCCCCCTTCTGCACCTCCATACATTCATAAATCGTGCAATGCTACCCTTTAGGTGAGCTGTCGACTTGTCATATTCTGTTCACATTTTTGATCCACACGTCGTGCAGGCCATCGAATGTTCAGACTAATCCCTTAGCGTGGATCACACGACAACGACGATGCGCCGGTATGTTTATCTGTTTTCGCCTTCGCTTTCGCCCTCCTCATCTCTACTTTTGCCAGCGTCAACCGTCGCAAGCCCAGTTATCTCAAGTGGTCTCAGGCGGGGCTGTTTCAATCCGGATTTTCTCGAGATCACTCGCCGCATGCTCGGTGTTCATCTCGTTGTGCTTCGCCCCCGCCGCGCTCGTCCGTGCGTCGCGGGAAGCAGCGCAGGTAGTTATACTGTACCACTATTTAGAATTGAAACAAAACTGTGTTCATCCCTCTTCATGTGTGATGTAGTACTGTCATAAATGCAGGATAACTACTGGATACCTATTGTGCAAGCCAGTGGATCCTAGCGGCTTCCAAGGTGCTGGAAGGCTCTAATCGCGTAATGGATTAGAGTGGCTTACAGGTCACCCGGGTGTCTTAGAGACCATCATGAGGTTTTAACTGTACATTATAAGAGACCCCGAGGCTTGGGGCCTTCGAACGGCTTCAAACTACTTACAGACCGCTATAAGCAATCTGGGATTTTTCCGACATTTGTCTTTTGCATACCTGTGTAGTTTAGTAGCTATACGTTGGGCTGCCGAGGCCCCTTTTGTAGAGGTATTGCGGGCTCAGAGCTGAGTCATCCGCCCAAAAGTAGCTAATACATCAGTTTTTCTCTCTCTCTCTCTCAGTGACTACGGCCAATCCCCGTCATCTTGGTGCATTTGGAGTGTGTAGCTCAAGAGGTGTTCATTCTTAAAATTTTCCATACAACGTCGGAAAAGTGGATTAAGAGCCTTTTGTCCCTCCCTGGCTACGTAATGCTGATGTAAGCTTGCCTAATACAGTAAGTTATTGACAGTTTTCTCACGATCTGAGGATACTTATTACTTTCGCTCAAAAGTGCCTGGTTTGGAAATAATTTGCCGCCAAAAACCCGTCGTAAAATGATCCCTTGGTTTGTTGTGCCTTTCTGGCAGAAAATTTCCTCCATCTGGCTGGGGTCGGGGAACTCGGCAGATGGTTAGTATTATGTAATCTACTACATTTTTTCGCTCTTTTTTTCTTGACCCTCCCAAACGTGTTTTTGAAGCATTCCGCACCTTTGTCCAAAAAGTGAAATAAGAGGTCCGGGACCCACCCTCCCTCCCAAGGCTGTGTCTCGGCTTTTGCCGGTGAACACCTCTTGGTGTAGCTCATAGAGTCGTATCCAGGAATTGATACTCGTTATGGACAGAAGTGATGGACGGTGGGCTTTTGGACGATTCTCGGCCATTGAGTATGCGTTTTGCATGATTTGAAGTGCTGGAGGGATTTTGGAGGACCAGACATGTATTTCTGACCCATCATTTACATCAAAATCCATTCATGTATTGCCAAATTAGGCAACATTCTGAAAATGCGATTTTTCAGCTTGCACAGCGGATGCAGGTGGGAAAAATGAAACCGCCTTGATTGTAGCCCTAGTAGCACTAATCAATATACCAAGTTGGTTGAGGGTGAAATCTGTAGTGGTTGGTGAGTTCTGAGGGCTCCAAGTAGGTCATTTCTGCTGTTTTTGGCCTATTTTGGCCATTTTGCGACTTTTTGCCTGATTTGAGCGCCCTGTAGCTCAATAACGGCTAGGGCTTTTGATGCAAGTCAACTTGGTATATCCATCAGTGACCCCTCGGCTACAATCTGCGTCATTCCATTTTCGCTGAGAAAAATGTCTCCATGAGTTGAAAAATTGCATTTTCAGAATGTTGCCCAATTTGGCAGTACATCAATGAATTTTGATGGAAATCATGGTTCAGAAATACGTGTCTCGTCCTCTCAAGTCACTCCAGCACTTCAAATCATGCAAAACGCATACTCAATGGCCGAGAATCGTCCAAAAACCCACCGTCCATCACTTCTGTCCATAACGAGTAGGTTATGGGGTATTGAGCTCGTTGTCTTCGAACACGAGCACTTTCCTCGATACCTCTTCCTCGCGATCTCTCGCCCAGTGACTGCCAGGTCATTTACGTCCTCTTTACGATCTCGCGCACCGCGCAACGTCTTTCCCTTTCAATATCGTCTTCTTAGACACCTCTCATGGCGACCCTCCGTCCTTCCTTCTCCGCCAATAATCCCTTCCGTCCGTCCTCGTTCGACGACCCTGCGCCCTGGGGGACTCCGTTCAACCAGGCTTATGGCGTTGTCGGCGACGACGCTGCGACACCGACGCGTCCTACCGTTCCTCCAAACTCACGCGTTCATCGTCAGTATAACCGCTGGCAAGGCCGCTCTCCTTTCGACGGCGACTCTGATGCCTCAGACTCGGAGAATGTACCTCCCCACCATCCCGTCCACCCTGCTCGCGTCCATGAATCCGCCTCTGGCTTTGTCAGCGAGAGGGGTCTATATTTCAAACCCATCTCGCCGAACCCAGGGACGTGGAAGGAGGAGGATAAGCTGGCACTAGAACGTGGCAACTACCGGGAGTGGGCAACGAAGGTGTGGAACTTCATCGGCCTCAACTCCGGCGCCACTCGTTGGCTCGACCCGAACGAACGCCCGCCATCCTTTGAGAGGTACCCCCACGCATGCCGTGTCTGGCAGGACAACGACGTGGCGATTCGCTCGTTCATCGTCCTCACCTGCGCCTCTTCAGAGCACTCTTATTTCGAGGGGGTGTCTTCTGCAGCGGGCGTATGGTTGACACTCCGCAATCGCCACACTAAACGCGGACCGCTGGATCAAGTCAACAAATTACGCGCGGCAATGAACGTCCAATTCGCTGACGATCCCGAAACGTGGGGCAGCACCATTGATAAGATCTCCGAACTCAACAAAGCTGTCTGGGCTGGTGAAGCACCCACCGCCGACGGCATCCTCACTGTCCTCCTGCTCCATGCTCTCTCTCCCTTCCCTTCTTTTGTCGACTCCTTACTCGCTGTCCCCGATCTGAACCCGTCCTACATCATTACACGACTCGGGGCCAAGCAGCAGATGCCTATACCGCCTTCATCGCGTCCAAAGAGAAACCTAAAAAGCGCGACCACTGCAACAATCCCTCGTGTAAGACGCCGACAGGACACACGTACCCATACTGCGTGGCTCCGGGTGGGGGAATGGCAGGGAAGTCGGTTGAGGAGGCTGTTTCCAAGAAGAAGGCAGATGCGGAGGGCAAAGGAGGAGGAGAGAAACCACGCGGCATCAGGGTGAACAAAGATAAGGAGGGGTTTGCATGCATTACCATTGGCGGCACCGAATTCCGTTTGGCTCCCTCCGACACCCGCACCCATCGCTCAGTTCGCGCACACCGCCGACTATATGAATTTAGCCACTGACGACGTCTCCGCCGCGATATATGACTACGAATCTTTCCACGTTGAGGTTGACCCTCGCGTGTCTCTCGATTGGGGGGAATTTACCGCCAACATGACGTCTCTGAACGATTATTCCCTCTACTCTGACTCTGGAGCTAATATACACATTTCCCCCTACCGCGAGGATTTCGCCACTTTTACGCCTATAAATTCGTCCTCCATAATGCTCTATATGTCCCCAACGCCTCCATTCGTCTCATGTCCGTCGCCAGCCTCTGCAAATCCAATGCGTACACTTGAGCCGATTCCGCGCTAACGAGCGCCATGCTCCAGACCGAGTAAGCCAGCGGTAGACCACCACTGAATCCCGTCGAGTTGTCGAGTATCCGGTGTCCAAAATACACGCACCGCGCAACAGCGCTGACCCAACCAACATCAACGTAAAATCCGCACCCCCTCGAACCATAACCCAGCCCAAATCCACCACCAGCACATAAGCGTCGCACCTGTATGTCGTGGATGTACCTGTTCCCAGCACCGGCATCATGCCTGAATATCCGTGGGACTTGTACCGGCCATCGTCCGTCGAGTGCGCCCTGCGTTTACGACCCAACCTGCAGCTCCTTCAAGATCCGAGAGTCGTAGCGAGCACCTGTGCGCTAGCAAAACTCCGCCGCGCTGCTCTCCTCTCCTCGTCGTACGCCGCTGCCCAGTCGTTCCGCAGTTGTGAGCTATGAAGCTGCCCACGTCGTCCAGCTGTTCCTCCGGACCCAATCCAGCCTAGGCGTCGCCAGATGAATGTGCTGCGCTGAGATCCGCCGCGCCAGCACCGCTGCTGCAAGCCCCACGAAGTTGTCGCTGCTGTCCAGGAGTACGGGGTCGACAAGCAAACAGCACAGCAGATAAGAAGGGATGCCAGCCCCGACGCGTTTGTGTCAGAAGTATTGCCGCCCTCCACAGTCCACAGAGTCCAGGAAAGTCGATTCCAATAGTCAAGCAATTCCGCTACAGAGGGTACAGAGAGGGACGAGGGGTTGACTTGACTTGACTTGACTTGAAGTTCTATTATATGCCGTACCTGGCCAGTAGTGAGGCTATGCGGCAGTACAAGAGGGGAGGTTAAGGTTTCATGATCACTGGTAGGTTACGGGACGATTGTGGTAAACAGATTACAAACGCGTGAAGACCTTCACGCAGACTATCCGGTATATATGGTTGCGGACCGAACTTCGTGACACACTGTGAGAAGTATTTGTCATGAAATTCAAGATCATCGTCTTGAAATTCAAGATTCATGACGTTTTGTTAGAATACACGTCATGAATTTCAAGACTGGTTTCATGATGCTCCAAAACTTCTAAAAGTTACAATGTGTGATACCGCACCCATATTCAACTGTGGGACCACATTACAGGATAATGCATATAATTCTCTTTCAAAAAGTGAAATAACAATCTTGAACCTACATTCACGACGAAACATCACGAATTTCGGCCTCGAAAAACCAGCAAATTTTTGTTCAAGTCCTGCGGCCGAGCTGCCGAGTCAATGACGTCACTTACAGCATTGCTCCACATCCGCAGCACACATATGCTGCAGCCGCCACGACGCCTCTTGTGTCCCCCCACCATGACCTCCCTCCAAGTCACCATCGTAGAGCGCCGCCGCCGCCGCCACTCTCGCCAACACACTCTGCTGTAACGGACCACGCCTCCTTCCCTACGTCACCGCCCTCTAGGATCAATCCACACCGCCGTAACCGAACTTGAACCGAACTACATCTCTCTGCAGTGCGCAAGACTCTCAAAGGATTAAGGAGTGGCGAAGGATGAGCCGGGATGAAGTGGTTGGGCAGGGTATTATGGTGAGTGATACTGCGAGAGTGCATTGCAGCTCATTAGTGTGCTCTTTCCCTGTCGTGGTAATTTAGCTCTTTGATGACGACAGAGCATTCAGTGATCTGCCCAACCCGGTGAGTTGCTTCCCTTCTCTACCTCTTTTTCATTCTCCGTAGTGTGTTTCCGAGCCACGCAAGCTGATAAAGTACGGCTGATCGTGACGGTGGCGAAATTTTGAAGGTCAGAGTATTATTATACTCGTAGTACTGCAACTGTATCGTCCAGTACTTGAAATATATCCTGTTTTATACCTCTTCCATGGAGTTTGATAAGGAGTAAGGCGTCGGGATAGCTGGCTACCTTGGTTGTACTTCCGGACGAATCATTGCTAAGATCATGACAAAATGTCATGAAAAAACGTTAGGAACGGGCCCACAGTCGTTAGGAATTTCAGGACCCCGGATCATAACGTTTCGTCATGAAACCCGACAAAAGATCATGAAATTCAACACAAATGACGACGAAATACCTAACACAAGGTCCTGAACAACATCATGAATTTCAAAACCTTCCCTCTGCACAGTGGACAAGTCGCAGTCCCAATTTGGTAATTGACATTGTCACGTCAGTTTTCATTGAGACATCCTGGGATTGTGTAAATAGCATTGCAAGAAGGTAAACTACAAACGGACTGGAGCAAAACTTCGAAAAATTGGGTTTCCATGTTTTGCACGGCAATTTCGCGCTTTTGATTGCGGATCACTCGGACCGGTGGCTGTGCAGCAGCATCAATGTCGCCTGTAAGAGACTTCACTTTCACTGTGGGGTCCGGAAGTCGGGGTTGCAGAGGCAGAATGCAGAGAAAGACTTGATTAGCTGCCTCAAATTCGTGAGTTTAGTACACACAAGTTTGGTTTTTCGCTGTTCAAATTTCGCGTTTTGTAACCCTAAGTTAGGAGTACCTCCGATTCCTCTAAAATAAAAATTTCGCCTATAAACCATACCCTAGTTCCGGCTAAATCTCGAATCCTGAAGAATTTTGAGCAAAATTGGGACTGGTCATGAAGTTTTGGCCGCAACCATACTACGTTGCTACGAGCTGAAAAGTCTGGCAAGACTACCGGGATTGGCAAAAGTGATCCGCATCATCACGTGCTCTCATCCTCTTTTCGTCTCGCCCGCCTCCACCACTCGTGCTATTTGGCTCGGCGACTCCCTCCCCCTCCCCCGTCGACATTTCGTCTTCTTCATGACCATAGTCTCGTCCCCCTGCTCCTAGTCTCCATCTCCGTCTGTCAGCATTTTTTCGTCTTCTCTCTTTCCTTTTTTGGGTGCTTGCGCTGCCCTCTTCGTATTCTCCCCCACCTTCGGCTGGTCGACCTCGATGCCTTCCCTCCGGCCTGGCAGGCTCATCAACACCAACGGACTCCTGCAGTGGCACCATGACGATCGAGGACCTTGGACTCCTCCGAGTGATGGAAGAATTTTGATGGAAGCGGTGCGTTTATAGTCATGGACGTGTCACCCCCCCGCTCTGAGGAGCGACAGCGATCAATGATCTGAGCGTTCGCCGTGATGACGGCTTCCCGTTTGGGCAATATCCGCTCAATAAGGAAGTACCTCCGTATTTTCAGAGTAGTGTTGCTGCGAGCTGAGGTGAAGGAAGTTGGAGGTGCTGATGTATCAAAACTTGATCCACCTCGAGCTGACGTCATCTCGTCCTTGTTTGGAAGTTTGCCCTCAAAAGTTACTTTTTTTGCTTTGTTTTTATTGCCTGAGTTGCTAGCAGTTTGGATATGCTCCTCAGGAGGAAGCATCTCGTTTTTCTGGTGCTAAGAACTGTTTTTGAGTAACAGATCCAAAACCGGTCTCGAGGTGCCATCACCTCGATTACCATACGTGGTGGGACTGTACGAGTCGAGGTGAGTTCAGCTCCGAGGTACCTCCACCTCGCGGCAACACTATTTCAGAGCTTCGTCTTGTAGCTCACTCTATGGACTCCCTCTTGTCTCTACTACCCTAATCTACGCATAATACTCAACATGGAATCACATTCGCTCGCTCAGACGACCTCGTACCCTCAAAATTCAGTGCAATGGATGGAGCACATCTTGTGCACAAGCTGCAAACTCACCCAACTACGGCCCTTCCAGCTCGAACTAGCAGTTGAAATAAACAAGAAAAACCACGTATTCTGTGTCATCGCGACCGGCATGGGTAAAACTGTGGTTCTCATGGCTGGAGCACTCATGGCCAATGCCCGAGGAGAGAAGGGTGTCGCGTTACTTATCGTGCCGACAAAGGTTCTGGTGGAACAGCAGGTGTGTTCCTGGACCACTATTATATTCCTACAAGGGCTAAACACGCTTTTTCAGGCCGAAGTCGCGTCGCGTCGCGGTCTGCGCGCACTTCCAATCAATCAAGACACGGTTCGTGATGCACGTCTCGCTGGACGTGATCTCTTCAAGGAACTGGCCGAAGGCGACGATGTCCGTGTGGGGGTGATGACCCCGAAGATGCTCTTCGAATCGGAGATGACGGCGCTTCTCAAGAGCAGCACATTTTCCAGCAAAGTCCGTTGGGTTTCCATCGATGAAGTGCAGCTCGTCCGACAGCCGGGAGTCTTTCAGGCCGGCTATAAATCACTCGTATACTTGCATATTCGACTTCCGAGCTCTACACTGTATGCTCTAGTCACCGCGACAGCGCCGCCTGCCGAGGCCATCGCCATAGCAAAATCTTTGGGCCTTCATCCAGGCAAATATAAAAATGCTCGTTATTCTATCGATCGCCCGAATATCAAGTACATTCCCCGCTTTTTTCAGCACGCGACCTCCAACGGACAGTTCCTGGATGTCAGCTTCGTCATCCCCATCGACATGGAGGCTGCGGCCGACATAATCCTTACCATCATCTTCGCTGACACCATTATTCGTGGAGACCAACTCATGACGTTCCTGGACCCCCTCATCCCAGCGCACATTCCGGGTCGCGAGAACATCATCAAGATGTATAACTCAATCTGCACCTCCGGTTACCGAACACAGCTGAAGCAGGATTTTGAGTCCGGAAAAGTGCGAATCCTTATTGTAACCGACACGGCAACATACGGATTCGATGTTGCGGGAGTGCGCCGTGTCGTCGTGCTTGACCTCCCCAAAGACTTTGGAAAACTTGAGCAGCAGTTGCGTCGCGCAGGGAGGGACGGCCAACCGGCAGAAGCAATCGCGTTTGCTCCCGAATGGGTTCGGGAGCCAGCCGAAGGCTCTGTTGACGAAACTGTGAAGGGGAAGACTGATGCTGCCCGTCGTGCAGAACTTCCTCCGTCTCTTCTGCGCTGGTTCAATCCCACGCCGCTCCTCTGCCCTCGGGGAGTCTCGTCGGAGCACAATAATGATGAATTTCAGCCTCGGGGACGTGAATGTTGTGCACCAATTCATGATCCTGACGGGAGCAAAGCCGATTTGAATATGGTAGCTCGATGGGTGGAACACTTTCAAGCCAAAGTGGCTAGCGAAGCAGGACCACGGCTGCGCTCAAATGGGACCTATCCGGCACTTGAGACAGCAATGAAAGAATCCCTGGGTCAGTTACTTGATCGTTGGCGGCATCGGATTTGGGCAGACATTAGACCTTCCGATGACGACCCGTGCGAGTGCTTTTTGCCGAAGTATGTGATGGATGCAGTTGTAGAGAAGGCGCATGTCTGCACTTCGCTGGAGAATTTGCGTGTTCTTGCAGATGGCTTTGACTACCTGGATGAGTATGGCCCACAGCTCTTGGTGTATCTAACACACATCCTTGATGGATTCAAGCAAATCTTTGTAGATCGCATCCAAGATGCTAAGCTCAGCGATTCCGAATCTGAATCCGAGTACCTCGAGGGATCGGCCTCCTTCAGCGTGGCGCTACTTCAAAACCACGCCACTATCCCGGTTCTCAAACATTATTGTCGGCTCCTCAATCTCGCAACTGGCGGTGTGAAGTCTGCACTTGTGGATCGGCTCTCCACGGCATTCATTGCGTACACTCTATTTCTTATTTTTATCCTGCATTACACTCAATCCTCCGATTTGCAGTACCGGACAACAATTTCCCACCAAGGCTGAAATTGCCGACGTGAAAAATAGTCTCATGCAAGTCGATGAGGCCCCGCTGTTAAATGTAACCAATCGACCTACACCACCCTCTCCCCTGAAAAAACAAAAACGAAAGCGCGGTGTGGCCCGCGCTGATCTGAAAGAGAACTAATACTTTACTAATCACTTTACATTCAATTTGTCTATATTACGAAGTCGCAAACCCAGTTATAAAATTGTCTACTTGACCAATCCCATCAGTCATCGTGACTGGACAAGCTGGTCAGACCATTCATAGAGGAAATTGCAAGCCAGTTCAAGGAGCTCATTTCCGTAATTGGTTGAACCGGCACCCCAAAATGAAAATCGCAGAAGCTAGTGTCGATAAGCGTAATGATACAAAGATTATCATATTATGACACCTGCCTTAATGACTTCAAAAACACGACCGATATCGCCCTCTGCAACGGCGGAACACAGTTCAAGATACCAAAATGTCATTCGCATGAAATTGCAGAGCGTGACCATTACTTGATCTCCAGCATCGAGAAAATTGCGCGCAGGTGCAGCGCTTACTTTTGCTCGGGCTCTTTTCTTTTTTCTAGGTGGAGCAGTCGACTGTTGAGGTGCCTCAGAAGCGATGCCTGCAAATTCAACAATCAATTAAATGATAACAAACTGTATTCAGCCGTACCTTCATTATCCGACTCGTCAACCGTGCTGCTGCTATTCCATGCCGGACCATAGATATCTGGGCGATCCTTGTGTCCCAGTGCCACCTCGGCTGCTGCGTTGGTCATGTATCGTTTATAAACAGTGTCTGCCAGTTCCTCGAGTTTCTCGAACGAGCAGTCCTCGAAATGCCCCTGCGGGCTAAAATAGGGTTGGATAGCATCAAGCAATTTGATTTCGGGTTCGTTCGCAACACCAGTTGCCTCCTCGCATAGCAATCTGAGGATCCGGATGAACAAAGGTATAATACAACTGTCCAAATTGACTTACCGTAAGGCATCTAGGACCACAGTTTCAAACCGATCCTCAAGGATGTGATGTGCGGGATAAAAATCGCATTTTTCAGGATTGAACTTCCCGCGATCAAGCAGCTGGCAGTCATAGTGCAGCCCAAAAATGCCAGTTCCGAGTTCGTGATGCCAATGAAGACGAAAAATACACTTTTGCCAGTTCCATTTGAGGTGCCACAGTTGAATGACAGGAAACGCCCATTCATATCGCTCGAAAGGATTATTTCCCTTTCGGCTGCACCAGCGTAACTTCCGAATACGATCGATTGTGAGTTGATCGCCACAGATCATAATCCGCCATCGGTCGAGAGTTTCTGGAATTATAGACAGTTGACCAAGCAGATTTAACAGAACAGAGGCGACACCCGCAGTGGAAGATTCATCGATGTTGGTGGGACGCGCTGCATGTATCTCAGACTTGCGTAACTGGAGAACATGCTTTCGATATTTTGACAAAAACAAATTTTCCACCGCAGATCGGTGGGAGTGTAGAGCTGGGATGTACTTGAGCCAGATTCGAAGGACTGTGCCTTTTCCGATCCCCCGAATGTGCACCCAATCGATGTCATCATACAATTGTTTCACCGTCAGGTTTTTCCGCTTCTTCTCTTGAAAAGCCTTCCGCAAAGGCTCTGAGAGAAATGCGCCAGCGCGAACACCAACCAGACGAATTACAGTTGCAGCTGTACCACTTTTAACCTCATCTTGATGGCCCAAAGTGGGCCGCCATGCTCGTTTCATTTTATTGACATTGTCAAAGAGGAGGAGAAACAGGGGGCCTGCATTTGGATTAAATGCCCCCAGCAGACGCAGTTGGGAAGCTGAATCCGCAGCAAGGACATGAAGTTGGGCCAGGATCATGGAATACGAGACCGAGAGACCCAGCCGACATAACAAAGCGATGATGTCGCGGTGGGCGTTGCACGTGAAGAGGAAGATACCGACAACGATGGGAAGAAAGATTGCAAAGCGGTTTCGGAAAACCAACAGTGCGAGAATGAACACTGTGACTGCCTATGAACGAATATTAATATTCCAATCATCGTAATTTGAATAACAAAAACATAGCACCTGCCAAGGATCCCGTCTTCCAAGAAACTCGGGAAAGATTTCAGATTGATCATTCTGTTCATTTTCTTCGCTATCTGAGTCGTTCTCGCCATCCGATTCCTTTTCAGAGCTACTAATTGACTCGGGACTCGGCCTCGAGGGCGAACCTTGATCAGAAGAGCCTTCCGACTCGTCCGAGCTGGGTGCAAATGGGAGGGGGTCAGGTGGCCCTGCAGAATCGAGATTCGAATCCTCTGGTCGATCTGGGTTTGCAATAAGCCCTGCGGTGGCTTCGAGGTTGGCTCGTGCATTGCGATTGACGGCGATTGTTGTAAAGAGGGTGAAGATGGCGGGCGCGTGAAAAGAAACAGTTTCTTGTGTGCGCAACATGTCCAAGAGCAATAGCATGTCCCAAGTAAGCGGGGCATCCTTCTTTCGACGCAGAAATCCATGAGTAGGAAGGAGAAGCTCCCGAGTTTCTATTTCAAAACGCCTGATCATGCCCAATTGATCATGGCATTACGGGTCGTATTCTCGGCAGGAGATGGGATAAGAGCTTCGAGTCGAACAGATGGAGGTAGTGCATAACGGGGAACCTCAAAGTTGGGTTCCACGGGCACACCGTCAATGTAATCCTGGGATTTCCGATGCTCAAAAATGAGCTTGATGATGGCAATGGGATGGTTTTGAAGTCGCTTCTCCTTCGCTCGAAGAAACGATGCTATAGTGTGATAAACTGTCGGATGCTTGTTGAAGTCATTGCGGAATAATTCCGCTAGAAATTCCCCGAGAGTCGAGAAGCCGGCTCTTTTGATTGCTCGCAGCACCACTAGAACTCGATCCTCCACAGAAACCTCAATCCCCGGGGGCCATTTGAATTGTGTACGTTGGCGTCCTCCTAGAGCTGTGTCTGGAATGATCCCGTTGAACAGATCATGCGCAAAAGCCTCTGCCATTTGTTTCCTAAGGCTTTCAATCGGTGTGACAAGCGCAACGGAATTCGGTTCCGATTCGACGTCGGGTTCGGTGGATTGATCTCCAGACTCGGTGGATTGAGCTCCCAGTTCAGCAGAATGATGATATAGAGGTGTATAATGAACAGGGTGAAACCCATACAGAGGACTCTGGAAGGAAGAAGTAGCAGCATATGTAATCAGAGATGGCTGGTATAGCTGAGGTGTTGGGCCAGAGAATGAACTTGTATGGCCAGCATAGTCGGCGGGGACCCGGGAAGGTGTCTCGGGTGTGTGTAGTAGCTGGAATTCGTGTATGTAGTGCATGTACGACTCGGGAGAGGTTGTAGCTGATTCATCTCGATCCCGGCCTTCACTCGCATTATTGACTCGGAATTGGTGCTGTATAGGCGAAGAGGTGTCAAAATTGATAATCGACTCCTCCCCGGACATGGTAGCAAGAGAAAACGCGGAAGAACGCGAGGTAGTTGTAAAGTGAGCGCGTCTCGGACGTACTTCCTTTTTGAGTGGATTCTTCCAAAACGGGCAGCCGTCATCACGCCGACCTGTTCATCATTGATGGATGTCGCTCCTCAGCGTGACCCCTCGACAAATCCAAGACTTTATATACGTTTGAACGACTATCTTCAAAAGAGTATATAAAGTCTTGTTACGAGACTAGTGCGTTTACAGATTTGCTGGGGTCACAACCGTTTGGGAGGCTACTGGGATGGACGCCGCCGGTGCCCGCGACGCCATGTCTGCTCTCATTGCGGGAGCTCCCACCACACTGCACCCTTCTGCGCCCGTCGGACCTCGAAACCCCCGGAAGTAGCTCGGCCAACTCCGTCGCAGGAAAATCCCCCTGACGGCGCGTTATCAAAGCCGGGTGAGCTGTCTGTCTCGAGGTTCTGCCAGTTACCATGACCTCGAGCAATTGTGCGGCCATCTGGTGTTTGCCCAGTCCGTTATACCTGTCCGTCGCTTCTTCACTCGCCGCATCCGCGACTTCATGCGTACCCTTGCCCTCCTCCCTCGCCATCTCCGACGTCGCCTCCCCTCCCCCGCCAAGCTCGATGTTGTGTGGTGGAACACGTTTCTGCCCACCTTCAATGGCATCTTTGAGATTCAACCTCCTCGAATCAGCTTCGAGGTCTTCACTGATGCTAGTGGGAAACTCGGTATTGGTGGCCATTGGAAAAGCAGTGACATCTTCTTCACTGAGCCGGTGCCAGCCAGGTACCGCCGACATCCAATTCACTGGAAGGAGATGTATGCGGTCCTTCGAGCTGCGGAGATCTGGGGTCACTGTTGGTCAGGTTTTGAGATTGTCTTCCGCATTGATAATGAAGCTATCTCCACCTGCCTGCAGTCTGGCTCCATTGATCACCCTCCCACTCAGGCCCTGTTCCGCTGCCCTTCTGGCGGTACGCCACAACTTCGCCTTCCGCTTCCTCTGGATCCCAACCGACGAGAACTCGGTCGCTGATGCTCTCTCGCGCTTCAAGTGGCTTTCCCTCAGCCAGTCGCATCCCCACTGGCCCCTCCCAAAATCTGGAACGCGACCTGCTCATGTTGCCATAGCTGTCCCGTCAATTGTTGTTGACATCTAGCCTCTTCCCTCCCCTCCTCCTGCTCCCTTCCCTTCCCCTCCCTGCTCCTGCTCCCTTCCCTTCCCCTCCCCACCCTCCCCTGCTCCCTCTTTCTGCCTTCCTCCCTCCCTTGTTTGTGGAGCCTGTGGCGCTTCACCCTGTTCTCGCCCGCCTGTGGCTGCTTCATGGTGAGCTGTTGGTTGTGGGCTGCCTTGGCTCTCCCGTCTGTCTGGCGGAGCGCAGCGAGCTCCGGTTTTCGGAGTTCAAGCCCAATAAATAAATGGCTTGGCTTACAAATCCCTCTCTGTCATGAACTACAGTTGTGGACATACAAAACTGACAAGAAAATTTTTCCCACCCAATTTTTTTTGAAAAGTGCACCAATCGATAGATCTCGTTGAACGCTCTCTATCCATATATAAATCACTCAAAACTATCGAGCGGTTGGGCCGCAAATAGCCGAACAAGTTACGTGACACTCAAAATTTTGGCTGCCGTCATAATTTCATGATAAATTGATGAAAAAATATATAATAGACGCAGATTGGCTGGGAGAATATGATTCTGAATAAAAGAAAGGATTCTATCGAGCCGTTGTGGAGATATAAAATGTTTTTGACTATTACATCACCTGTCAAACAGCTACAGTCTTTCACCGGTCACTGAGACAAACATTTTCAGATCCCAATTTGAAGTCTACCTCTTACCTAAACAGCCACATAAAGTAGACAGATATGTGTACATACATTGTATATATGTTGTCCCGGACTCTCAGAATTTTATCCAGCATATTGCGAGAGCTCTTCACTGAACGACTCGAAATGCCCGATTCCCGTATCAATGAGACAGTCACAAAAGTTTTGATGGCCGGCGTATCACGCTGTGACATCACGCAACACGTCTTGTCACCTCCATGTCCTCGACGCGCCAGGCCAGTCCACACCGCAAAATCAAGGCTGAAGAGGATGGGGACAAAGAGAACAGAGTTCACACACCTCATTCTGCCCATCAATCCTCCCGGAAACGTGTTCGTATGGACTCGGCGGCCAGTGGTGGGACATCAACGCGCTCTAGTGTGGACGAGGGGATGCCAGGTGTGTGGTTATCTTTTTCAGGGCGGCATATTCATCTAATTCAACTCATTGACAGCCTCTTCAAATATCAATGAAGCCTCCACGCCATTGACACACACAGTCGGCGACTTCAAACGCCTTCAACAACTCCTTGTGGACTCCATAGTCTTTCGGGAACACCTCAATGACGAGAATCAACGTCTTCTCGCCTAGACGTGCACGAAGGCTAAGCCAACTCCTTCGATTGGGTCGACCTTTCAGCACGCCCTGTAGGAGCTGGCTTTGTCGACGCAATGGATTGGTTAACTGGCGAGCTTGGGGAGGGAGGGAGAATTGGCAAGGAAGCGGGAACGGTAACCGTAGCAGATGATGATGGTGACGTGGCGGCGACGGCGGCGGGAACTTTCGACGTGGTAGTGGCAGCCTGGGCAGTCTGACACACCTTGGGTGAGTCACGGCCTGACGGTGCGTCCTTGAATGCGGCATCTACTGCCCGCCTCTCCGCGGCCACAACGTCGTCCACACCCATAGCGTCGGCAGGCGAGTCTTCGGCGTTGGGGAACATGACGTCGTCCCAGTGCTTGAGGAGTTCCACCGCCCACGGCTTGTTCTCGTTGAGTCCTTGACGAATGCGCTCGATGTAGTCAAGATAGCGCTGGGCGTAGTAGATGCCGGTCTGGTCGCCGCGCTCCAGGAACTTGGTGTCTGCCGAGTACAGCCAGATGGCCTGAGCGGGTATGGGATCGGTACGGCGTGGAGAGAAATAGCGGCGAGGATGAAATAAGGATGGTCGGTGAAGAGACCGGGATGCACGCGTATATCTGTGATACAATTTTAATTGAATAGAAAAGGAAGAGAAGTCGGACTTGCCTTGAGCAAAAGAGGGTTGCGGAAGATGCGACGTCGACCTCCCCGTGGAACTCGTCGTACAGAATGGCGGCGGTGAAGGCCGAATAGTGGGCGCCATGGGTGTCGGTAGCCTGTACGTACCCGATACGGTCCTTGAAGGCTTGGAAGCGGCGGTTGCTGGACACGAAATCGGCCAGCTCATTGGCCTCGGCGAGGTGACGGAGGCTGGCTTTCCGCAACCGGCTAGATTCCGAGGAGCGTTAGCCACCCATACCGTCCATATACTAAACGAGATATCAGGCTATACATTATCAAGAAGAAAGCACACTCACCGCGCCAATGATCCAATCCTCCGTGCGGATAGATCGCGCCTCCTTCGGAGAAATTCGATCGATGTCGTGGATTCGGGCTTGGATCCGATTCTCGTTGGAGTCAAACTCGGTGGAGAGATCGAACTCCTCGTCCACCTCGCCAGTCAGGACGGCTTCCTCATCGACGAAGTACAAGCCATCGTCGACGGTGAAGCGACGGCCTGCTTTGCGTACACGCTCTTCAAGCGTATTGGGGTTGTCGACCGCCTCGTCGGCGTCGTGGGCACGATGGAAGCGGCGGCGGCGTTTTCGGGAGGTAGCAGGGAGGACCTTGTTGGATAGCTGCGCGATTTCGGTGTTCTGTTCGGTGAAGGCGTCCTCGGCGGTGTTGAGGAGAACTTCCTTGACCTGTGGGAATAGAGATTAGAGAAGTAGTTTAGAGGTGTGCACAGCGACGCACCCCGCGAATAGCACGATCGCTTTTGCTGGGCGATATCTCTTGCAGCAGATTGAAAATGTCGGCCAGAGGTGCATTGCGAGAGCGCACTGGGGTGGTCGGTGGGCTGTCACCCAACCAGTCGTTGCTATGATGTCATCGGCTAGACTGCGCAGTAGAGGACATGTCGTCTTAGTCGTCGCCAGAGAATACTGAAGCGAGAGGGGGGAAACCGCTGCGACGCTGTCGCAGATGGGGGCAGAGAGCAAGAGGCAGTGTGACATTGTGGCATCGTGACAAATTGCGTCTTTAACGCGGGGTACCCACCGGCAAAAGCCGGGTCAGAAAAAAAAATGTGCCAAAAATACGTAGGTTGTGTATGCCGGTTCCCTTGGGCCAATAGCGAGTTTGGGATGCAGCCATTGGATGGCTAATGGGAAATTCCGGCGCATCGACCAAGGCTAGCCTCATTCTATGGTGCGCATCGCGTAAACACCACCAAATAGGTCCCATCACTGATGCCATCATTGATTTCTCAAATCGCCCAAGAACAAAAAACCAAATTTTATATTGCACTTTACGCATTGAATTCTGATGTACTTAAGACATATCCAGAGCGCTGTCGGAAAAATCCTAAACTGCTCATATCGGCTGAGAAGCCGATATAAGCCGATATAAGCCCATAATCCATAAGGGGATCATATCGCATAGGTGTAAACCGTATAATCCCATATAATCCCGTATAATCAGCCCGGGAGCTTATACCTATGTAAGCCATTATGCCGCGTTAAGTGGTATTATGGCACATTAAGAGTAATTGACGGCAAAAACATGAGAAAACAATGATATTCTGGCTACAAATAATACATGGACTTTGCCTAGCGACGGAGAGTCGCACGGCGCTTCGACCCACGAGGAGGTACTTGAGAGCTGCGACCCGAGTCACCCGCACGACTGGTAGATGCAGCGGGCGGCGGCGAGCCCGCCGGTTCTTCGGTGCGGCGACGGTTACGTGGGGGTTCGGGGGTTGGGGCGGTAGGTGTAGGCTCTCGTTGCCTTACACGGGGGATGGTGGGAGTCTGAAAACGGATCAGTAGGCGGTTCGCGTCGCATATAAGTGACACTTACAGATTCCGCTTGGCCGTTGTTCACGTCGTTGTCGTCGTCGTCGCCTTGATTTTCGTTGCCGACGTCCAGACTCTGTTGCTTCGATAAGGAAAGAAAGACTGTCAATGGATGTTACTCACCGCAGGGGTACTCTGACGCGATGGCACATTATCGAAGGCCTCCATGGCGGATTCCCTCTCAGCAATTTGTCCCTCTCCTCCTCGCGCATCAATATCGTCATCGGCGTCTGGGAAGAGGACGTCGTCCCAGTACTGGAGGAGGTCGATGGCCCAGGCCTTCTTCCTCGCGAGGGCTTTGCGGAGCTGTTCGGCGTAGTCAAAGTAGCGCTTGACGTAGTTGATATGCGTCTCAGGGCCGCGGTCGAGGAACTTCGTGTCTGCGGAGTATAACCATATTGCCTGCGAGGATGTAAGGAGCAAAGTAAGCCGACGATATGAGGCGTACCCAGACAGCCGAATTGGCGATGGCGCCGGTGGTGGTGCGCTTGATGCGATGGAGTTTCTGAACGTGCCCACCCTGAACTGGGTGGGGATGATCCGTGAAGAGGTCCTGCCCGCCGTCCGGGCCACGCAAAATGGAAGCATGAATCTGACAATAATATTGGACTAGACAATAAAAAGTATCGATAACTTACTTGCAGAAGGAAGGGATTCCGGAACAAATGTTGGACGTCGATGTCCCCGTGAAACTCGTCGTAGAGGATTGGCGCCAGGAACGTCGAATAATAGGCGCCTTCGGTCTCGGTGGCGGCGATATACCCGATGCGCTCCTTGAAATGCTGGAAGCGGCTGCTCGAGGAAGAAAAATGCTTATACTCATCCTTGTCGCAAAGGTGGATAAGGCTGGGATGGCGCAAACGGGTGACCGTAGCGGAGCGCTGGCCACCCGTGCCATCTGCGAACTGCGAGAGATTAGTTACAGAGATAGAAGAAAGGAGAAACACGCACTGCGGAAGCAATCCACTCCTGAGTGCGAAGAGGCACTGCTACTTTAGGCAACAGCCGGACAACGTCGTGAATCTGGGCTTGTATGCGGTTCGCCTTGGAGTCGAATTCTGTGGCGAAGTCGAACTCGTCGTCAGCGTCGTCGGTAATACCGCGGCCTCGGCTTCAAGCCAGACCGCCTCGTTGACTTGCATGTGGCGGCCGGCTTTTCGGACACGCTCTTCTGGAGCGCCAGGGGCTTCGACAGACTCATCAGCGTCGTCTGCGCGATTAAAACGCTTACGACGTCGCTGAGATTTGGCAGGGACGAGTTGATTTGAAAGGTCAGCGATCTCGCTTTCCTTCGCAGCATACTCGTCCTCTGCCTCGCTGACGACGACCCCGAGTTGCTCGTGCAGCTACAGCGCATTCAGCAGTAAGAATATAAAGAGAGGAAGGTCACGAACCGCGCGCCCTTGCCGATCGCTCTTACTGGGAGTGAGTTGCTGAACGAGATTGAGAATGTCGCCCAAAGGTCCCTGCGTGCGGGGCGGATCAGGTGTGGTTGGTTCGCTGAGGATACGGCGGGGAGGCATTCGAATGTGGGCGTTGATAGAAGAGAAGAGAAGAGAAAGACGCACCTTAAGTCATTTTTCGTCGAACACTCCACCTGCCCACCTACTCCACCGTACTGGTAGTAATGATGTCATTGTTGAGACTGCGCAATGGAGGGCAGATATCGGCGGCGGCGGAGGATCGCATACTGCTGAGGCGCCTGGAGTCGTCGTCGTCGTCGATGTACATGAGAGTAGAGAGGAAGAGGCAATGTGACTTTGTGACTATGTGACATTATCGAGATCAACACTCTACTAGTACTATTTCTCGACCCCAAGAGTACGGTCTGCTGTTGCTTCCAACGAATCTATTGCCTCGAGCAGACGATCCAGGTCATTATCAAGGTCCTCCAGTACCGCATCTGACACTGAGGCCGACTGAATATCACCCAACGGTGAATCTCCCCCAACACATTTGTCGACCATGATCAGACGCCGTTTTCGAGGTCTGGCTGAGTGCGACCTTTGGTTCACTGCAAAACAGCGGCGGTCAAACTCCCTGTACTAAAGGCAAATTTACTGGCATCCACAGATTTCATTCCATTTTCCCGATCTTCCGATTCCGAGCTTTGAGGTCCAATATTTTCAAGTTCTCTCGCTCGCCGACGCTTCGCTCGTCGTTCTGCCCGCGACCTGACTCGCAGGGCTTGTCTCTCCGGTTCTGAATCAGAGACATGGGTGACATCTGAGCTGGCGCGGGGCATTGTCGTGTGTAACAGTGTAAGAGAGTATGCGAATCGCCAAGTGTCAAGTCCTGCTGGTGGAGCTGAATGACGTCAGCCCGTAACGCGGTCTCGTGCGGTCGTTTCTTATCTTTCTTTCTTTTCCTGCTCTTCCCACCATGCCTTCCAAACCCAAACCCAATAAGCACCGTGCTCGTCGGCATGCATCGCAGTCCGAACTTACTTTGCGCAAATGCAAGTTCTGTAAAGATCATGTCGCTAATCTTATCCAGCACGAACAAATCTGTAAAATCGACACGAAGAACCGGAAGCAAGTGTTGGATTACCTGAGACAGCATCGTCCGCGAGAAAGGCGTCTCACATCTGGACCTCGAGGCTTGATTACCGTGGTGTGTGTCTGTGTTCATCTCTTTCTTCACCGAGGTTTATACCAATTTTCAGCCTCCTCCCGCCAGTCCCAGTGCTCTTCCACCCGGCTCACCAATGGAAGTAGACAATTATGGGGCATTGGAGGATGATCTAGGCGTACCTGACCCAGACAATGGTCTTGTCGAAATTGAATCCACTGTTCTTCCACCGGAGAGGTTCATCTACGTTCGACATCATCCCAACGCCGAAAAACCGCTTCCAGAAATCATCCCCCTTGAAAGTTCATCCTCGTACATTCCTCCGTCATCTTCTGGATCCCCAGCTCACCCCACCGGTCGCCCGTTTGCCCCATTTCGCAACTTTGCCGACTATCAATTCGCCTCTTGTGCTAGTCTCGTACGCACGACCCTCATGACATCCCAATTTGGGAACCTCATGACAGGGCTCCCAAATTGGGATGTCATGAGGGTCGTGCGTACGAGACTACTCTTGTGCCGTCAAGCGCCCTATGCCGAAGGCGGACATCGATGAAGATTTGCGACTGCACCACAGCGGCGTATACTCTTCCGAGTGTTTGATTACGTTTCGCAACCATCGCGACCTTAATCAGTCCCTCGCCGCGGCTCGCGTCACCAATGTCGCAGTAAGTAATCTACGACGAATGCTTGAATAATACTCACGCGATTTCCAGTTTGAATCGAGAACATTTGTTGTTAAATTCAAGGGGAAGAGCTACAACATTGACGTTGAATTCCGTGACCCATGGAAAGTCATGAAACGTTGGATTCGCGATGAAGCTCTCGCGTCCGTCAGCACCTGGTATTCACAAGAAAAGTATCTGTGCTTGAACGGCGAGATCGATTTATCCAATCCACTCTACGACGAACCCTGGACGGGAACGGATTGGCGCGAGATTGATGTGAGTCATTCATATATCACTGCAGCTGTGGCTGTCGTAGCTAACTTTATACAGGATAATCTCCCGGAGAAAGCGAAATACCCGCCTTGCTTTGCCGGCCTTCACATCTGGCTGGACAAAGGTCTTGTTTCAACGAAGGTGAAGATGCACCCCCTCCTCATCCGAGCCTGCTGGATCGCGTCAGAAACTCGAAATGGTTCTGGGAATGGTGGTGGGACATTGGCGGGATTTGTTAGACTGGTATGGCAGATTGTATCCGTTGTTCATTAAGCTGGATTTCTAACATTCAGATCTCAGCCACCGGAATTGCGTGAAATTGACCCCAAGACACTGAGCGGCTCCGCGCGCTCCGAGTATGATCAACTCAAACGCCAGATTTATCACGCAGTTTGTGGCTTGATTTTGTCCTCGTTGCGAGAGCGCTCGAAGGGTGGAGAGACGTTCAAATTTGGGGACGGGGTCATCCGTACAGCATATCCAGGAATTCTTATCGAGTCAATGGACTTTGAAGAAATCGCGGCTTGGCTTGCAATTCGGAACTCGAAGGAATTGCATCCATGCCCGCAATGCCTTGTTCATCGAGACGAGCTTCACCATCTCTCCCACGAATACCCGGCCCGTACAGCAGTCTCGACGAAGCGTGTTATGGCGGACGCACCACCGGGACCAAAGACTGCCCGGGAGGAATACCTGAAAGAATACGGTATGCATGATTTTAAGGTGCGCTTTTTCGGGTTCCCTTTGAAAATTGGTTTATACCGTTGATTTTATAGCACTTTCTGTGGGAGTTTGGGAACTCAGACCTGTACAAAGCCGTCAGTTACGATAAACTCCATTTCTTCGACGGCGGAATATTCGGACGACATGGCTGGGGTCTTTTGAAAGAATATCTTCAAAACAATCAGCTTGCCTCCACATTCAACCAATCGTACGCCTCCTCTTTTCGTTCCCGCATTCTGCTCAGATCAAGATATAGGATGGATCGGTTTCCTCGCTGGCGCAACTTGAAGCACATATCCGGCGCTACCAACATCAACTATTCGGAGGGCCAGACATTTGTCGACATCCTTAAGGCCTAGGTATGCTTAAATCATTAGCTTCACGAAAACATATCATATTGATCCTGTTCCTAAGTGTGTTCTACCGTGTCTCGTGCAATTGGTATCATCCGACTCCGGGCTCGTTCAATTCATGCGCGCACTTCAAAAAATTCAAGTGATGCTCGGGTTGGAAGTCACGACAAAGTCACGCCTCGAATATCTTAGGGAGCTGCAGATCGAATACAAAGCCTGCTGCGAGGTGAGAACGTCTTCATTTCCAGTTCAAGCTCGATCTACTCGTGCTCACAAAAAGTGATGGCGTCGCTGGTTTTTCACATTTCTGGACGGTGGATGAATGCCTTTGCCCAAATCAAAGTGCTAGGCAGTGTAGAATGACTACGCGCATATTCCTAGCACCATGATTTGATCAATAAATTGTGATGCGCGATCAAATGTCCGAAAAAGGCAAAACACCCAAAATTCAGCTTGCCGTGGGATGTTTTTCACCAAACTTCAGATCAGCCAAATTGTAGCCCTGAAGGAGTAGACAGACCTGGCACTTTGAACCATCCGAAAATATACATGCAATACCGAGATATGTGGACTTCAAAGTCGGGAAAATTAGCAAAAATGGCCAAAATTGACCAAAAACACAATATTGCACGGGTTATAGCGACAGAACCGATGCATATTTTTGCCCGATTCGAAATGCCACATCTATCTACTCATTGAGGGCTACAATCTGGCTCATCCAGATTGTGACGAAAAACATCTTGCGCCAAGCTAGATTTTGGTGGTTTTGCCTTTTTCAGCCATTTGATGGCATATCATGATTGTTTGATCAAATCATTATGCTAGAAATATGCAAATAGTCATTCCAGCCACCTAACACTTCGTTTCATGAAAAACCCTCCATTCAGTGTCCAGAAATCCAAAAAAGAAGCGGCGCCATCACTTTCCGTGACACCGAGGAACCAACATTTTGGTGAAGAAAATAACCGAGAAATACGGCAAATCCTTCAACTACCTCAAACATCACTTCCTCAGCCACGCCATTGACAACTTTCAAGGAAAGGGGACAAGCCGAAATCAGAATACACGCGTCGGAGAGGGTTTCCAGCAGGAGGTCAGCGAGATCAAATTACCAACGGCAAGAACTTGACTATGAACTGCATATAATATTTGCTGATGAGTTGTTTGTTTGTGTTGTCTCATCGCGTGCGTCGTGACATCTGTGACACTCACATCTCTCAGGCTCGGGGTCTTCTGGCGGAAGGGGCTTGTCTATCTTAGCTTAACTGAGTCGACAGAATGCTTCAGTGCAGAAGGGACAAAAATCTGACTAGCTGCGATAGGTATGATATTTTGAACTTACCTTTATACGGCAATTTGCTGTGCTTGCCCCAAGCAGGCCACTGATTGGCTCGGAGCGGCTCATCAATCTAAAGGTATTATCGCTTGTTGGTGTGTAGAATCCATTACACTGGCAATTCTGTGAAAAGATCTAGGTTGTACAATATCAGAGGAGTAAGAGTCATGGATTTTGTCTGTTGTGAAACAATAGAATAGGATACTAGTGGGCAACTGCTCAAGATTCAAGGAATGAATTCTCGCGTACATTCAACTCGAAAGCTCAACCAAAAGCCAAACAAAACTACTACAATAGACCGAGTGCAAGTCGCTGGTCCATACTCATCCTCGTCTTTCTGACTTTCGCTGGCCGATCAGAACCCTCGGCCTCATTTTCCTTGTCCGCCTCCAGGGCTCTCTTCCGAGAGCGAGTTGTCGAGGCAGCAGCGAGCTGCTTCTTGAGTTCAATCCGAGAACTCTCTCCTAAGGATGGCCGTTGTTTGCCCGCCGTTGGGGCAGGAAGAAGGCGACCCTTCAAATCGCGTTCTGTGTGAAACTCAGACAGGGAGGGATCGCCGTACATCAGGAAAAAAACCGCAGCCTATGAAGCCATACATAGCCCTGATAGTCATTGTAGTCCCGTAGCTTAACCCCTAAAATATAGCTCTCACCCAAGTTATATAGCACACTGTAGCTCGGCTATAGCATCCCATAGCACCATAGTTCTATAGCACAGTAGCAGATGTAGTCCCACATAGCTCTAGATATTTGTGTAGTTGACCTCTGCAGACAAAATATAGTGAACAAATGTTCATTGAACAACGATAGAATTACAGGAATATATACACAACTACAACCTAAACGGGAGACGGCGATGTGTAAGGTGGACACGGGATGAGGCATGTCTCGCCAGAGCAAGATGGAAAGGCGTACAGAAAGGGGTAGAAGGAAAGGGAAGGGTATGAGCTGAGATGGCGAGCGCGCACGGGTGTGAAACAAAACAAAACAATTCAGTCAGGTAAGGTAGCGGACACACAAATACAGTTGACCAACGTGATCGAGCCTTTTTGAGCGGAGGTGGTCAGTTCAAGCTGTAGTCCGTTGAGTTCGTCATAAGTTCCTTCATTCCAAGCCTCTTCGTCTGGTGATTCCATAGCTTCTTTATAATTACGTGGGTCATCTGGGTATTCGACGTTAATTGGGTTTTCACATAAGTAAGAATTAAGTTGGGCATATAACTTAGCCTCCTCCCCATCGTCATCCTCTGGAGTCGCGGCCTCCGTCTCCAACCACTCATCTAAGATCGCCTGCTCTCCGCAATCCTCCACAGGGTCAGGTTCAGCTGATAGGGCACCTGGAGGGCGGGCGGGGCGTCGAGGACGTTCTGAGCGGCGGAGTGTCGGCGGTGACGGCGCTCCAGAGGTGGCGGGTTCTTCGGAGGCAGTTGATGTAGGTAAAGATACTGGTAATGAGTCGGGGGAAGGGGGGAGTGAGGTCGTTAGGGAAGGGTCGTTTGAGGATTGGTCGCTGGGGACGGTGGAGGACTCAGGCGGGGAAGTTTCGGATTGACGAGTCGCCAACAAGTCTTTCTTCAACTTCACCCGGACTGTGTCGTTCGACTCAATAAAACGGACATCAAGAGAGTTGTAAACTATGCCGGTGGATCGTTCCCAGCAGCGGTACGCCTTCGCCTGTGGTGCATATCCAATGAGGACGCATTCGATGGAGCGTGCATGAAGTTTGGGATTATGTCCACGGACGAGAACGAAAGCCCTACAACCAATCTCACGAAGATGCGAGATGTTTGGCTTCTTCCCTTCGAATGACTCGTACGGTGTGTTAGCATTCGGCTGTTAATCGGGTATGCGGAACGCGCCTGATGCGCGGGTGTCGGAGATGCCCGGATGGGCAGTGTACAGTTGTGGACACACAAAACTGACAAGTCACGTTACGACTGATCTAGAGTTATTTGGGACCGAATTTTAATTTTCCTGGACTCAGAATTACCCAAAGAGCTCAAAAAACATGCTCCGAAGTTTTTCCTACGAGAAAGTTGCGGCGGCCAAATTTTTAGCCCAGAGCCGTTTCCCAGATTTGCTGTTTGAGGCGATTTCCGAGGATCGAAAAAAATGAGTTTTTTGGGCACTGCCACCTAATGTTGCCGTGACTTAAAAAGTCGGGTCGCGACTTGGCAAGTCGACCAAGTCGAGGATTTGACTTGACTCGACTTGACGCAAGTCCGACCAAGTCACTTGAAGTCACTTCAAGTTGACTGGAGTCGTTCAAGTCAAAGACATATCTCACTGGATGTTGAGATCGTATGTGCAAGTCACAGGATAGAAGAGAAAGACGGTCAAACTATATGTAAAACATGTATATAATCAATCACATTTCTTCTGGCATCGGCAGCTCGTCTGCCTCCATAAACTCACAACTATCTGCGATTTCGCGTCGAATATCAGCCCTTTGATCCTCTGCTGCTGTTACCCAATCACGCAGCCAGTCTTCCTCATCTCCCTCAATCGGCGGTGCCTGCCAGTCGGCCACAAAGTTTAGCCGACTTTTCTTGAAATTGAATTTGAGCATTTGAAGCGCTTCCATCAGCATTGGACTGATACGATTCCGTCGCTTGGTGTCCGTCTGAGCTGATGACGAGAAGACTCTCTCCGAAGGGACAGAGGTCGCCTGGATGGGAGCGTAATCAGTGAAAAGGCGGTAAATTCTCGGCCACGTCGTTTTCCCGTGATTCTGATATTCAAGAACATCAAATTGAGTAAACGGAGGACGTTTGAGAAACAAACCATCCAGTATCCAATCATATCTGTCGTCTGCCTTGGAGGTATCGGGCTCGCCATATAGTTATTGATTTCTTCCTCGATTGTCGAACTTATCCCGCTGTTGCTGCTACCCGATAGCGAGAAGTTGAGATTTTGAGTCTGGTTGCGGTATCGGTTGGCAGCCAGCGCTATCCCGGCTTGAGCAGGCATGGCCGAACGAGAGCGGGAGTGTGACCGAGAAGGCGGGCGGGAATAGTCTGAGCTTGAACCGCCGACGGGGGAATCAGATTCAGCGTCACGCCGGGTTTCTTCATACGATTGAAGCTTATACCGGCAATTAATGAGCTGCGCAAAAATCACTACGAGATTTTGCTCACTTTGCTTAGAATCGTTTCCCTAGCCGCCCTCTGCTCCTCCTGAGACCAATTCTTCTTGATCCATTCAAACCGAATGGATGGGTTGATAACTGAAGAGATTGTTACCCGTTGATAGAATAGATAAATAAAACCACTCACACATCGCAATGATATATGCGTCGGTCTCACCCATCCGATTGTAATATTTTGTTGCGACAGCCAAACCGGGATCAAGAAACTTGTGAATGTTCTCCGCCTCAAGATCAGGGTCTGCCAGCATTGCTTGCCAAGAGGTCATGAAGAGTTCGAATGCAGGTACAGACGCTGCCAATATTGGTGTATTCTCAACAGACATAGTGCTTTGAACGGCGTGTGGTTGCTAAGAACTGATATGAGAACGGGATGATCTCTGTGAAACAAGAATCAAACCTGGAGAATAAGCTCCATGAGCTCGAGGCGATCCCAATGCTTGTTTTCCAGCTCATGGCGGAAACTGTCAACCCCACGGAAAAACCGCTTCACTGGCTGAGCAAATGTAAGCGGCGTAAAAAAACTCGTGTCGTCAAATTTAGCTCACCTGTTTCAAGTATCGAAGCCGGCGTAACATATAAAATACCGAGTCCCAGCGTGTTTTCACATCTGGGAATAGAGTCACGACTGCCAGGTGAACCTTTTGAACCTGATCAAGCCCGACAAAAACAGTCCATCGTCCCGCCGTATTCCCTTCAACAATGATAGCATCAAGCTCATCGC
Source organism: Favolaschia claudopus (assembly GCA_037176885.1). Lineage (NCBI taxonomy): Eukaryota > Fungi > Basidiomycota > Agaricomycetes > Agaricales > Mycenaceae > Favolaschia > Favolaschia claudopus. The sequence continues at coordinate 933,016 of JAWWNJ010000102.1, forward strand.
GCCGCTGTCCCGATTTGCGAACATAGGCAACAGTCTTACGGGCTCGGCGAATAGGACCAGCTTTACGCGACACAACTGTGGTGCGCATATGCCGAGCCGGGGGAGCGTCAGAGGAAGAGCTTTCCGTGGCCGGCTCGGTCTCTGTGTCCGAGTACACAGCGTCACCGTCCTCCTTCTCCATGACCTTGATGACGGCCTGTGAGCACAGATTGATAATATGAGCAAAGCAACGTATGTAATTTTTTTTCTCGTCAAAATCTGACAGGGATCCCGAAAGAGCGAGGTGAAGCATCATTGACGCGTTGTTTGATGCATTATCGAGGGTAAAGTGCCCAACCTGATGTTTGATGAGTACGCTTCCAAAGAGAAAGCAATGAAAAACACACCTTATCCAGAATACCTGCACTCTCAAAGATAGAGATCACAATGCGTGCCAGACGCTGACCGCTATGAGCTCCCCGCACACGTCGGAAAGCCAAAAGAGCTTGATGGAGTGTGGCTTGATTTGTTTGCCCGCTTCCATCTTTCGTTGGACCAAGCCAGTGAGCTGTGATTGCAAGGTACGGGTGCATGCCTTGACTGCTCCATATATCCGCCGTAAAGCTGATTTTGCCAAGTGAAAGCTGATAAAATGACAACGGTAGAATATTAGAGATTTAAAATGAATCGGGGAAGTGTATACGCACTTGGAATGCGGCCTTAAGCTCGTGGAAATAATCGTACCAGGCTTCGATGATCAAACTGCGTAATTTTGTGCGGCGAGGAATGTCTCTGTCCTTCAAGGACTCGCGAAGAAGCAGTAGAAGATCGCGAAAGTCACGATCTTCGATGAGGTTGATTGACTAGAATGTTTATCAGACGCAGCGTAAGACGGTACAAAAGAATACACACGAGATCATTTGAAACAATCACTTTCACGAGCTGGGCAGTGAGAGCCGGAATAGTGAAGGGAAGGCGTTCGGCTTCTACACCAGCTTCACGCTGCTTGCGACGCTCCTTTGAAAGTTTGTTCGGCAGATTGTATTTGGTTATGATTTCGATATATTGTTCGTAATGCTTTGTGTCGGAGTCTAAGTGGTCTCGACGGGTGGTAAGACTCGACCCTCCCGAATAAACTTTGCTGGAACAGCGTGTTAATTTCTATGCAATGAAAGCAACCAAGGAAATACTCACGAGCAAAGACGACACTTGAAACATTTGTCTTGTGGTCGCTGGGCGAAAAAATATTTGGCGTCCGCAGACCGGTCCACTTTACTCGCAAGGGCTAAAGCGGCAAGCCCATCCTCATTCATCCACACAAACCCGTCGTTGTCGATGGAAGGCCGTACAACCGTCTGCTGCTGTGGCAGCTGGGGTGGGGCGGGGGTGACAACTTCCAAAGCCGGCTCAGTGCCTCGCCGGCGCCGGCCAGCAGGTGCACCTAAGATTGTCAGCAAATCGTCGTAAAAGAATATTTAAAATAGACTCACGATGAGCTGGTTGTGGAGCCGGCTCCGGAGCGGGTTGCACTGCTGGCTGCGAAGGATCAAAACTGTCGTCTGAATCACTGCCCGAGACATTGAGTGACAATGCATTAGCAGCGGTGGCACCTGGTGCACGAGCTAAGCGTCGAGGAGCGCGTTGGATGACTGGAAACTCATCAGATTCAGAGGAATCCGTGGTCTGTTCGTAAGAACGACGGTCGCGCTGCCGTGGACCAGGGCTAGCCATCGCTGTATTTTGAGCAAGACGCGATGCCAATTCGTTGGCTACACGGTGAGCACGGCTAGGAGTTCTCGGATCATCTGTCGCCTTTGAGGAGATATCAAATTGAGATAGTCGGAAAGGGAAAAGAGATAGACGTACAGAATTGGGTGTAGAACCTTTGATTGTATATTTGTCAGCGAGCCGAAAAGAAGTAATGACACAAACAAACCAGATCGAGAGCCGGATGCTTGTGTAGGCTGTGATGCCCTGAGGAAAACGGGTCCTAGGAAAAATTTGAGAACTTGAAAAGAACTTCTCGTACAAAGAAAAAAAACAAACCAGATCCGGGACTAGTACCCGATGATTGAGCCGGCCGGTAAGACGTAGGTGTTATTGTCGCACCCCCCGGTTGTGTTGCTGACGTTGAGACGAGTTAGCACCTTTATGAATATAATTCTGGAATACAAACACGAAAGAGGTGCAAATCCGCGCGATTCTTGGTCGCTGACGGTACGCGAAGCAGTGGTACGACCACGGGTGGGGTGAGAAGGTCCAGCTACCGCCTGAGCACTTGAACGAGTAGTGCGACCAGCGGGCTGTGGATCTTGCGGGGCAGCAGCAGCAGCTGCATTCGCATTGGCATTTCGGTTAGTCCGGGGAGGCATTTAAATATTGTGAAGGAGAGAGAACTGGGCGGAGAGACGCTAAATAACACTGTATTTAAGCCTGAAGTTCATGCAATAGAAATAAAAGACTAGCCGGGTGAAATTGAAGCTGTTTTCACAAGAGCTGCTTCGCTTGTGAATTGGTCAAACTATTTTAGAGACGTATATTGAGCCAAGTGGATGGTTGACCACTCACAGCAAGCGATTGTTCGTTATTCAGGGGAGTATGCAAGCCATGGTCTTTGTTTGCACGAGGGTCAAGTTGAAGCCAGGTTCACAAAGCCTGCTTCGTTTGGGAATCTGTACTGCAAAGATAGAACATATCTTGGAAGAAGTCAACCACCCGACCACTCACAATTATTGATCATTCCAGCCCATGATAATCAAAGAGATATGAGGGTTCTGGAGGGAAAACGCGATGTCTGCAGCGAGGACACTCTCAACCGGTCGACTCATCTGGGCAACTGGACGAGGGAAAATGAACCCGTGAATTAGAAGGTTTGTTTGATATGAAATGCAAATGAAATGTCGTGAGTTGAGCGACGAAATGGAACCAGAAACAGATGAATTTCGATCATGCGGGACACAAACGACAACGAGATTGAGGGAGAGGCTATAAATATGAGTGGATTGCTCCAGATAATGACCGAGTTTTCCGCAGACATGGACAACCCATTTCCGCTGCTCGAGGATTCAGCTGCCAATGTAAGTCAAATACTGCTAAGACTCTTTAGTGTATAACCTCACCTGTAGAGTTTTGCTGCGTTTGACACCGGTGTCTCACGTATCAGGCAAGCTATTAGATGGCTTCGACTTTGCGTTAGAGGAAACTCGCGCGTGCGCCATGTGGCGGAGGTGATACGCGGGGGTGACTCAGGATATCCCGAGTACATCTACGCTGTTGATTTACGCCGTGTGACGATTCCTTACTTCTCTGATTCCACTTACACAAATTTGCCCGTTGATTTTTTTTTTGCGTGCAATGACCTTCAGCTAGGATTTTTTGTGTTTTGTGCATCACTGTGTCGCCAGAGAAGCTGCGTATGAAGCGGCTGGCTGTGCTGCTCTAGCATTCCAGCCCGAGGTGGTACACTTCAGCCATGACAGTTGGCACCGAACGTCGTCGAACGAGTCAGATGAAGATTGCGAAGAAGATTTGCCTGAGCTGGTTGACGCTGATATGACTTGGGATTCGGACAAAGATGATATTCCTGAGCTTGTTGACATTTATACCGACTGAATAACATTGTTGAGTTGTGGCAGAGGACTGTGGAGGACCCATTTCGACCAGAGAGAAGAGTAGGAGAAGAGAGAAGGCGGCTGATGATCAAATTGATGGCACGACAGCCTCCAGCTAAACAAATGCAAAGCAAACACGCAAAATCGAGTTTTTGAGCATCTCTAATGTATTCTCATAACTAGGTTGAACAAATACAAAATTATACCCGACTTCAGTCGACTCGAGTGACTTCAAGTCAACTTGAAATGACTTGCCAAGTCAGTACAAGTCGGCTCGATTGACTCGGCTTGACTCGACTTAAGTTGATTGCGACTGGGCGACTTGGCAACCTGAAGTCCAAGTCGCGGCAACATTACTGCCACCCATTGCCCCTTATGGAACATCAGCACGGGATTTATGGGAGTGTTGGCGTCAACTACAGTCTTTCACCGGTCACTGAGACAAACCGGTCAATGAGACAAACGGCTTGAGCACCGCCAGATGTGGCTATTTCCGCGCAAGTTTTTTTTGATTATGGTCCATTTACATTCTATCTATCTTCCCCGAAAATATTTGGGTGATAGCACATTGTTTACCTTGTCGAGGAATCAATCTTCGAAGAGAGTCCAAAAGCATGAATTTTGAAAGCAGATAAATGAATTGAAAATAGATATGAACATTTGCTTTTCTTCTCGGGGAGCATTCATAGGGCATCTAAATACTCAATACCACACCCAGCTGGCCTAGAAGTCCTTGTTCTTGTACAGAAATAAAGAAATGGTCGTTTGCGACCAATATCTGATGGCATTGTGTGACAATGCCCGAAAAGGAAATCACTCAGAAATTCGTCCTCGTCTGGCGCTCGTCTTCGATTCAGCCTTCCACAGCGCATGGCACGATCCAAATCACTCACCAAACATGCCCAGATCTCCCGGGAGGAGAGGGACACCTTGATGGCTCGGGCGGTGGTCCTATATAGGTTGGAGCAGCAGAAAGACCTTCCGCCGGGTGAAAAGCGAATGAGCCTCCGTGCTGCGTGCAGAAAAGTGGAAGGGGCCTACCAAGTGGACACGGGGAAGCTTATATCTCTTGGCCACAATACCCTGCGCCGCCTTGCTCAAGGAGGAAAATCTAAAAGCCAGTCAAATGAAGACAAGGGGTGGCTTCTTCCCGAGGAGGTCGAGACTGTCATTGCATTCCTGATTGAGCTGGCGAACCGCGGCTTCCCTCTCAACCACAAACGGCTCAAGGAGATCGTCGACGAAATCCTTCGTGCACGTCTAGGCGAGAAGACGTTGATTCTCGTCATTGAGGTGTTCCCGAAAGACTATGGAGTCCACAAGGAGTTGTTGAAGGCGTTTGAAGTCGCCGACTGTGTGTGTCAATGGCGTGGAGGCTTCATTGATATTTGAAGAGGCTGTCAATGAGTTGAATTAGATGAATATGCCGCCCTGAAAAAGATAACCACACACCTGGCATCCCCTCGTCCACACTAGAGCGCGTTGATGTCCCACCACTGGCCGCCGAGTCCATACGAACGCGTTTCCGGGAGGATTGATGGGCAGAATGAGGTGTGTGAACTCTGTTCTCTTTGTCCCCATCCTCTTCAGCCTTGATTTTGCGGTGTGGACTGGCCTGGCGCGTCGAGGACATGGAGGTGACAAGACGTGTTGCGTGATGTCACAGCGTGATACGCCGGCCATCAAAACTTTTGTGACTGTCTCATTGATACGGGAATCGGGCATTTCGAGTCGTTCAGTGAAGAGCTCTCGCAATATGCTGGATAAAATTCTGAGAGTCCGGGACAACATATATACAATGTATGTACACATATCTGTCTACTTTATGTGGCTGTTTAGGTAAGAGGTAGACTTCAAATTGGGATCTGAAAATGTTTGTCTCAGTGACCGGTGAAAGACTGTAGCTGTTTGACAGGTGATGTAATAGTCAAAAACATTTTATATCTCCACAACGGCTCGATAGAATCCTTTCTTTTATTCAGAATCATATTCTCCCAGCCAATCTGCGTCTATTATATATTTTTTCATCAATTTATCATGAAATTATGACGGCAGCCAAAATTTTGAGTGTCACGTAACTTGTTCGGCTATTTGCGGCCCAACCGCTCGATAGTTTTGAGTGATTTATATATGGATAGAGAGCGTTCAACGAGATCTATCGATTGGTGCACTTTTCAAAAAAAATTGGGTGGGAAAAATTTTCTTGTCAGTTTTGTATGTCCACAACTGTAGTTCATGACAGAGAGGGATTTGTAAGCCAAGCCATTTATTTATTGGGCTTGAACTCCGAAAACCGGAGCTCGCTGCGCTCCGCCAGACAGACGGGAGAGCCAAGGCAGCCCACAACCAACAGCTCACCATGAAGCAGCCACAGGCGGGCGAGAACAGGGTGAAGCGCCACAGGCTCCACAAACAAGGGAGGGAGGAAGGCAGAAAGAGGGAGCAGGGGAGGGTGGGGAGGGGAAGGGAAGGGAGCAGGAGCAGGGAGGGGAAGGGAAGGGAGCAGGAGGAGGGGAGGGAAGAGGCTAGATGTCAACAACAATTGACGGGACAGCTATGGCAACATGAGCAGGTCGCGTTCCAGATTTTGGGAGGGGCCAGTGGGGATGCGACTGGCTGAGGGAAAGCCACTTGAAGCGCGAGAGAGCATCAGCGACCGAGTTCTCGTCGGTTGGGATCCAGAGGAAGCGGAAGGCGAAGTTGTGGCGTACCGCCAGAAGGGCAGCGGAACAGGGCCTGAGTGGGAGGGTGATCAATGGAGCCAGACTGCAGGCAGGTGGAGATAGCTTCATTATCAATGCGGAAGACAATCTCAAAACCTGACCAACAGTGACCCCAGATCTCCGCAGCTCGAAGGACCGCATACATCTCCTTCCAGTGAATTGGATGTCGGCGGTACCTGGCTGGCACCGGCTCAGTGAAGAAGATGTCACTGCTTTTCCAATGGCCACCAATACCGAGTTTCCCACTAGCATCAGTGAAGACCTCGAAGCTGATTCGAGGAGGTTGAATCTCAAAGATGCCATTGAAGGTGGGCAGAAACGTGTTCCACCACACAACATCGAGCTTGGCGGGGGAGGGGAGGCGACGTCGGAGATGGCGAGGGAGGAGGGCAAGGGTACGCATGAAGTCGCGGATGCGGCGAGTGAAGAAGCGACGGACAGGTATAACGGACTGGGCAAACACCAGATGGCCGCACAATTGCTCGAGGTCATGGTAACTGGCAGAACCTCGAGACAGACAGCTCACCCGGCTTTGATAACGCGCCGTCAGGGGGATTTTCCTGCGACGGAGTTGGCCGAGCTACTTCCGGGGGTTTCGAGGTCCGACGGGCGCAGAAGGGTGCAGTGTGGTGGGAGCTCCCGCAATGAGAGCAGACATGGCGTCGCGGGCACCGGCGGCGTCCATCCCAGTAGCCTCCCAAACGGTTGTGACCCCAGCAAATCTGTAAACGCACTAGTCTCGTAACAAGACTTTATATACTCTTTTGAAGATAGTCGTTCAAACGTATATAAAGTCTTGGATTTGTCGAGGGGTCACGCTGAGGAGCGACATCCATCAATGATGAACAGGTCGGCGTGATGACGGCTGCCCGTTTTGGAAGAATCCACTCAAAAAGGAAGTACGTCCGAGACGCGCTCACTTTACAACTACCTCGCGTTCTTCCGCGTTTTCTCTTGCTACCATGTCCGGGGAGGAGTCGATTATCAATTTTGACACCTCTTCGCCTATACAGCACCAATTCCGAGTCAATAATGCGAGTGAAGGCCGGGATCGAGATGAATCAGCTACAACCTCTCCCGAGTCGTACATGCACTACATACACGAATTCCAGCTACTACACACACCCGAGACACCTTCCCGGGTCCCCGCCGACTATGCTGGCCATACAAGTTCATTCTCTGGCCCAACACCTCAGCTATACCAGCCATCTCTGATTACATATGCTGCTACTTCTTCCTTCCAGAGTCCTCTGTATGGGTTTCACCCTGTTCATTATACACCTCTATATCATCATTCTGCTGAACTGGGAGCTCAATCCACCGAGTCTGGAGATCAATCCACCGAACCCGACGTCGAATCGGAACCGAATTCCGTTGCGCTTGTCACACCGATTGAAAGCCTTAGGAAACAAATGGCAGAGGCTTTTGCGCATGATCTGTTCAACGGGATCATTCCAGACACAGCTCTAGGAGGACGCCAACGTACACAATTCAAATGGCCCCCGGGGATTGAGGTTTCTGTGGAGGATCGAGTTCTAGTGGTGCTGCGAGCAATCAAAAGAGCCGGCTTCTCGACTCTCGGGGAATTTCTAGCGGAATTATTCCGCAATGACTTCAACAAGCATCCGACAGTTTATCACACTATAGCATCGTTTCTTCGAGCGAAGGAGAAGCGACTTCAAAACCATCCCATTGCCATCATCAAGCTCATTTTTGAGCATCGGAAATCCCAGGATTACATTGACGGTGTGCCCGTGGAACCCAACTTTGAGGTTCCCCGTTATGCACTACCTCCATCTGTTCGACTCGAAGCTCTTATCCCATCTCCTGCCGAGAATACGACCCGTAATGCCATGATCAATTGGGCATGATCAGGCGTTTTGAAATAGAAACTCGGGAGCTTCTCCTTCCTACTCATGGATTTCTGCGTCGAAAGAAGGATGCCCCGCTTACTTGGGACATGCTATTGCTCTTGGACATGTTGCGCACACAAGAAACTGTTTCTTTTCACGCGCCCCGCCATCTTCACCCTCTTTACAACAATCGCCGTCAATCGCAATGCACGAGCCAACCTCGAAGCCACCGCAGGGCTTATTGCAAACCCAGATCGACCAGAGGATTCGAATCTCGATTCTGCAGGGCCACCTGACCCCCTCCCATTTGCACCCAGCTCGGACGAGTCGGAAGGCTCTTCTGATCAAGGTTCGCCCTCGAGGCCGAGTCCCGAGTCAATTAGTAGCTCTGAAAAGGAATCGGATGGCGAGAACGACTCAGATAGCGAAGAAAATGAACAGAATGATCAATCTGAAATCTTTCCCGAGTTTCTTGGAAGACGGGATCCTTGGCAGGTGCTATGTTTTTGTTATTCAAATTACGATGATTGGAATATTAATATTCGTTCATAGGCAGTCACAGTGTTCATTCTCGCACTGTTGGTTTTCCGAAACCGCTTTGCAATCTTTCTTCCCATCGTTGTCGGTATCTTCCTCTTCACGTGCAACGCCCACCGCGACATCATCGCTTTGTTATGTCGGCTGGGTCTCTCGGTCTCGTATTCCATGATCCTGGCCCAACTTCATGTCCTTGCTGCGGATTCAGCTTCCCAACTGCGTCTGCTGGGGGCATTTAATCCAAATGCAGGCCCCCTGTTTCTCCTCCTCTTTGACAATGTCAATAAAATGAAACGAGCATGGCGGCCCACTTTGGGCCATCAAGATGAGGTTAAAAGTGGTACAGCTGCAACTGTAATTCGTCTGGTTGGTGTTCGCGCTGGCGCATTTCTCTCAGAGCCTTTGCGGAAGGCTTTTCAAGAGAAGAAGCGGAAAAACCTGACGGTGAAACAATTGTATGATGACATCGATTGGGTGCACATTCGGGGGATCGGAAAAGGCACAGTCCTTCGAATCTGGCTCAAGTACATCCCAGCTCTACACTCCCACCGATCTGCGGTGGAAAATTTGTTTTTGTCAAAATATCGAAAGCATGTTCTCCAGTTACGCAAGTCTGAGATACATGCAGCGCGTCCCACCAACATCGATGAATCTTCCACTGCGGGTGTCGCCTCTGTTCTGTTAAATCTGCTTGGTCAACTGTCTATAATTCCAGAAACTCTCGACCGATGGCGGATTATGATCTGTGGCGATCAACTCACAATCGATCGTATTCGGAAGTTACGCTGGTGCAGCCGAAAGGGAAATAATCCTTTCGAGCGATATGAATGGGCGTTTCCTGTCATTCAACTGTGGCACCTCAAATGGAACTGGCAAAAGTGTATTTTTCGTCTTCATTGGCATCACGAACTCGGAACTGGCATTTTTGGGCTGCACTATGACTGCCAGCTGCTTGATCGCGGGAAGTTCAATCCTGAAAAATGCGATTTTTATCCCGCACATCACATCCTTGAGGATCGGTTTGAAACTGTGGTCCTAGATGCCTTACGGTAAGTCAATTTGGACAGTTGTATTATACCTTTGTTCATCCGGATCCTCAGATTGCTATGCGAGGAGGCAACTGGTGTTGCGAACGAACCCGAAATCAAATTGCTTGATGCTATCCAACCCTATTTTAGCCCGCAGGGGCATTTCGAGGACTGCTCGTTCGAGAAACTCGAGGAACTGGCAGACACTGTTTATAAACGATACATGACCAACGCAGCAGCCGAGGTGGCACTGGGACACAAGGATCGCCCAGATATCTATGGTCCGGCATGGAATAGCAGCAGCACGGTTGACGAGTCGGATAATGAAGGTACGGCTGAATACAGTTTGTTATCATTTAATTGATTGTTGAATTTGCAGGCATCGCTTCTGAGGCACCTCAACAGTCGACTGCTCCACCTAGAAAAAAGAAAAGAGCCCGAGCAAAAGTAAGCGCTGCACCTGCGCGCAATTTTCTCGATGCTGGAGATCAAGTAATGGTCACGCTCTGCAATTTCATGCGAATGACATTTTGGTATCTTGAACTGTGTTCCGCCGTTGCAGAGGGCGATATCGGTCGTGTTTTTGAAGTCATTAAGGCAGGTGTCATAATATGATAATCTTTGTATCATTACGCTTATCGACACTAGCTTCTGCGATTTTCATTTTGGGGTGCCGGTTCAACCAATTACGGAAATGAGCTCCTTGAACTGGCTTGCAATTTCCTCTATGAATGGTCTGACCAGCTTGTCCAGTCACGATGACTGATGGGATTGGTCAAGTAGACAATTTTATAACTGGGTTTGCGACTTCGTAATATAGACAAATTGAATGTAAAGTGATTAGTAAAGTATTAGTTCTCTTTCAGATCAGCGCGGGCCACACCGCGCTTTCGTTTTTGTTTTTTCAGGGGAGAGGGTGGTGTAGGTCGATTGGTTACATTTAACAGCGGGGCCTCATCGACTTGCATGAGACTATTTTTCACGTCGGCAATTTCAGCCTTGGTGGGAAATTGTTGTCCGGTACTGCAAATCGGAGGATTGAGTGTAATGCAGGATAAAAATAAGAAATAGAGTGTACGCAATGAATGCCGTGGAGAGCCGATCCACAAGTGCAGACTTCACACCGCCAGTTGCGAGATTGAGGAGCCGACAATAATGTTTGAGAACCGGGATAGTGGCGTGGTTTTGAAGTAGCGCCACGCTGAAGGAGGCCGATCCCTCGAGGTACTCGGATTCAGATTCGGAATCGCTGAGCTTAGCATCTTGGATGCGATCTACAAAGATTTGCTTGAATCCATCAAGGATGTGTGTTAGATACACCAAGAGCTGTGGGCCATACTCATCCAGGTAGTCAAAGCCATCTGCAAGAACACGCAAATTCTCCAGCGAAGTGCAGACATGCGCCTTCTCTACAACTGCATCCATCACATACTTCGGCAAAAAGCACTCGCACGGGTCGTCATCGGAAGGTCTAATGTCTGCCCAAATCCGATGCCGCCAACGATCAAGTAACTGACCCAGGGATTCTTTCATTGCTGTCTCAAGTGCCGGATAGGTCCCATTTGAGCGCAGCCGTGGTCCTGCTTCGCTAGCCACTTTGGCTTGAAAGTGTTCCACCCATCGAGCTACCATATTCAAATCGGCTTTGCTCCCGTCAGGATCATGAATTGGTGCACAACATTCACGTCCCCGAGGCTGAAATTCATCATTATTGTGCTCCGACGAGACTCCCCGAGGGCAGAGGAGCGGCGTGGGATTGAACCAGCGCAGAAGAGACGGAGGAAGTTCTGCACGACGGGCAGCATCAGTCTTCCCCTTCACAGTTTCGTCAACAGAGCCTTCGGCTGGCTCCCGAACCCATTCGGGAGCAAACGCGATTGCTTCTGCCGGTTGGCCGTCCCTCCCTGCGCGACGCAACTGCTGCTCAAGTTTTCCAAAGTCTTTGGGGAGGTCAAGCACGACGACACGGCGCACTCCCGCAACATCGAATCCGTATGTTGCCGTGTCGGTTACAATAAGGATTCGCACTTTTCCGGACTCAAAATCCTGCTTCAGCTGTGTTCGGTAACCGGAGGTGCAGATTGAGTTATACATCTTGATGATGTTCTCGCGACCCGGAATGTGCGCTGGGATGAGGGGGTCCAGGAACGTCATGAGTTGGTCTCCACGAATAATGGTGTCAGCGAAGATGATGGTAAGGATTATGTCGGCCGCAGCCTCCATGTCGATGGGGATGACGAAGCTGACATCCAGGAACTGTCCGTTGGAGGTCGCGTGCTGAAAAAAGCGGGGAATGTACTTGATATTCGGGCGATCGATAGAATAACGAGCATTTTTATATTTGCCTGGATGAAGGCCCAAAGATTTTGCTATGGCGATGGCCTCGGCAGGCGGCGCTGTCGCGGTGACTAGAGCATACAGTGTAGAGCTCGGAAGTCGAATATGCAAGTATACGAGTGATTTATAGCCGGCCTGAAAGACTCCCGGCTGTCGGACGAGCTGCACTTCATCGATGGAAACCCAACGGACTTTGCTGGAAAATGTGCTGCTCTTGAGAAGCGCCGTCATCTCCGATTCGAAGAGCATCTTCGGGGTCATCACCCCCACACGGACATCGTCGCCTTCGGCCAGTTCCTTGAAGAGATCACGTCCAGCGAGACGTGCATCACGAACCGTGTCTTGATTGATTGGAAGTGCGCGCAGACCGCGACGCGACGCGACTTCGGCCTGAAAAAGCGTGTTTAGCCCTTGTAGGAATATAATAGTGGTCCAGGAACACACCTGCTGTTCCACCAGAACCTTTGTCGGCACGATAAGTAACGCGACACCCTTCTCTCCTCGGGCATTGGCCATGAGTGCTCCAGCCATGAGAACCACAGTTTTACCCATGCCGGTCGCGATGACACAGAATACGTGGTTTTTCTTGTTTATTTCAACTGCTAGTTCGAGCTGGAAGGGCCGTAGTTGGGTGAGTTTGCAGCTTGTGCACAAGATGTGCTCCATCCATTGCACTGAATTTTGAGGGTACGAGGTCGTCTGAGCGAGCGAATGTGATTCCATGTTGAGTATTATGCGTAGATTAGGGTAGTAGAGACAAGAGGGAGTCCATAGAGTGAGCTACAAGACGAAGCTCTGAAATAGTGTTGCCGCGAGGTGGAGGTACCTCGGAGCTGAACTCACCTCGACTCGTACAGTCCCACCACGTATGGTAATCGAGGTGATGGCACCTCGAGACCGGTTTTGGATCTGTTACTCAAAAACAGTTCTTAGCACCAGAAAAACGAGATGCTTCCTCCTGAGGAGCATATCCAAACTGCTAGCAACTCAGGCAATAAAAACAAAGCAAAAAAAGTAACTTTTGAGGGCAAACTTCCAAACAAGGACGAGATGACGTCAGCTCGAGGTGGATCAAGTTTTGATACATCAGCACCTCCAACTTCCTTCACCTCAGCTCGCAGCAACACTACTCTGAAAATACGGAGGTACTTCCTTATTGAGCGGATATTGCCCAAACGGGAAGCCGTCATCACGGCGAACGCTCAGATCATTGATCGCTGTCGCTCCTCAGAGCGGGGGGGTGACACGTCCATGACTATAAACGCACCGCTTCCATCAAAATTCTTCCATCACTCGGAGGAGTCCAAGGTCCTCGATCGTCATGGTGCCACTGCAGGAGTCCGTTGGTGTTGATGAGCCTGCCAGGCCGGAGGGAAGGCATCGAGGTCGACCAGCCGAAGGTGGGGGAGAATACGAAGAGGGCAGCGCAAGCACCCAAAAAAGGAAAGAGAGAAGACGAAAAAATGCTGACAGACGGAGATGGAGACTAGGAGCAGGGGGACGAGACTATGGTCATGAAGAAGACGAAATGTCGACGGGGGAGGGGGAGGGAGTCGCCGAGCCAAATAGCACGAGTGGTGGAGGCGGGCGAGACGAAAAGAGGATGAGAGCACGTGATGATGCGGATCACTTTTGCCAATCCCGGTAGTCTTGCCAGACTTTTCAGCTCGTAGCAACGTAGTATGGTTGCGGCCAAAACTTCATGACCAGTCCCAATTTTGCTCAAAATTCTTCAGGATTCGAGATTTAGCCGGAACTAGGGTATGGTTTATAGGCGAAATTTTTATTTTAGAGGAATCGGAGGTACTCCTAACTTAGGGTTACAAAACGCGAAATTTGAACAGCGAAAAACCAAACTTGTGTGTACTAAACTCACGAATTTGAGGCAGCTAATCAAGTCTTTCTCTGCATTCTGCCTCTGCAACCCCGACTTCCGGACCCCACAGTGAAAGTGAAGTCTCTTACAGGCGACATTGATGCTGCTGCACAGCCACCGGTCCGAGTGATCCGCAATCAAAAGCGCGAAATTGCCGTGCAAAACATGGAAACCCAATTTTTCGAAGTTTTGCTCCAGTCCGTTTGTAGTTTACCTTCTTGCAATGCTATTTACACAATCCCAGGATGTCTCAATGAAAACTGACGTGACAATGTCAATTACCAAATTGGGACTGCGACTTGTCCACTGTGCAGAGGGAAGGTTTTGAAATTCATGATGTTGTTCAGGACCTTGTGTTAGGTATTTCGTCGTCATTTGTGTTGAATTTCATGATCTTTTGTCGGGTTTCATGACGAAACGTTATGATCCGGGGTCCTGAAATTCCTAACGACTGTGGGCCCGTTCCTAACGTTTTTTCATGACATTTTGTCATGATCTTAGCAATGATTCGTCCGGAAGTACAACCAAGGTAGCCAGCTATCCCGACGCCTTACTCCTTATCAAACTCCATGGAAGAGGTATAAAACAGGATATATTTCAAGTACTGGACGATACAGTTGCAGTACTACGAGTATAATAATACTCTGACCTTCAAAATTTCGCCACCGTCACGATCAGCCGTACTTTATCAGCTTGCGTGGCTCGGAAACACACTACGGAGAATGAAAAAGAGGTAGAGAAGGGAAGCAACTCACCGGGTTGGGCAGATCACTGAATGCTCTGTCGTCATCAAAGAGCTAAATTACCACGACAGGGAAAGAGCACACTAATGAGCTGCAATGCACTCTCGCAGTATCACTCACCATAATACCCTGCCCAACCACTTCATCCCGGCTCATCCTTCGCCACTCCTTAATCCTTTGAGAGTCTTGCGCACTGCAGAGAGATGTAGTTCGGTTCAAGTTCGGTTACGGCGGTGTGGATTGATCCTAGAGGGCGGTGACGTAGGGAAGGAGGCGTGGTCCGTTACAGCAGAGTGTGTTGGCGAGAGTGGCGGCGGCGGCGGCGCTCTACGATGGTGACTTGGAGGGAGGTCATGGTGGGGGGACACAAGAGGCGTCGTGGCGGCTGCAGCATATGTGTGCTGCGGATGTGGAGCAATGCTGTAAGTGACGTCATTGACTCGGCAGCTCGGCCGCAGGACTTGAACAAAAATTTGCTGGTTTTTCGAGGCCGAAATTCGTGATGTTTCGTCGTGAATGTAGGTTCAAGATTGTTATTTCACTTTTTGAAAGAGAATTATATGCATTATCCTGTAATGTGGTCCCACAGTTGAATATGAGTGCGGTATCACACATTGTAACTTTTAGAAGTTTTGGAGCATCATGAAACCAGTCTTGAAATTCATGACGTGTATTCTAACAAAACGTCATGAATCTTGAATTTCAAGACGATGATCTTGAATTTCATGACAAATACTTCTCACAGTGTGGGAAGCGCAACGATTAGCTTTCCCCGCGGATTATTCGATGAAAAGTGCACCAAAACTCTGAGTTTTTTGTGCTAGGGTAATAGCCACGCATCTGTTCTGCAGATTCGTCAAAAATTCGGGGTCGATACAGTCTGTTTTGAGTGAGATCAAGGGCCAAAGTTTGGCTCCACCCAAATGGGCCAAATAACGTAGAAGAGCAACAACAGTAAACAAAGCTAGAATCCTTCCCCGCAGGTCGCGACAACATAGAGCATGTATATTTAGGCCCTAGAAGTATCATACCACAAATCAAGCATGCACAGGATAGTGTTTTGCCGGCCCTGGCCCAAAGCCAGAAGCCAGCCAAGCCAAGCCATGGCTTCAGCAAGCCAGGCCAAGCCATTTCTCTGGCTTCGTCTGGCTCTGGCTTCTGGCTTGAGATTTTTCGGGCCAAGCCAAGCCAGGTGAGCCATGGCTTCAGCTGCAGGATGTAGTGAGCTCAAATCTACTATACAGTTGACATATTTTGGAAGGAATTACCTCCACATGGTTCAGTATTACTACACAGACTACCGAGCCGCTCACATCATCCAACTTTCAACGACAAACTGACGTCTACTTCCAAATTAGGAAAGTGCCGTCGATTGTTGAAGACTGAAAGTCCGACTAACAGCAACGATAATGACTTCTGTGAGTGATTAGACGATAAGTAGCACATCTCTGCTGCATCACAATGCAAAATTACCTTCACATTAATTTAAACAAGGTTTGGGAATTTTTCCTTCCAAGCCATGGCCCGAGCCAGCGGCTTTGGCTTGGCCCTGGCTTTCGGTGGCCCATGGCTCTGGCTTCAAAAGTTCTGAGCCAAAGCCAGCTCAAGCCAGGCCAAAGCCATGGCTTCCGGGCCAAGCCAAGCCAGGAAAACACTAGCACAGGAACACCAGGTGGTGTTTATATTGCAAGGCAAAATTCACAATTCAGCTGAAAAAATCAAAAAATCAGCAACAAACCAGCTGGTTCTAGCCCTTCAAAGAAGCTATTCAGTCCAGTTTTTTGCCAATGAGAAATATGGTTTGTGGGGACTTTTTGAACACCAAATTTTTCATGGAGATGCTCAAAGGTTTGGGGAAATCACAAACTTCCTTCCAAAATTGGGCATTTTCGATAAATTGCGCTCCCACTGCCCAGGGAAGTAATTTTTAGGCTCCAAAAAGTGGTCCATTGAATTCAGCGACCTCAAAAATGGTAGGAGAGTGCAAATTCCAGCTCGCCAAAATGTCCGCGGGTACGGAATATGCGTGTTGCTCTTCTACGTTACGTTGCGCTTCCCAGTTTACGACTGTATTATCTTTGGAATTACGGCCCCGTCCAAAAGTCCCAGATGCTTCACAATGGTAAATATAACCCCGGCAAATGTAAATGTGGGGTTTTAAGCCCTCCATACAGCCAACAAGCTCCATATTGGGCTCAAGTCAAGGCTCAAGTTGGACCGCCAAGTTTTCCGAACGACGTGTCATTTCCTTATCCGACCGTGTGAACTGGCACGTGTGTCACAGAATCCGAGGTCTTGGATGGCAGGCGCCATCAAGTTCAGACTCTATATAATAGATTTATCGACTATCATAAATCTTGTAGAGTCTGACTTGGTGAGACTACATTCCATGGGGTCGATCGCACAAGACACTGGCAATTCTAGTAGGCGTACCCGTTAACTATCCCGTACATACATTCGTTGGGGGAGATGCTTCGTTTCGTCAATGAGTCTATCATCTCTAATTCTTTGACGAGGAATCTATAGAAGGAAAAATAAGAATTAACGTATCAGGTCAGAATTTTCAGCTGCAACTCACTCGGAGAATTGACGAATCTGCTCTTTTTCTTCCTGCGTGGGATTGTTTGGCAGTACGGCATTTATTGTGTTCAATTGAAATATCTTGAAATAATGCTTGCAGATCGTCATCATTGGCGGAGACGCGCTAGAATAGCCGATTCAATCGAGATTTAAGCATGAAATACGATGTAGCACACATTTGCGACCTCGACGATAGTGTTGACGACGGTGAATGGTAATCTAAACGGCGTGCCCCCCAGCATCGGCTCGATCTTCTTGGAGAGTAGAATGAGTCCGAGTTTGAGCGTTTCAAAAGAAAGAGCAGTATGCGATGGAGATATTGAGATAGGCGTGTCGGAGAGAGCCGAATTATGCAGGCTAAGTATCCTGAGCGGTAATCGGTCGTAGAATGTGCTGCTCACCCGGGGAAGTAGATCCTGTACCATTTGGTTGCTCAGGTGGTGCAGACGATGGCTGCGATGAATCGATCTTCATGGCTCACCGCCGAAGAAGTCGCTTGATTGTTTTCATACGATCGCCAGGTAGAATAGAGAGGTTGTGCAAGCGACCCCAAGGGGTGAGGGAAAACCTAAGCGATGACACCGACTACCCCCCAGGACCTCGAAAACCAGACCCACCACCACCCGTGAGAACCTGCCTCATATGGGCAGCTGTCATCCTAATCCGGCAGCCGGCCTCGGCAATTTTACGTCCACTCAGTGCAAAACCTGCTCAGTTACAGTGTATCTGTATAGTTGGCCATATAAAACCACCCAGACTTACCAGAACTAAGTTTCTCCGCATGCTGTCAATTTATGCCGTGCTCTACTACTCGGCATTACCAAAAGTAACCGAATTTAGAAACGCCTTGCTTGCGACCAGCTAATACAGTTAGCAGTTGGTTCAGCTGGTGGGAGAGGGAAAGGGTGGTCATATGATATTGCACATGACGCGCGCCGAAGTTATTGGGCTTTCCCTGTGCTGATTTTCTATGTTTGTTTATTTATATGCCAAATCAACAATTTCTTGCTCTGTTTTAGTACCCTCATTGAAGGATGAAGATAGCCCAGCAAGCTCTGAGCTCTCAGATACAAAGTCATGAGATAGTAGACCTAACTTCGAGGTACTCACCTACCTGAGATCCTGGTGACTGTGTTCCAAAAAAGGCAAACACTGTTAAATTGATGGTATTTTGAAGATTAATTCACTCACCCACTGTGTGATAGCTTACCCCAAGTTTATATCATGAAAGTTGTAGCAAACACACTGTGAATGAACCCTTCATCGCTCAAAGCTCCTTGACCATCGTAATTTGTGGGAAAAAACGCCGAATTCGGTTACTTTTGGTAACTGCGAGTATCGTATCGAGCCCGTACACGCACATAAAATTGCAGTTTACATTGATTTTGCACTGGTTTCGACGGAAGAAAATGTGTGCAGGCCTGAACAAATAATTAAATAATGTCTACAAACGACCACAGACACATGAGCTGAGACCCAGACTGGATGCAAGCCAGATATGAGGTGGAATTCAAGCTTCATTGGTGAAAAGCCCAGCTTAGGACCCCGGACTACCGATTCACGTAACGGAGGTTGTCCATGTCCGGGATTCCACGGACCGTGACCCCTTGAGCGACCCAGGTCGCTTTTAGCCCGTTCAGATTTCCGCAGCGATGAATACCAGGTGTGAGATCTAAGCGACCTAAAAGAGTATTGTCCTAGGACATTCCTAGGTCGCTGGGATTTTACATCTGAGACTCCTCCCTGTGGAGATCTGAGCGGTTCAATAGCGACCTGGGTTGCTCGCACAACCTCCCTAATGGCGTTGGGTCGTCGTTACAAGTAGGAAGCAGACCGGCGAATACGATCAGCATGGGAAGAAACGAGGCTATACCAGTTCACAGCTCTGTCAATCAACGCTCGCCCAAGAAGCTTTCGAGTTAAGTACATATGTCCCATGGAAAATCATGGGTGCGCGAAGAAGGGATAAGAATTGGTACAGCCATACGACCGTGGCTTCAGATGACTCGTAGACGCCCAACAGCAAACCAAGGTCCAAGAGGCGGCAGCTGTTGCTTTGCTAAATATGCACAGAAATCTGGGAGTGGGACATCATAAGAAGCCCGGGGACCACTATCCGGCCCCGCGCGCGGCGGTGGGCCGAGGCGGGCAGGGGCTTGCGATGCGCGTTTTGGACGTGGTGGCGGGGGACGAGGTCGGTGTCACGCTGTGACGGACTGATCAGTGATGCGACTTATGCGCTGGTTGCGCCGCACTGCGGCCGCATCAGTCAGAAGCCGAAGTGCGCCGCGATTGATATACAGTGGCAATACACGAGGCCGAATCACGCAGATGCCAATCACATCCCACGTTTGCTCCCAACCAGTAATATACGCGGCCCTGGCAACCGGCTCCGCGGCATTGGTCGGCATCGTAAGATGGCGGCCTCCAGTGCCGAAAATCGATCACACACTGAGTTTCACCGGCCCCCACCTGTCTACCTACTTGGCTGTCTGCACCTTCTTGTTTATTCTATTATTGATTCATTTCTTTGTCTCTGACAAAGTGGTGTATCACGCAACAAAGCAAGTACTCAGTGCTCTTGAATTCACCTCTCCCTATCAACCTTGTCATAGGCTCTGATACTAGGGACTGACACTCGTCGGATTGACTGAATCGTATCTGCGTTCTTTTCATAACTCGCCATCGGCCTCGTTGGGAGTTTCTTTTGTTCTGAAAGCCGCATTTCCACCCCAGCAACCGGGCACCTCGTTCAGCGGGAGCGTCTGCGTGCTGAGCTCCGGACCAATTCTTCGAAACTCCTGAAAAGAAAGCAGCCAAAGGTGGCCGAGCAAATTCTTGAAACATTCCCGAGCAGTCGTGTGGTGGATCTCTACACTGCACCCTTCACGCCGTGATCCTTCAATTACGAGGGACCAGCTCCACAAGTCAATTCCTGGAAGCCTCGCGAGCCAGTTATCCAGGAAATAGTGACGTTTGCAAGGCAGCAATTAAAATGGGACGAAGAAGCGGTGAAAAAACGTTTTCTTACCATTGTTTGGCCTGGCATAGGTTTTAGGATGATTTCTTCGGGTTGTTCCCATCGCCTTCATTTCCATCGCATCGGGTCCCCACTCTGATGTGAAACTCCAGGGCCTTGTCATGTACAACGCACCTGCGCAAAAATTCCTCACACCTTACACCAACGCACATCTTGTCAAAATTGTCAAGTCGTGTAGAGCCCCATCAGTGCCAAAATTTACTGATTTTGTTCGTTGCTTCGTTCGGTTCAAGAAGGGGACAGCCACATAGGTGTGGGGCCGCCGGGGCGTGGGGCGATGGGCTGCGCGAGGATGAACCCATCGCCCCACTCTGTGGCTGCCTTTGAAAAGTGTTGGAAATGGTAGCTATTAAAATTGAATGGTTGTTCAAGAATTTTGCGCTGAATATTGCGTGCGAAAGTGGCTTCTGGAATGACGACAGGTAGGTACAGTGCCGGACACACAAAGTCGACAAAGCTGATTGCCGGCGAACCAGAATTTTTGGCATAAATCTGACTTCAGATTCGGATTCCCAGACCTCGAAAAGGGCCAAAAAAACCACCTCCGAAGTTTTTCCCACGACATTTTGGGTGTGGCCAAATTTTTGAGGTCAAAAATCAAAATTGAGCATTTTGACAAGAACTGCGGCTTGTCATGAAGTTTTGGCCGCAACCATACCTCTCCGAGCCTCGGGGAACAGAAAATACATAATTTTGAGTGATGCGACGCCCCGCTATCCATTCCTTTGCTCCGTCTCTGGCATGTCCGACGATGCCGCCGCTCGCGTCGCATGATATGAATCAAAATTGGGCCAAGGATGCTTCACGCGGATACTGGCCCGCGGCTTCATTCGCTGAATCAAGCATTTTGGTCCCAAATGCCTGTAACTTCCTCCCTCACTATACAAAGAGGTATGCCCAATCACTGGGAAAGCTTCAGGGAAAAGAACCATGGGTGTAAATAAGCCTTTTACAATTATGCAGGTATGTACTGTAGTACCTCTGTTAGCACAAGCTTGTCACCTGGTAACCTGGTATGTGTATTATGAGGTTACGAACCCGCACAAATTGGTGCAGATATTCATACTCATGGAAGTCGGCCGCTGCTGAGCCATTGCTGATCGCGATCGCAATCCACAAGGTGAGCATCAAATTTCTGGTCTGATGAGCCACCTGGAAGGATTTTGAATGTGGGGAAGGGCATATTCTCTTCTTCCAAGGTGACGCGACGAAGGTGAGATCGCCAACCAGCGCACAGAGTGGTAGAAGGGCGGCTCTTCAAACCTGCTGAACAACAGTAAGCTGTTTTGCTTAACTATGAGCACCTGCCAGTCGTTCACCTTCATTTAGTTTGACTCGGAGGCGGCGGACCCAGCTACTATCCATTGCTATGAAGCTAAGGCATAGAATTAGATGAGAGTCTCTTTTAAAGGACAACACTGGCCGCGGCATAGTGAGAAGGATGGGGGTGTGAATATCCAGGGACATGGCTCAATACAGTTGTGGAAGGCTGGCGCAGGTAAGCAAAAAGAACCTTTCAATGGCTTCCAATACCTTGGAAGGCGCCAATGATGGGCAGTCCTTGGAAGTGCCTTGGAACTTGAGAGTCGTCTTGGAAGGGCGGCGCTATCTTGGCAGGCACTGAGATCCTTTGCAAGGCCCACAGCAACTGAAAGGCATTGGAAGGACGCCTGGGTGACCTCATCGGTAATGCCTTGTTCACCCTATCAAGCAGAATACCCGATTCATTTATGTCAGATGCTTGTCCTCTACCCGTCTTGCACGGGGTCAGCGCTTTTGGGACCAGGCTCTGCTTCTACTCCATTACAAAGGAGGGATTGATCTCACCGGAGTACATTGCAGCCTCCCCGCTGTACGTGACCGACACCGCACCAGCGGACCGCTGGAACTACGACATCCTTGCGGTTGAAGAAGAGGCAGAATTACGTCGAATTGTTCAGGTCGTTATCACTGAGTGCGCCCAACTTCCATCGTAGGGTAAGCAGGCAACTGTTATTGCGAACAGACACGTTCTTCAATTGCTCGGCAGATGTTGCGTATCGTTCAAGGGAGCGGGATACATGTGTGGTTGAGGTCGAGGGCAGATTCTTTCTTATTCTTTTGGGCAGTGTACTTCATTTAGTTTGAGGCGGACCCAGTTACTATTTGGTTACTATCCATTGCTATAAAGCTAAGGAATAGAATTAGATGAGAGTCTCTTTTAAAGCACAACACTTGCCGCGGCATAGTGAGAAGGATGGGGGTGTGAAGATCCAGGGACA
The DNA here is from genome assembly GCA_037176885.1 of Favolaschia claudopus. Classification (NCBI taxonomy): domain Eukaryota; kingdom Fungi; phylum Basidiomycota; class Agaricomycetes; order Agaricales; family Mycenaceae; genus Favolaschia; species Favolaschia claudopus. The sequence goes on from JAWWNJ010000102.1 coordinate 955,584, forward strand.
TGGCTAAATACACTTGTGGAAGGCCGGCGAAGGTAAGCAAGTACATCTTGAGTACAGTTGCACGCGTATCCCATTCACTGAATTGTCAGATTTGAGTCATTACGAATCACCCTGTCATCTCGGCGGTGATCGGCATTCGCTTATGTCAATAAAGAAAAAAGGACCACAAAGGGCTTGTTTGATTGGTATTTCCTTTTATGGTAAGAACATCACCCTCTTTATAAGATTGCGCCTGTCCGAAGCATTTTAGGCTTCCTCTTTTATCGATGTCTCTCACACTACAGTCGAACCCCTCGTAAACCATACTCCTATCAACCCATACTCCCTCTTACCCCATAGAAATTTTCGAAAACCATGTTGGTGTCAGGGGAACTCCCTCTTTTGGCACTACACAGCCACCTATGACGCAGGCCTCCTGCAGATTTCCCACTTTCCCGTCAAATCCCCAAAGCCCTATGTCATCGTGGAGTAAGGCATGTGACTTGGCCCGGGATCATTGCCGATTGCTCCGAGCTTGTGGGAACTAGTTACTATATGTTTACTGCACCTAGCGTGGGAATCCTCAGCCTTTCTTCTCTTTGGATTCTCCCTCGCTAGGTGCGCTGTGATGTATTCTTAGTAGCTTCTTAATTAACTTTGGATTCTCCCTCGCTAGACCCTCGAGACATCTCGGGTCCTAAAGGTTGCCCTTACAGCAGAAGAAAGGCTCCAAGGGATTAACTGGTCAAGATTGCGCGCTTTGGCGATTTTTCAGACGCTTCGTCGGACTCCTCCTCTGCTGTCTCGGACGCGCAAACCGCGAATCTTGCCCCCTCCTCCCCCTCTCTAGAACCCACCATGACCGACTCTGCCGCCGCTGCTGCAGCCGCCGCCGAGCGGATGGATAGGCTCGAGAGGACTGTTGACCGTCTGGTCGAGCTTTTTCAAACCGCTGCCAATCCTCCCACTACTACTGCTCCGACCCCTGCCGCTCCCCCAGAGCCTCCGGCCGAGAGTCCAGGACTCTTTGCCAACCTCACACCGGCAGCAAAAACGGTCCTTCGACCGAACCCCCCTTTCGTCTTTGACGGCGACCGCTCGGCTGGCCGGGCCTTCCTTCACTCAGCTCGGACTTACATCCGACTGGTTCCGGAGGCGTTTGTTGAAGGCGGCGAGATGTCTGAGGAAAAGGCAGTGCGTTTCACCATGTCCTTCATGTCCAAAGACTCTGCGCAAAAATGGGCTGAGCGCATGTCCTCCAAAACCCCTTTCCCCTTCCTCACCTGGGACGCCTTTACCAAGGAGTTCTGCTCCCGTTTTGTTGAGGAGAACGAGCAGGACCACGCCCTACACAAACTCGAGTCTAGGGCATACTATATGGGCTCCCGGGATGTCTTCAAGTACACTGATGACTTCGAAGACCTCTTCGACCTTGCTGGGTTTGCTGACCCATTGGTCAAGGTCACCAAGTTCCGCTCTGGCCTTGACCCTGCCATCAATGCGGCCATCACATCGTCCAGCGACCCGCCAGACCTCCGCGACTACATGGCTTGGCGGACCCGAGCATACCGCCAGTACGAATCGCACGTGCGGGCTCGTGCTGCTGGGCTTCTCCCAAAGGCCCCCTCGGCTCCGCCAGCCTCTCGCTCGCGTCCAGCAGGGGTCTTCCCCGTTGTCCCTGCCCATGCGCCTCCCCCTCGTGCCATGCCAGCCCCTGCTCCCCCTCCGCAGGTAGTCCCCATGGACGTTGATCGCACACGTTCCGGAAGAGGGCCTCCCCGTGGCTGCTACCGATGTGGCGGCCCGCACCTGGCGCGGGATTGCCCCACCCCTGCTGATGTCCGAGCTGCTGACGTCCTTGACAAGGTCATCCGTCAGCTTGGGTCCGAGCTCCTCTCCGAACTGGTGGCTCGGGTTGCCACCACCGACTCGCTGGCTGAGCCAGAGTCTGTGGCCGTCGAGGAAGAGCAGGGTTTTCTCCTACGCGACGAGTGAGCGGTACGCCCTCGATCGCGTCTCCTAATCGTTTCGCATGTTTGTATGATGAGTCTGCCAATGTTACATCTGTTGAACCTGCCGAAACGAAAGACGTACCCCCTGCCCCCTTCCGGTCCCCACGCATCCGGCGAAAGCCTTGGGAGCGTAGACTTCCTCAGCGCTATACTGTTGCTGCTGCACCTGGTGCCAACTCCCTGCATCTCCCCCTTGAGATCCAGGCAGTTCAGGACGCCACTAAGCTTTCTCTCGAAGGTCTCGTCGACTGCGGTGCCACCTCAGACTTCATTGACTCTGAGTTCGCAGCTAAGTCTGGCCTCCCCCTCCGCCGCCTTGCACAGCCCATTCCGGTTTTCAACGTGGATGACTCCCCAAATGAGGCTGGTGCGATTCGTGAGGTGGCCGACGTTGTGCTGCAGTATCGTGGTCACTCTGAGCGTATGCAGCTCGCTGTTACCCGTCTCGGGAAGCAGAAGCTCATCCTCGGCTACTCCTGGCTCCGGAAACATAACCCGGAGATCGACTGGGACACCCGAGAGGTCAAGATGAGCAGATGCCCCAGCGAGTGCTCCACGTGCCGCACTGAGGCTCGCCTGGAGGCTCGTGCTGCCCGCAGAGAGTCTCGCCTGGCCGCTGAGATCCTCCGGCAGCTCCGACTTGGTCCCCTTCCATCCATCTGTGCCATAGACTTAGGCGAAGATGAATACGATGACCTGCCGGAGCTGTTCCCAGACTACGAGGATGACGACGAGGATGATGTGGATGAAGTGGATGATGCGGATGAAGTGGATGACCCCCTTGAGCCGGGAGACCGGGTGTTCTACACCCAGTTCCTGCCTTCTGAGGATATCCGTGCTGGAAGCACCGTCTCCCAGCGCCTGGCTGAGGCATACGCCAAAAACTCAGCCCCGGCGCGCTCGGACGTTCCCGAATGGGCCCGAGAGTTTGACGATGTTTTCAACAAGGAGTCCTTTGACTCGCTGCCTGAACGCCGATCCTGGGACCATGCCATTGAGCTCGTGCCGGACTCTAAACCCACGAACTGCAAGGTCTACCCAATCTCGCCTCTCGAACAGAAGGAACTTGATGCCTTCATCGAGGAGGGACTTGGCACTGGCCGGATTCGACCGTCAAAATCACCTATGGCCTCACCCGTCTTCTTCGTCAAGAAGAAGGACGGCGGACTTCGGTTCGTACAGGACTATCGAGCTTTAAACGCTATGACTGTGAAGAATCGTTACCCGCTCCCCTTAATCAACGACCTCATCAACCGACTCAGGGGAGCCCGGTACTTCACGAAGCTCGATGTCCGATGGGGCTTTAACAACGTTCGAATCCGTGAAGGCGACGAGTGGAAGGCAGCGTTCCGGACTAACCGGGGACTGTTTGAGCCGCTGGTCATGTACTTCGGTCTGACCAACTCCCCTGCAACCTTCCAGACCATGATGAACGACATCTTCCAGGATCTTATCCTCTCTGGCGACGTCATGGTCTACCTCGACGATATCCTCATTGCCCACTCAGACATCCGTCGGCATCGAGAGATCGTCCGAGAGGTCCTGCGGAGGCTTCGCGCAAACAAGCTTTACCTTCGAGCCGAGAAGTGTGAGTTTGAGCGGACCTCCATTGAGTACCTCGGCGTGATTATCTCCCACAACCACGTTGAGATGGACCCTGTAAAGGTTGCAGGAGTGGCAGCTTGGCCAGCGCCTGAGAATAAGAAGGATGTGCAGCAGTTCCTTGGCTTCACAAACTTCTACCGCCGGTTCATTGCGGGCTTCTCAGACGTTGCTCAAGCCCTCTTCAGACTCACCAAGAAGGGCATTGCCTGGACCTGGGGGCCCGAAGAGCAAGCTGCCTTTGACGAGCTCAAGCGACGGGTGACTCGGGACCCCGTTCTGGTTCTTCCGAACCCCGAGCGCCCTTACCGGCTCGAGGCTGACAGCTCTGACTATGCCACCGGTGCCGTCCTCTCCCAGCAGGGTGACGATGGCAAGTGGCATCCGGTTGCGTTCTACTCCAGAAGCCTGAACGAGGTGCAGCGGAATTACGAGATTCACGACAAGGAGATGCTTGCGATTGTGCGAGCCCTTGAGGAGTGGCGCCACTTCCTGGAGGGCGCGCAGCACCCGGTTGAGATCTGGACGGACCACAAAAACCTGGAATATTTCCGGAAGGCCCAGAAGCTCAACCGTCGCCAAGCTCGGTGGTCTCTCTACCTCTCCCGTTTCGACTTCTCGCTGCACCACCAACCGGGTCGCCTCATGGGTCGCCCCGACGCGCTTTCTCGAAGACCAGACCATGGAGTGCAGGACGATAACCAGGACGTTACCCTGCTTCGACCCGAGCTGTTCCACGTTCGGGCCACCGAGGCCCTGGTTGTTGCTGGCCCTGAGGCTCCCCTCCTGGGCGACATTCGTGATGCGCTTGCTGGAGACCCCGACCTTGAAGAGCCCATCGCCCTGACTGCGAAGGAACTCCTCAAGGCCCGAGGTGTGCGGTCTGCCCGGTCTTCGGAATGGCGTATTGAAGGTGAGACTCCTTTACTTCCGGGGGAAGATTGTCGTCCCCCGAGACAGGGACCTCCGCCGACGCATCCTGGAGCAGCACCATGACACGCGTGTTGCAGGCCATGCCGGTCGTTTCAAGACCCCTGGAGCTCGTGTCTCGGAACTACTGGTGGCCCCAGCTGTCGCGCCATGTCGGTCGGTATGTCGCGACTTGTGACTTGTGCTGCCGCACCAAGGCGCTTCGTCAACTGCCGATTGGTGAGCTCCACCCCACAGAGATCCCAGAAGAGCGCTGGCACACCGTGTCGGTCGACTTTATCGTCCGAGCTTCCCGAGGCCCATGGATACGATGCAGTCATGGTCGTTGTCTGTGCCCTTGGGAAGAGAGCGCACTTCATGGAGTGTCACACCACCATCGACGCGGTTGGTGCTGCTCGGCTGTACTACCGGAACGTCTGGCGCCACCATGGCCTGCCAGAGAAGTACATCTCGGATCGTGGCACCCAGTTCATCGCAGAGTTCACGCGCGAGCTTTGGCGCCTCGTTGGGGTCACCCCAGCCACTTCTACGGCCTACCACCCGCAGACCGATGGCCAAACGGAGCGTGTTAACCAGGAACTCGAGCAGTACGTCCGGCTCTTCACCAATTACAAGCAGGACGACTGGGATGAGCTGCTACCTGCAGCGGAGTTTGCGTACAACAACCACATGCATTCCTCCACGCAGCAGGTACCGTTCATGACGGACACTGGTCGGCTTCCACGGATGGGCTTTGAGCCCCACGCTGCACGCTCTAGGTTGGAGGCTGTGAACGAGTTCCACGATCGGATTGCGTCAGGGGTTTCCGAGGCAAAGGCAGCACTTGTCAAGGCCAAAGCAGAGTACAAGCAGTACTATGACCGCCGGCGGACGCCAGCTCCAGACATCAAGGTTGGTGACCGGGTGTGGGTTGATGCTTCAGATATCCGCACCACCCGCCCTTCGGTGAAATTCTCCCACCGGCGTATCGGCCCCTTCAAGGTTCTGAAGGTCGTCGGTAACGGTGCCTTCAAACTGGAGCTGCCGCCCCGGTACTCTGCCCTCCACCCTGTCTTCCCCGTCGTGAAACTTCAGCTTGTGGAAGCCGATCCATTCCCCACTCGCCCCAGACACGAAGAGCCGCCACCAGTCCTTGACGTGCCTGGCGACAAGCAATGGGAGGTCGAGGAGATATTGGATGCCAAGATCCGCTATGGGAGTCTATGGTACTTTGTTCGCTGGAAGGGTTATGACCCGTCCCATGATCAATGGGTGAAGCACTCTAATGTCTTTGCCCCGGACGCTGTCGCTGCCTTCTACCGCAAATACCCTTCCAAACCTCGCTCCATTGCTGTTGCTGCCTTCGATTCCCTTCCCTTCCGTGACCGCTTGTCAACTCCAGCTCAGGTGCGATCTATGCGTCGAGGCGCCGCATTCCAAGGGGGGGATGATGTCAGGGGAACTCCCTCTTTTGGCACTACACAGCCACCTATGACGCAGGCCTCCTGCAGATTTCCCACTTTCCCGTCAAATCCCCAAAGCCCTATGTCATCGTGGAGTAAGGCATGTGACTTGGCCCGGGATCATTGCCGATTGCTCCGAGCTTGTGGGAACTAGTTACTATATGTTTACTGCACCTAGCGTGGGAATCCTCAGCCTTTCTTCTCTTTGGATTCTCCCTCGCTAGGTGCGCTGTGATGTATTCTTAGTAGCTTCTTAATTAACTTTGGATTCTCCCTCGCTAGACCCTCGAGACATCTCGGGTCCTAAAGGTTGCCCTTACAGTTGGTTTGCAGGGAAACCCCATACTTTTCTCTTAACCCATAACCCATAGCCTTGGGAAGGAAAAGGCCATAGTGAACATGGCCTAAATAGGCAATTCCGAGTGTTCCGACGTCAGATATGATGGTATTATGTCAGCGGATCATGCCAGAATCACGGTCCGCAAGGGCTCTGAGCCTGCTCGGCAACCCAAAATGTGTGAAAATTCAAGTCTGAGAGCCAATCACATCGCAGATACGGCGGAAAATGTTGTGTTTACACGCGAAAATAATAAATATACCATGTAAATATATTATGTAATTACCTCCCTCAACCCATAGCCTCCCATACCCCATAGCCTAGGCCATCCACCGAGGGGTATGGGTTAAGAGAGGTTCGACTGTACCTCGATTTTTGTCAGTCTTGGGTGTCAAAGGGCGAGGGAGCCTCGACGCGCCGAGTCATCTTCACATGAGCAACAATTACGAAAATTGTTGAATCATGTCATTGCTTTTGTCACGCACTAACTTACAAGGAGGAAGAGGTGTCACGATTGAATAGCAATCTTATCGTGACAACGCCGTAGATGATCGGTATTGACGAGCATTGATTATCAATGAGTCCTAATGTTGCCGTTGCTCCGAAAGTCGAGTCTAGGGTCTTGTTTATTGATCGGGTTTGCAAACATGTTTATAAACACCGGTTTATAAACCGGTTTTTAAATGGTCTGGCCAGAACCGCTGGTTTTTAATTCATTGTGGCTGTGTTGAGTACCCCTTGGAATGCCCACTCTCCTCAAGTTTTCCAAGGTGGGTACCAACCAGGACAACGATATAACATTCGTTTCTAATTGTGCACATTCTGATGTGAAATCACAACTTCGGAGCGCTCCGACACATCAATCATACAGATCTGATGGCTTAGATTGGCCTAAAACGGACAGGATTCAGCAAATTCAGGCAGATTCTGTTGTTCGTGGTCTCTTGTGGCGCCAATAGCCTTCCTGAGGCTCCCCGGGGCGAAAAAATGAGGAAATGCACGGGAAAATCCATTTTTGGCCAATTTTGCAGGTGTGTTTGTAAACGGTTTATAAACACCCTGTTTACAAACAAAAATTAATAAACCGTTATAATTCGGGCTGGGAATTAAAAACACGACCCTAGTCGAGTCTCAGCTTCGGAAGTCGACTTCGCAGCAACTTGGCTCGACTCGACTCGACTTGGGCAAACTCAAGTGACTTGAAGCCGCTCAAAGTCGACTCAAGTCGCTTAAGTCGGCTAATATCGGGCAAGACTGGCGGGAGGGCACTTGGACGCATGAAATCATAGTTTTACATTGAAAATATTGAAAGATACACTTGTTAATTATGTCAATCCTGATCTTCGGGCATATCCGCATACTCATTGTCCGCAAAATCCAACGAAAATGCCAATTGTGACTGTGCACTGACTCTCTCCGCCTCTGTACTCGCATCCAGCTTCCGCAGCTAATCTTCATCGTCATCTGCGGCCCAGGTGAGACTGCCAACCCGCCAGGAAATTCAGCGTGATTTCTTGAAGTTGAAATCTAAGCATCTGCAGCGCTTCCATCAGAGCAGGACTGATACGATTCCTCCGTTTAGTACTGTACCATTTCAACCTTAGCTTCACCGGGTGTGACATGTTATCCTTCTAATTTCAAAATTCCGATGATTCATCATTTGATGGAATTCCCTTATTGGATGATTTTTCGCATTTTACCGATCAATTTTGATGGGAAAATGGCCCAAAATCGCCCGTTATGTGTTACGAATTTTAAATACCTTCGATTCGAGGGTCCCTGTTACGCGTTACTTGAAGTTACGGTCGAAATGGTACAGTATCAGTCTCGGCGGATGAAGAGAATACTCGTTCAGACGGAACCGAGGTGGCCTGAATGGGGGCGTAGTCGCAGAAGAGACGATGTGGTTTTTCCGTGGAGCTATGGTGCCGTTCACTTAAAGGTTAATCACCACCAATTTGTGACAAGGGTTACTACGTGACCAAAAAAGATCCATACTGCTCTTTGGAAAACACTCCTTTTCCCAAGAGGAAACTTTTGGCTAGAGGGATTTACTTTTGCGTCAAAACTGAGTGAGGTATAAATTTGACCAGCCCCCAAATTGGGACTGCATACCTCAACTCTGTCCCTACCGGCCGTAAGCTCGATGAATTATGCACTGGTAGGGCTTATCTGTTTAAGAGCACACTTCCGACGGTGCCCCAGGGCGTATAACTTCGATTGAATGTCATGTTTGGGTCGGATGGTTTGAAACAAACTGTGCCAGTAGCCAAATCCTTCCGAGTCGGAACATTTTATCTGACAACCAATGGTAGAACACTGTCCAGCATCAGAGGTACTGAAAGTGTTTTTCTGGAGGCGACAGAGGGGTATACGCAAAAAAAAAAATTCGGCGATTTGGGACTTGTACAACTTTGGTGGTGGTTAAGTGAACGGCACCATAACTAAACGCTGCAATATCGGGCAGGATACGACAGCTCGTCGAGGCATAAAGAGCACTCCGCCAATTGAGCTAAATATAGCACAGATTTTACCCAAGGAGCAGACTCTTCAAAAAATATCAAAGCGGGAGATGAGCCTTAACTTGGTCTTAATTTGCCCTTAACTTGCCCTTAATATTAAGGGCATTTTAAGGCCTAAGGGCTTAGCTTGGACTTTGACCCTTAATAACCCCTTACAAACACTGCATGTGCGATGGCTGTGGACGCCTATGTATGTCCTTATTTGGACATACGACTGCACCCGTGTGTGATGGGGCTCGGCCCGCTCAGTTCTGTGTGTCAACTCAACGTTCGTTTGAGGCGCACAACTAAACGCGTCGCTGGCAAGAAGTATGTATTTAGCAACCTGGCAGATAGCGGATACATACTCGGTGTCACAGAAAGTAACCGGATTTTACAGAATTTTGATGCAACAACGGGTTCCTGTTGATAGAACAGGCACAGCTGATCCAAAACTCGTCCTATTGTGACCGCCAAGTTGCGATTCACAGTCCAGAGATACTTATCTCCGCCCAGTTCTAGGGAAATAATTTATTCCGCGGCGGGAGAAGCATGTAACATCCCTAGTTTGTTGGTGGTTCAGGTGGCTGCTGTGCGTTCCACCATTGTGGAGTCCAGATTCTTCATTTCACAAGGCCTTTTCTCGCAGTTGGGACTTCGTTCTTCGTGCGTTCCCATTGATGGTCATTCCTATCATCGTACTTAAGTATATGTATTCATTTTTTTGGCCAGTATGGATTCGTCTCAGGTCACTCTCGACCTTTATTGCCTCCCTACAATTCTGTGCAACGGCGCTGCTTTGAGTAGTTTGTCGGGCAAGCAACTCAGCGCCACCTTGGAAACTGTCCGGGCACAGACGACCTGGCCGCGAGATGGCACATTGTTCATTGATTTGAACGACGACGCAGGGGGGAAAAGCTGGCCACCATGGGAGCTAGTACGTCAATGTTTTGATTATTTGTACTTGTCTGATTATGTATCTGTGGGCTTACTTAGGAACCTTGCTTGCCCCTGGACATCACAAACTATGTGCGACCCGGCACGAACACCGTTCGCTTTATCCAACTTGAAGGGATGGCCCACCTGACGTTCATTGTGAGCGCTACGCGCCGTACCGCTTCGACCATCAAACTTCTCCGACACAACACTTTTCGACTCGGCGCCACTGCGATACATGACCAACTGCTTGATTTCACTCCGGCCACAGTAACCATTGCTCCCAGTCTTCAATAACCGGTTTGAAGTTGCCACGCTACTTGTTGTTGTAGATCGAAGCTGACTCATTTACCTACTAAGTTACAGCTGTTCCGGAATACCTTGGCATGTTCACATTTTTTTGCGCACTTTGTCACTTTTGATCGAGCTGATATGATGCACCATTTATGGAGATTTGGGCCGAATGCCGTAATCTCGGCTCCAGATCTTTTCGGGCTGATGGCCGGGGCACTGTGATCACAAAATCACAGTACACCATCATAGTCTCGTTCCCAGAAGTTATAGAGCACCACCCGCACCGCTCGCTGCGCTCGCGGATTCACCCTAAAAGGGAAATGTTGAGATGTCTCGATGTCAGCGAGGCAGATTGATTGAGAAATTTGATCGCGGGTGAGTGCTCTATAGCGTCTGGTGCAGTTTGACCGCGGAAGTTGCGCTCGTGTCACGCTGTCGACTTTCTCCGCCAAAAGCGTGACAGTTGAACTTTGCGCAAACCATAGGCCGTCTGCAACTCATTGCAGTCTGTGATAGTCACAATATATCACCCACAATTGCCTTCCTTTGCCCTTGTCCAAATCATACTGAATTCACAAGCCTAGGATGTATTTACTCACAGAAAGTATCTTGGTTGACTTCAGATTGGCCTCAAAGAAATGTCAGAGTGTCAGGCTGGTTATTATTGATTGAAGGAACACTTTCTGCCCTACATTCTGCTCCTTAGTCGGTCATACGAGCTGTTTACTTACAGTAGGTCACAAGTGTTACAACTGTTATCTTTGTGACGAATGTCACTGAGCGCAGTCCCCGCGGTCAAATTGCACCAGATCTTAGAGGGGTGATGGTGTACTGTGATTTTGTGATCACAGTGCCCCGGCCATCAGCCCGAAAAGATCTGGAGCCGAGATTAACTCACCCGCGATCAAATTTCTCAATCAATCTGCCTCGCTGACATCGAGACATCTCAACATTTCCCTTTTAGGGTGAATCCGCGAGCGCAGCGAGCGGTGCGGGTGGTGCTCTATAACTTCTGGGAACGAGACTACGAATGCCGCTGTTCTCGACGCTTTCTGCCATCTCTTCTCATTTTTCCGAGGACTTCTCCCCGTTTCATAGCCGGTGCGTAGCCGCTGCGGCGTCGCTAGCCGAGGTGATCCTTTCCTTTAAAGGTGCATCATATCAGTCCATCAAATGTGCGAGTTCGGTGCAAAAAAATGTGAACATGCCAAGGTATTCCGGAACAGCTGTAATTACTCATCCCGATTGTTGTACCTTGTAGAATCTGTACCTGGCACCTTACCCATTCCAAGCAAGTTGGCAGTGTCCCAAGCCCAGTCGCTGCATGCTCTGAGGACAGAACAGAAACATTTCGTCTATAATCGGCCGGGTGAAATTTTGACCGAGTCCGACTTTGGAACGAATTCGGCTATAACGGGCCAAGCGATGAGGTGGCGTCTCATGCTGCCATTTCGAGCGAATTCAGTTGGCCCTGCCTTTTGGGCCAGACTGTGATTGTGGAGACCGTCAGTCGAAAATGAGTTTAGAAGCCTTTTAACATATATTGCCTTTTTTGGAAAGACGACCTTATAACATTGCAACAGAGAAGAATTAGCCAAATCCCCTACACCAAATGAAAGGTATGCTTCCTAGCTACAGTTTGGTGTGCTTACAATGGTCAGTATGCTTTTGTGGAAGGAGTTATAACGGGTTTGGTCGCCCTGATTTGGCTTATGTAAGACGTGCCGGATCCGGGTGACGTCTATCTTACAGTGCAACTAGGCACTTGTCTTACACCGGCCGGTACGGCCGGGAAAAAATTTGTGATTTTTTTGACCATTTTCGGCGAACTCAGCGCCTCAAAATACAACAATTTACGCCTTCAGACCGAATATTCCCACGGTGTTTCACTTTCTCGGGCCCAGCTGGCCGAGAAATTGCACCCGTTCCCTTCGGATCTGTCATCTTGCTCTTCTCTTCTCATGCCTGCCCCCACGAAACAACGCAAAGGCGCATTTGAGCAAGAAGTGGCTCGGGACGCGAAAATGGCGAACCGCCTCATTCTCTTCAACGGCGTTAAGGCGTATGCGGAGGAGCGCCACAAGCGAGCGTTGCAGAGGTTTCTGAACTGTTTTGGCACAGTTTCCGGGAGCGTGCAGATGGCACCTTTCCCACTGCCAAAAAATTGGTACCGGAGTGTCTTGATGAGGTTTCTGTCGACACAATCCGACGCTTCTTTCGACATTGCAATCGATACCGCGACGCTTATCGGTATGGACACAATCCTCGGCAAGCGGCATATGCCGTGAAAAAGTACTCGTCTCATCGACGGGTCCCCCACAACATTATAATGGATGTAAATATCATATCTAGGGCTTAGATATTCTCAAAACACTCTTATAGACAACTCATAGATACATCCGAGTCGTTTTCTTGCGTTTCTGAATGATGCCGGTGGCTGCCGAATGACTTTCCCACGCCTGTTTCGCTTTTTCGACCCTCTAAAAACCAAATCTTGGCTGATTGCTTAGCTGTTGAATCAGAGGATGCCCAGAGCATACTAGAGTTGTTTTCCACTGTTCCCAAGTCTCTCCAATCACATTGTAAAATGTAAATGAGAAAGTTTTCTGAGGGCCGGTGTTACCTGTCACCGGCATTCAAGAAGTCACCAGTTGCACTGTAGAACAGTAGATTTCCGCCTTTTCGGATGTCAGTCCTCCCTTTCACAAGTTTCAGGCGAAAAATAGATGCGGGAGTTTTCGAGGAGCTGAACGTCACAGTGTGAGGGATGTCCGGTCATCAAATTATTCCAGTACCGAATTGACTTAGCCATCCATCCCGCCATAAAACCGATCATCGCGCAGAGCAAGACAGCCAACGGTGTGGATGAAGGCGAACATAGAAACGACATTTTGAATTCAGGGGACCAATGGGGTACACACAGCATGACTTAGCACCCATAAAGCTATAGGCCCAGCTCAGACACTAAAATCCACAGCCTAACGAAATTTATTCTTCCTTCTCCTACGCTGTCTCGGTAAACCAGACCTCAAGTGTGACTTGGTCCCATGCTGGGCGGACAGTGCCCGATCGGGACACTATCGGGCAACTATCGAGGTGTTATGGTGCGACCGCGCCACTATCGGGCACGGTGGGGTATATGCCAGCAATTGGCTGCAAACTGAGAGTTTGAATCAGGAACATCATCGGAGCCATAAGGGAAGCCAAAACTCACAGTCAGACGATAGAAACGTCGGATTCATTCACTGAGGTGTAGAACTAGCAAATACTCTATAGCAGCGCCGATCTTAACTTTGTGGTGCGGGAGGGTCGGTAGAATAGGGTCCTGTTTATTGAACATGTTTGTAAACATGTTTATAAACACCGGTTTATAAACCTGTTTTTAAATGGGTTGGGCCAGATTGGCTGGTTTTTAATTCGTATCCGGGGTGTATTTTACCCCGATGTGGGCCCAAATCAGCCACAGTTTTGGCAACTTTTCTGCTGAGCGGAGACGTTGGAGGATTCTTGTTCAATTTGTGTTCGTTTTGGAGGTGGAACCACAACGGCGAAACTATCCGAGGCATCAATCACCTATATCTAATGGCAACAATTGGCTCACAATGGACGAAGTTCAACGACCACATCCAATTTATATGGAGCATTCCTCTTATACTGCATTTATTTGCTGCCAGAGGTTCACTGAAGCCGCCTGAAGCAAAAAATCGTTCAAATCAGCGTGAAAACTTGAGTTTGGGGCAATTTGGCAGGTGTGTTTGTAAACCGGTTTATAAACACCCTGTCTACAAACAAAAATTAAAAAACCGCTTATAATTGCTCTGGGAATTATAAACAGGACCCTACGGTAGAAGGGAGATAAAACACCGAATGAATATATTTCCTTGAATGAATGGATACAACGGGGGTGCGATTCGCTAAACTAGTACCCTAGGCTTACCCACTCGTGTGCCGAGGGCAGTTGAATGCTGCACGGAAAGCACTAGGTTCGAAATCAATTTGACATTGTCACAATCAAAGCCTTGCGCCCCAGATCAAAGATAAGGGGGTTGGGTGGTGCAGCATTAGCTTCCATAAAATGAACTGAATAAAAGGACAGGATAAGACTTAGGATAATTAACGATATGCTTTTGGAGTAAAGGCAACAATCAAAAAGATAGCACTATAAGCCTCAAACACCCTGATTGACTTGATATATGAGCAGACATTCATATTGTTCAGATGCTCTTGTTTCTGCGTCCTTTCAAGTCAAAGCGAGGCAAAATGCCGAAAAAGTTTACAGTTTTCGCAACAATGACGGAGTAAAGCTCATTTCTTGTGAGATATTTTTGAAAAAAATTCTCTCGTTGTTCTACTCAGGCGGCGGATAATCGTCTTGTACTGCTCTTCAATGCCGAGAGCACGGGCTGCTGCAAATGCATGCTCGTATGTCTTATCCCGCACACCTGCGACTGCCTTTTGTATGACCTCCTCCTTCTCCAATGCCTTCACTCCCTCTGTACGGTACGTCTCACGCGGTCGCATGCGCATGCGGGTAGCCATCACAGAGTAGAGACGACGCGTCTAAGTGCCCCGTTGGCAGAGTGTTGACGCGTCCAGGGGCATAGAAAGAGTGGATTGAGGTCGAAAGCGGCGAAAGCGACGTAAATTATGAAGGGAAGGTATCCAGAGATATCAGCGTATGATTATAACGCAGATTAGGTAGTATTTGGAGCCAAGGTAAAAGAGTGTCGAGGGAGGTCCTGGTGGAGAAGACGAAAGAGCGATGCCGAGCGGAGTTTGAAATTTTCTTCGAGATTCGTCACGCTCCCTCAAATGTTTTGCTCTGGACTCAACTTGTCCCAGATGTTCAGCAAAAATACATAGATCTTATGAATGTATGTCCAGATGACTGCCGCTCTTTTTTTTTGGGGGAAAACAGGGTTTGTTGCAGAGATTTTGAAGAGATGGGAATGGTTTTGATGTCAATAACGGTGTTTTTGACAATTACGATTTTTTGGTGCTCTCAATTTTCGCCCAATTATTAATTCCTCTGGGAAGTATGGAGTATACCAGTGCTGTAATTGTATTCCATTTTTATTAAGGCGTACGTTGAGAGGGACGGGCGGAAATGGCATTGTTCCCACTTCTGGGGTTATGGACACTACCGGGGTAAAAATAGTAACAGTGTACAAACAGTGTATGTACTTAAAGCCTACATAAGTATATTGTAGTATATTGTATACTTATCATTCCACCACTCAAAGTTGTAAAACTCATTTGCACAAATTTTGGCAACTTGTGGTCATGTTGATCTGGAATTCCCTGGTTCCCAAGCTACATGGATGAGTATGTACTTGTATGTATGGTATGTACATACAGCTGTTTTACGGATTTTGTCCGGTTTTTGATCGAGTGGGGCATTTCGTTTCTTGTTTACACCTGTATGCCTCTGAGTCGCCGTATGGCTCCACTCTGACCTCAGATTGGGCTATTTCCAGCATTTTGCTCTACCAGTGAATGCAGTGGGGCTGCGGTGGAGCGGTTGAACTGCCTCCGGCTCCTCGGCGAGGGTATGCACCAGCAATCACAGGTAAACAACTTTTGAAAAACCCCACTCCATCAAAAACCGGACAAAATCCGTAAAACAGCTGTAAGTATGCATAGATGTATGTATGTCTGCTGCAGCTGGAGATGGAGGTCGATGGACTCTACCCGCCAGGGTCGCCGCTGACACGGAGGATGGCACTGTCCGTAGGACCGATGACTGTGCCTATGCAGGTTGTCGGAAAAACCCTAGGCCGCTTATAATGGATTGACCCGGATTACCGGCTTACAGTGTATTATAAGCCGCTCCGCAGGGGATTATACGCGCTTTTGATCCGTTTCAAGCCATTACAAGCCGACCAGCTGCCGGACGGCCGGCACGACACCCTGATGGCTTCTTGAACATACCTTGCAGTCTCTGGCACTTCGTCCCTCCCTCTGAACGCAACACCATTAATTTCTTTGAGAGTTTACAAGCCCTCCGGTGACCGTTTACGGCACCTTCACACGGGCTTCACAAAATTAAATAGCGAGGGGTGCTGCGGAAGCGCTCCCACGCCTCTTCTCCCTCAACCACCACCACAGACCACCACCAGCATCTGTACGCAGCCGTCGTCGCTGCTTCCAGAACCTTTGAAGCAACAATTTGGAGCAACCGCCCGCCCTCCCACTTGGCTCGATGATCGTATCGCCCTTTTCTCTCTGTGACTCGGTCGTTTCCACATTCAAACCTGTCGGCCCGCTGAGTTAAGCTGAGCTGGGGGTTGGCACAAGGTGAGTTGTGTGGCCTTTCTTTTTTTAACTTGTTCGGCTCTCTTCGACTTGGGGCGTTGGGATAATGTCGCGCCGGTGGGATAACAACTGAGGTGTGTCGCTACATACGATGCGTCCACAACTAGTCACTAACTGCTACCCATAAGCGCTGAACTCGAAGCTGCAGTGGGTTGTATACTCAGCCTGAGCGGTATGTGTCAACTGCTTCTTTTTCTTTTCGAAAATCTCATTGGAACCCGTTGGTTTTCCAGTAATTCATCAGTGCCAGCGGCTGTATCACGGTGCCTGTGGTCTCCCCAGCGGTGTACATACTCGTAATCTCCAGTGTCGTAGTTGAATAAATGGATGAGCCTCTTGCCCCTCCCTGGCTACGTAATGCTGATGTAAGCTTGCCTAATACGGTAATTTATTGACAGTTTTCCTACGATCTGAGGATACTTTCGCTTGAAAGTGCCTGGTTTGGGAATAATTTGCCGCCAAAGACCGGTCGTGAAATGATCCCTTGGTTTTTTGCGCCTTTCTGGCAGAAAATTTCCTCCATCTGGCTTGGGTCGGGGACTCGGCAGATGGTCAGTATTATGTAATCTATTACATTTTTTCGCTCTTTTTTTCTTGACCCTCCCAAACGTGGTTTTGAAGCATTCCGCAACTTTGTCCAAAAAGTGAAATAAGAGGTCCGGGAGCCACCCTCCCTCCCAAGGCTGTGTCTCGGCTTTTGCCGGTGAACACCCCTTGATATTGCCTCAACTTCAACAAATTATATAGTAAGTAGCATGTGTCCTAATCGTGTAATAATTACAGCGATGCCAATCAGCGAGGATGCCAGCAAGAAGCTAAGATGGCAGCGGCAAGAGGAAGTGAAGGGACTGGGAGAAATTTTGAGGAAGGACGCGCGAAGTTCGCGCCTAATGGAGAGGGAGCCAGCGGGATCTGCGGGAATACATGGCCTGAGCGTGTGAAATACATGAGCGCACAATCCTCCAGGGGATGGCCGCTGAGTTGGACGTTGTTGGCGCGGGAATTGCCAGAGAATGTATTGAGGCCAGGGGGCCAGACAATGCTTGAAATATCGGGTAGGGAATCACATATCGACCGTGAACCGGAGAAATTGCAGAGTACAGCTTGCTGGGGAAACTGCGGAGAGATCAGATGTCGATAAAAGAGATGTTTCAACCGGAGACATAGGTATGAGCGGAGTTGGCACGCACCGTCATCCAAAGGAGCCATCACACCAACCATCCCAAATCTGACGGACTCCTACTCCATCGCGCAGTTTGCGAGCCTTCGAGAGTGCACAGAATTCATGGAGAATGCAAAAGGAGGATTTCCTAGCCCAGAGAAGTAGCGGAGAGCAACACAAGGGCCAGGAGCTCCCCAGGGTCACACAGCCTCTACAGGATCGGAATGACGAGGTTGGAGGGCATTTTCCGCTGAATATTGGGCGTGAAGAGGTAGAAGACGCTCGAGGACGATTAGGGCGGCACAGGGAGCACCAGGAACCGCAAAATGAGGAGGCACAAGGGATATTTCCTTTTCGGGAAGCACACGAAAAAAAAAAAGAAACGTGATTGTCATTGGGGGAGCTTGCTCCCCCTTTTATCGAGGAGAGGGTGCATTGGTCTAGCTCTGATGCGATCAAAGAACCTGTCGGAATTGCTCGGACCTTGTCTTTGACATCGATGTCGACGCCACGCCGCCGCCCTCGACAGTCACCGTCGCTGCTCCCCCTCGCCGCCTTTGCTCGTCGACGGCGAACGAGTGCATCGGCCGCCATCGACCCACATGCTACGATGCTCAAGATCTACTCTGGGCCTTCACTTCGGACCACACCCAAGGAACCCGTAGCTCTACGGGCCCGCCGCGTGTGCGCGGATATTACTACAAACGTCGCACAGTGCTTGAATGTATCGATAAAGCTAAAATAACTTTTTTCTTCACTGCAAAAGGCACCATCTACCCCGACTGCGACGAGTCTTGGATGCAGGATAGCCGCCTCGCAATTCGCAATTTGCTGACTGACTGCGAACCCGGCGGGGGGCGTGCTTCATCTTCTCAGATTCCCAGCAGTGTCTCTCCAGCTTCCTCGCATCTAGTGAATATCAGACCCCAGCTCTTGCGGCTTGCCGAGTTCGCGAACGGGGATGCGACACTACAAGCCCCGCTTTCTGTGAAGCAGGAGCTGGAATCTGCTTTGAGATTTCTTGAAGGGCCTCCCTCTGTCGATACAGCATGCTTTCAAAAATCACCCACTCCGGAAACCCCTGCAGTCGTGAAGAGGCGTACAAACGTCGCGGTTAATCGTATAACCACGTTAGAGGTGTTATATGAGTACCCAGTGGGCTATACCCTTGAATATCCGGAAACCTCGTCAACGGGCTCCATCGGCCATCTGTTTCATATCGATCCGGACAACTGGGAGGATCCAACCTTGAATATTGCCTACTCGAGGGGTGGTCGCATGGGGCGAAGTGTTTTGGGAGCCACCGTCAAATGTTTGCTATTGGTTGATGCCGAAGGAATTGCAGTAGACTGTTCCGAGCGTCATACAACCTGTAAGTACATCTTATTCAATAACTTGCTGAGATTGATCATCAAACACAGGTGAAGGATCCAAAATCTGTCCGAATAGCAATACCGAGGAATTGAGTGTTCTTCACACCAAAGCCTCGCGCGAGGACGTGCGAGATCGGTTGAAGAAGGATCGTGATGATCGTCTGCAATACGTCTCACCAACACGCGACATTTTTCTCAAAACATCGTCCTTTCTGGCAGCACTTCAAAAGCTGGGCTGCGGACGTCCTCTTTTTGAAATTACTACCCTGTCGGCGACAGAAGAGGAAGAGCGAGAGGCAAAGGAATTATATACTTACCAAGTCCAAAGGGGGTATCGCGCCAGAGAAGGGCTTTGCGAGGGAAGGATTGTATTTGACTATGTATGGCACATATACTGTGCAAAAATTATGAGTGATTCCAACTTGATTGAAAACAGGGTTTTTGGTCGCAACTTACTGCTACTTACAACTTTTTCATGCAACTTGCAAGCTTATGGCTGCAACTTACAACTATGTTGCGAGGTTGGTTACAACTTCATTGGTGGATACATCTTGCTGGACATATTATCAGCTACCAAATCGTCATCTTTTTGGCAAATTATCCGTGGAATTACTGACCTCTTGCTGATCTCCAAGTTTCGCTAATGATCGCGGTCGTGCCGATATCGACGGCATCACTGGAAGGCTCGGCAAATGTGGAAGATCGAGAGTAATCGAGCGGTTTGCTTTGGTACGATGCCCGAGGCTGGGAGTAAACTGGAGGAGAGCGAAGGAGATTTTTGAAATGTCTCCTCTCAGAAAACGAAGCACATTTTCTTTGATTTTCAGAGTCGGAGACTCCATGTTCATCTTTGTGCAGAGACAGGATTTCCACCGCCTTTCCTTTACAGAGTCCCTCAAAATTTATTCCCCAGATTAGTAAATGGAGACCTGTGCTTGCCTGAACATTTGCGGGCCGTTCCATAGTTTGACAAAACTCACCCCGAAATTACTGTTCGACTAGCCGAATCCAGCGATCAAGCTCTGATGGCCGATCATTTTACCTCCGCAATGCCAAGCCTTCGCGGAGACAACGGTGAGATGCAACCAACTTGGAGATGTAAGTAAGATGCAACCAAGATAGCAGATGCAACCAACATGGAGATGCAAGCAGATAAAGATGCCGCCAGAGATGTAAGTTGTGTTCAAAAACCCTGTAAACAGAGGTTAATTATTGCACAGTATATCGCCCATAACTATGACGACAATGAACGACCGTATATCAGGTACTGAAGTTCATCTCAACATATTCCGGACGAGTCTTGACGTTCAATTGTACAGCTGTGAACATTACAATTCAACAACAAACAAAGATCATTTTCACGACCACAGCATCAACGATGGTTCATATCATCTTGAATATCTTGAAGCCATTATATCGGGCGATGAAAGGGAAGCCTCACAGATTGAAGAGGCTGTTTTAAGCTTTGGTTACGGTCCTCTCGCTGATTGTTCCACTGTTGCAAATTGTTCCCAGCAAAAAGCATATTGCCGTACGTTTAAATGAAACCAATTCAAGTTTAGACCTCGCTAATCAGGTTTCGCTCAGCTTTTCCCCATCGTGATGAGACCCAAAACCTCACGCAGCCTTTGATGAAGCGCCTTGGATGTTCAAGCAAATTTCGGGTATTCGAACCAAAGGAGGAGTTTCGGACAGCATGTCCTATGGTTTTGATTGTAACAAGTGGACCGCACCCTCATCCCGTACCACTGCCAACAAAAACACCGCCGAAGATACGGGCCAAATTGATGGAAATCCTGGGCAAGCTGGCGGAAGATCTTCCAGATATCACTCCTCGAAAATTCATACGCCATCCCCTCGTCCAGTCTTTTCTTAGGTCGAAATATCCCCTGGTTGTATGCCCAACGCTTGCTGACTGGCATGTCTCCCTGTCGAACCGTTCTCATATCAACTCGTACATCAAACTGGCAATCCAGGAACACTGTCCGTTCGGAACAGGCTGGTCAGGTAATATTCTGATCTGTAAATTATCAGCGTATTCCTCAAATTTACACAGGTGTTGTAAATCTGAAAGCCCAGCAAGATGTTCGGCTCCCCCCTGCCGATCGTTACATTCGACGCATAATTGCGCTTCCGGCCAAGACTCTAGTTCGCCATGAAGAAGATGACCCGGAAATTGATGAGAAAGACGATATGATTCGAATGATCATTTGTATGGCAGTTGAGGGCAGCCGACGTTTGCTCGCAGCAGGACGATATGTACAAAGCGACATCGCATTCCGCCGAATCATGGGGTTCTTGGAGTTTGAACTTGCATGTCTTGAACGAGACGCAAATACGAGTCCGTAACTATCCCTCCTCTATCACATTCACCAAGAATTCAACCACCCTCTTTTACTTCAGGTTTAATATTTTGCCGGGTTTATATCAATCGACAAAGTGCAGCCGCGCATCAACGCGTCTTCGAAGAAATCGAGTCGATTGTCAAAGAAGACACGGGGGAGTCATTGAAATGGAGACATCTTCATGCATCGAGTGCTGAGGGTCCAGATGGATATGGAAATTTCATTTTGTCATGGACAGCAGACCAACACCGCGGTCAGGCGAAAGGTAAGTATGTTACAGTAAGAATCAACAGATAAAGTGGGAATTGACCAACATTTATTCAAAGGCCTCGGATTACATCTCCAGAAGCTTGCTTCAAATATGGCTACTAAAGTCGACCTCCATGAGCCTCATCGCACTATTCAAGATCTCGATCCATATGATCACCTTCGCCGGCTATTCCGTATTTGCACTGTTCATAACTCTCGCAACATCAACAAATGTTCAGTCTCGGAAGATGTACGGTGGCTTATGCGAAGCCTCGTGTGCATCGAGCATGAAGATTGGGAAGGGACACTGCTCAAAATTCGACAAAATGGCGGGAAGGCCGGCAACGGTTAGTTTGAATCAAGAAATTTACACCGAAATGATAAATCTTACACCTGGGCTGACCATTTTACCAGACTGGGTGAATGACAAGGAGTCGAGCAAATTTTTCTTTCCAGGAATTTGCTGGGAAAGGAGCCTGATTCCGCTGGACGTTTGGAACGCTGGTGATGCAAACTCAAATCTCATTGAGTCGGTGCATCGAGACGTCAACAGAGAAGGGGTGCACTGCACCCTACTTGGCGGACTAAAGAAGGGTCAGCTGTTCGATGCGGTGAAAATGAAAACCTTGAAGGTCTGTGCATTTTATTGACCTCCTTGCCCGTACTAAGTATTCAAATCTCATGCCCCGTTTCCAAGACTTTCGAGAGCTATGGAATCACACCGTCTTTCAAAACAGGTCATCGGAGCGAAAACGCATACCATAACCTCAAACGGAAATGTGAGTTTGCCAAATACTTATCGAAGGTCCCACTCACAAACCGTTCTGTTAGCGAATTCTCAGCATCGCATTCTCGCTGGGGAGGACCAGAAAATTGAAAGACACAATGAGAAACTGTTGAAGTCGTTGGAGACTCTCGTTAAAGGCTGTATTTGCGAAAGAACAAGATTTGGCTGAAGAGACGCGGCCGGAGAAACGGCTAAAAATCGAAGCCGAGCTACATAAGAAGCGCAAAACACAGGAGCGCGCCATGACTACATTTGAGAAACAGAAAACCGAGAAGGCCTCTTTGAAGACGGGGTCTGGGAAGGTAAAACTATCGGAGATGTAAGCACCTTGTCGTACTTACATGGTATATTTTCACCGTCATGCTCCTCAATACATTTTGCGGCATGAGAGAAGCAGCGATGTAGCACAAGTGAAGAGAAAACGAGATATATTGGCCGATAATCCTACATACTGCATAAGTATACTACAGTGATGTCAATACACATGAAGGGAGTAGGGTTTATTTGTGAGAATAGTCATGAACGAGTATAGATACAACAAGGGTAGAAGGGAAAAAAAAATAGGAATTAAGAAACACGTATCGCTGTTTTGAATATGCGCCGTCAACCACTTTAGAGTCTCGTCATCGGCACCAATTCCGCGTCTTGAAAATATGAGACCCAGGGGTGACGGGGGTAGGGGTAGGTAGTAGTATTATGCGGTGCGGGGGTAGCATGCGCAGACGTGGACGTTGGAAGAGAGATGACAATGGTAGTGAGCCAAACACATTACCCAGCAGACTTTGAGAACAGATCACAAACTCACCTCTCGCATTGCATTCCTTGTGATAGAGCAGGCGCACGATGGCCCAGTTGGTCTCAAATCCCGCGTGATCTTCCTGACGCAAAGTATGCAAGTTGTTGTAGCAGCGTCGCTGAGGAAGAGGCCGAGAGCAGCAGCCGAGCAGCGAGTGGGAGTGGGAGTGGGAGGTGGAGCGGTGGACGAGCTGCGTTGAGCAAGTATGCCGCCAAGTGGGAGTAGTAGTCCACCAATGAGGCGCAATTGAGACTGTAGGTGTGGCAGAAGGGCAGCGACGTCGACGTATCCAGCGGCAGCGCTGCGCAAGCAGTGGCGGCAAAAGCTGCCAGTGGGCGCGAGGAAACAGCCCGTCGTACTAACGGCGGCGTCGTTGAGACAGCTGTGTCCTCCCAGCTGGTCGGGGTGTGTGGGGAGGCCGAGACAAGGGTCCTGCCGTGAAGAGAGCCAACAGAGAGGTCAGACGCGGTCGTTGGGGTGGGCAGCAGCGTCCGGAGCAGCGGCGGTGAGCAGGCAAGTGGTGAGCGCGTTGTTTGCTGGCGTCCCGTATTCATCGGAGATAATCGGGCCCGCTTCTCATCTTCCCTTCGCTGTCTAGACTGTTCTTTGATCGCATCACAACTAGACTAATGCACTATGTACTCCCTTTTATCAGAGCCGTCACCGAAAAGCAATAAGCTGTGCAGAGAGCGTTTTGATGTGATCAATACAGGCGTGATATATTGCAACTCCGAGTGATGCGCGGCTTGCCCGTCTGATCCTACTTGATCCAGAGTGATGGAGGCATTGTTGCGTCTGATCTTGCCTGCAGACGCGATTCAACGCGAGATTTAACATATTGCAGTATACACCGTATAATACTGTATGATACTTTCGATACCAGATTAGAACATGCATAATGCGTATTATACTCGAGGGGAAAAAAAATCACCTGCGGCCCCGGCATTGTATGTAAATACAGGCCTGTATTTCATCGTCTCTGCGCCGGCTGCCAACAATTCGCGCAAGATCCCCTACTGTAGGCCAGGAACTGGCATACAAAGCATAAGTATTTATTTTCAGGAATCCCTGTATGTAAGGCAACGGCGACGTGGCGGTCACGTGCTGCGCTCCATCCTTGGACGAATACTTAGCGTTTACTAATACTAGTTGAAAGTTATTAAGGCTCCAACCGTTTCCGTGTGCAAACGTTTTACACGGTTATTGGGGGAGCTTGCTCCCCCCTTTTGTCTGAGGTTCCCGAAAAGTGGATGGCTGTGCAATGTGCCTACTCTCCCACGGGTACGCCCATCAATACGTGATGTTAAACAGAGCCTTATAGAGACAAGTGGCCTACTGTTAGTGTTGCCGGAAGCTGGAGCTAGCTCCGAGCTGAGTTCAACTCCAACTCGACCCCTTCCCAAAAGCGGCACCTCGAGGTGATGCCAGCTCGCCTCGACTCCACCCTCGTCACCAAAGCGGACGACGTGACATTTCTGGTGGTGTAACTGTGTGACATCACACTCCCTCCCCAGTTTCTGTATTGGCCGTTTCTTGGCCGTTTTCGACGTATAAAAAGCAGTTTGAGCTTGAAGAGAGCTCAGGAAAACCTTCCACATAAAAATTTGGTCCATTCTCCCCTAAAATTTTGCCCTTCGGTGGAAAGATGAACCCTGGGACACTAGATTCCCATATCCGGTATCAGCTCTGAGCCAGCTCCGGTCAACTCGAGCTGACAGCGAGCTGATGGGCAATCAACTCGAGTTCAGCTCCAACTCAGCTCCCGGCAACACTACCTACTGTACAGCGGCGCAATCAGGGGAAAGTGCAATAAAGAAATACTCTCAGCCTAGGGCTCGCATCAATAGGGAATTACTCCCGACTTTCGAAGAAACCACAAAAGCAGGAATACCATCAACTTCAGTTCACACGGTTCCGAGTCCATCAATTCCATTCCCCCCCAAAAAAAATCAGAACCATTAGCCTGGGCAGCAGTCAAAATTGCACAAATTCCTGAATTCAGCTCTATGGTAGCAGGTTTTACCGGGATCTGCGGCACTAAGACAAGAAGTACTATCAGGAAATCTGGTTTTGAGCCATAGACCTCCATAGAGAACCGCCCACTATGGGGTGCTATGAGTCGCTCTGACGCACTACTGGAGCACTTTTTACATCGCGCCCCTCCACTTTGAGTGTCTCTGAAGCACTATGATGCTCTACGAGGTCTAGTGCGGTCACTCTGGCAAACTTTCCAAAGCTCGACGTTGAGACTAATGAAGCACATAGTTCCAAGATAAGGCTATAGCCTATAGAGAGTGTACGTGAAAAGGCTGGAGGACAAAACCCCTTCGCCTCCCCCAGTCTGACATTACGGCATGGTTTCCCACCACGTGTCAGGCTTACGTTCGTCAGTCTGACCGCGTCTTAGACGCGTTTTTCAAGTTCAAATGGCGCGCCGCATGGGTTGGAGGAACTTGAAAAGCATATTACAATTGTGGAGCAACAATTTGGTCCACGCCTTCACACTGAAAGACATATCTGTCCAAAAAAAGAAATTTTCGTACTTTCATCGAATGTGTTTGAGACTGAGTTATTCCACACATGCATGGAGCCTTGGGGCATTACTTGAGGTCAGGATGATACAGTGGGATGGCTATAATGAATGCACATTTTGCTTCTCAAGAAAACCTCGATAGACTGACTTCAAACAGTGTCTGCGGTAGTTTTGATGATGTGCAGCTTCGTAGAATTATTGAGAAGAAGGAAAGGCGCCAGACATATCCTATTCAAGTCAGGAAACAAGGGAATCGCCTGGGAAAAAAGTACGGTGTACCAAAAACAAAAAATTAAACAGTTTCACTATCTGACAAAGATAGTGCATGCCAGCGGGTTCGAACCCGCGCCCTCAACAAGCCACCCAAAGGACAGAATACTACATACCGATCGACGAGAGTGACCACAGCAAGGTGTACCAACCGGTCGGATAGACCCACGACTGGGGTTCCCGCCTATTACTACATTTGGTAAGTATTTCCCTATTTGGGAATGTCAGACTGGGGGAGGCGTGGGTCTCTCGACCCAGGGCGCGAATTCGCGAAGTCCGAGGTCAGAGATTCGAGAGAAAGACAAGTCCGAATGATCACGTGAGCGTGGGATCCAGTTCGTTTTGATCACAAACATCGTACGACTTTTCGGCAAAATAGCGATGTTGTGGGCCACAGGGGCTGAAAATAATAAAATCCCAAAAAGGAAAGAGGAAAGAGAGAAAGAGAGAAAACTCCCAACTCACCTCCCCTCCAGCTTTATGAATTGGCAAGCGGACTTTGAGATGATAGTTGGGACCAGCACCGTCGTGAAAGCGCGGTGAGACAAGCCTCAGAATTAGATTTCGCATCGACTCCTCCACACTGGATCATGGTGAGAAATTGCCTTTTTCGAATAAATTTTGCGGAATTCCCGCTGTCTCGTGCTGGGAACGAATAGCGGGGAACCCATAAAAGGTTTATTCGACGGCCCGAGGACTGTTGTAGCCGCATCAGCCAAATTTCGTGACGGCAGGACGCCATCACGTGATAATTGCATCAACTCCTCGACAATTCTGCCAGTTTCTTCGCGTTGATAATTGCCCTCACTGTTACTTTGGTGTTCGTTCTCAGTGAATATATAGTTTACCTCCTACTTGACTCAAAACTATCTTCAAAGGGTCCCAGTACCATCCCATTTTCAAGCCTTGGACAACACAACATCTTGGAGCATCTTTGAGTCGAAAATATCTCCGGCTTGCGCATTGCCAGAGAATTTCTGGTATCTCTCTAGCCGGAGTATTGGAGAGACTCTCTCCTTAATATCCATTTTCTTCTGACCCTTCTTTGGTGTATTGATATTCTAGGGCTCGAGATGAACTGCATCAAATTAAACTCAAGATAGCTATGCACTCACAGAGCTGACTTTTAGAAAGCGGACCCTCTGGTGATCTTGACTCTTTCGACTTTAATGAGAATGAGATTGACAATTGCTGATTCAACTGGCACTCCCCGTCTTGTCCAGTTTCAAAACAGGTTCATGGTTCTGTGAATCAGGTTCCCCTTCAACAAACCACCAGCTTGCTATCTTGAAACTTGATTAATAAATACTGCTTTAAATGAGAGCCCAAATACTAGGAGAACTTGAAGAATCAACGCAACGAAGCTTTGAGCTGCAAGCAATCATTCAATTCCATAAATCAACCATTGCATTATGTATCTCATGAAATTACACAAAAACCAGTGTCAGTAATCTTTTTACCACTATGTGACATCCTCTCATTGCGGGACTTGAAGTTAAATCCCCCAAATGCGCGAAGTTGAACGGTTGAACAATGCATTTACAGTGGAAGAGTCGTCCGGAACAGTTCCGTGAGGCAGTGTTGATCAGATGATGGCCAACCATATTTGGAATATTCGCTATTACCGCGCTATTGGCCCACATCACAAGTATTTAGCCGACTTTTCTTCTTCCTTTCCATCTCATTCCCTCTTCCGCCGCCATATGTCGCACATCGCAGCCTGCTCGCCTGCTACTTATTACGATTGTATAAGCTCTTCAAAGCTTCAAGGCTGTTCAAGTCGTCCTCAACCTCGTCCTCAACCAGCCTCAAGCAGTCAACAGTGCCGCCGCGACGCATTATTTCGGGTTCCATACACCCCGGTGTGTGCTTATCCTCTAGTCAAGGCTATACTGGCTAATCTGACGAGCGCTTAGTGTTCCGTTATGCTCCTGTCTTCTCCGCCTTTGTCCGCACTTCTCTTCCACGACCCCAGACCGTTTC